>JAZKJV010000329.1:438632-956456 GCA_037367405.1 Ottelia alismoides
TGGCCACATCATCTCCAACAGAGGCATGGAGGTTGATCCGGCCAAGGTCGATGTCATTAGGAAACTCACACCGCCGTCCAATCTGAAGCAGTTACGGTCATTTCTGGGGCACGTTGGTTTTTATAGGAGATTCATTCATGATTTCAGCAAGATTGCCCGACCGTTGACTGACCTCTTGACGAAAGACACCGAGTTCCTTGTCGATGACAAGTGTCTTTCGTCCTTTGAAACTCTCCAGCAATGTGTTATTGAGGCTCCTGTCCTTCAGCCGCCTGATTGGTCTCTCCCATTCGAGATCATGACGGACGCCTCCGATTTTGCCGTAGGGGCAGTGCTGGGACAGAGGAGGGATGGAGTACCATTTGCGATACACTATGCTAGCCGCACATTGGATTCCGCCCAGCGGAATTATACAGTCACAGAGAAGGAGATGCTAGCAGTAGTGTTTGCCCTAGATAAATTCAGATCATATATCATTGGATCCCGAGTGACCTTGTACACAGATCACACCGCCATCAGGTACCTCATGGCAAAGAAGGATGCCAAGGCTAGACTGACTAGATGGATCCTTCTACTCCAGGAGTTCGACATTGAGATCAAGGATAAGCCTGGAGTCAAGAATGTGGTGGCGGACCATTTATCCCGATTAGAGCAGCCTGAGGAGACAGAGCAGATTGATCTGATCAGAGATACCTTCCCAGATGAGGCGATCCTTGCTATCGCCTCACTCCCATGGTACGCCGATATTGTGAACTTTCTCGTTGTTGGGAAAGTCCCACAAGATTGGCCCAGGCAGAGGCTTGAGACCTTCCTTGCGAAGGCCAAGTCTTACCATTGGGAGGATCCCATCCTTTACCACGAAGGAGGGGATAGCGTCTGGCGTCGGTGTATTCCTCAGGAGGAACACCATAGCGTCCTCACTTACTGCCACAAGCTTGAGGCAGGAGGACATCATTCTGGGAGGAGAACGGCACAGAAAGTGCTCCAGTCCGGTTTGTGGTGGCCTACCCTCTTCAAGGACTCAGATGAGTTCGTGAAGAGGTGTACTGACTGTCAGAGGATGGGCACTTGTGGACAGCGTGATATGATGCCGATGCAGCCCATTCACTTCTGTGAGGTTTTTGACGCATGGGGCATCGATTTCATGGGTCCATTCCCTAAGAGTCAGGGATTCGAGTACATTCTATTGGCCGTAGATTATGTGAGTCGTTGGGTGGAGGCTATCCCCACCCGAGCCGCTGATGCGAGGACAGTTTGCAGATTTTTGAGGAAGCACATCATCACGCGGTTCGGGGTTCCACGAGTTCTTATTTCTGATGGGGGGTCTCACTTCATCAACGACCAGGTGAAGGCACTTGCTACCGAGTTCGGCATAGACCATCGTGTTGCTACACCATACCATCCACAGACAAATGGTCTAGCCGAAGTGTCGAATAGGGAGATCAAGACGATTCTGCAGAAAGTCGTCCGCCCTGACCGAAAGGATTGGTCACAGCTATTGGACTCGGTCTTATGGGCATATAGGACGTCTTTCAAGACACCTTTGGGCACATCTCCCTTTCGCCTCGTGTATGGCAAGCCCTGTCACCTACCAGTTGAGCTGAGGCACAAGTCACTCTGGGCAGTTACAGACATATTGATGGATCCAGATGGTATAGGAGACCAGAGGAGGACAGAGTTAGCCGCATTGGAAGAGCTTAGAGATGCAGCTTTCTCAAGCAGCCTACATTATAAGGAGAAAGTCAAAGAGTGGCATGATTCTCATATCAGCCACAAGCATTTTGAGATTGGACAGAAAGTATGGCTGTTTGATGCAAGGCTTAGATTATTTCCAGGGAAGCTACAGAGCAAATGGAAAGGACCCTATTTGGTCAGAAAGGTACACGATAACAGTAGCATTGATATATCTGAGTTATCTTCTGAGAGTACCTTCCGAGTGAACGGCCAGCGGCTCAAACCATTTCTAGATCATGAGCCGCGGGACGTTATTATTGCCGCTATTCATTTTGCGTGAGATGTGGTCTTTTGACTCACATCTTTTACATTTCACGCCTGATTTTCACTGTTCCTCCGCCTGTATAGATCCAGTTGTCCATATCATTCTATTCTTTAGTCCCACATCCCGTCTCTCATCTTATGATTATGCTATACTTAGGGTGTACTTTACCCTAAGTATAGGGGGGATGTCGGACCTGTGAGTATTCTTTTCATTCTTTCTGCTCTTGTTTTTGCTGCCTATACTTAGGGATATTCTACCCTAAGTATAGGGGGGGAGATTCTGTATATTCTTCACTCGGCTTTCCCTTCATATACAGCTTTCTATACTTAGGATTAGTTAATCCTAAGTATAGGGGGAAACCACCGAGTTCCTCTCATTTTATTCATTTATTCGTTCCTGTACTTAGACATTTCTTTTCACTTCCCTTTTACTAAGCACGAGTTATGTCTTCTTCATCGCTCTTGATCACTCTGAGGACATCGTTCGAGCTAAGTATAGGGGGGGTGTGTATATATTTCATATATACTTTAGCCATAACTCGTACTTTGTGTGAGTGTGTTAATAAATAAAATGGCTAAAAATCACAAAAATTTAAATTTTTTTTTTCATGTACATAAACCTCTTTTATTCTTGCACATACATAGCTAGTGTACAAAGTATTTTTGTAAAAATGATTTCAAAAATCTTTTGTGTAAAGCTTGTGTAAATATTTTGTATAAAAATTATGTATATAGTACAAAATTTTTCCAAAATGTTTTGAAAAACAAAAGTCTGCAAAAATCTTGTGTAAAAGATTGTAAATATCATTTTGCAAAACTTGCACCTCATGCATCATTCATGATTTCAAAACATTTTTTTTCAAAAATTTTGCATGATTGTAAAAAATTTGTAAATAGCATCTTGTGTACATATATGTATATAGTTTTTCCTGGATGAGAGTTGACATTTAAACTAAGCCTGGAATTAAATTGAGAAATGGAGCTTGAATAAGATCTTAATCCACTTAACTTCAAGAGGAACCTTGTAGGACTCAGGGTTAAGGCTTTTCAGGTCCATAAGGACTTAATTCTTTGAGTCCACTAGGCTATGAGCATATGTCATCTTGATGAGCCTAAGTAGAGCACTTAACAACACACGCATGACTCTCAGAGACAATGGCTTCACTTGCACCTGCACTTTACACATGGCCCTCCACGGATGAGGTGGTGAGGAGGCAGTTTCCTTCGGCTTGGGATAGCATATGAGGGTAGTACTTCTAGGCGGAACCTCTCTTCTTCTTATAGTGAAGGAAGTGCACCTCAACTTGGTCTAGTGGTGTTGAAAGCTAAAGACAGAAGCTGTGGGTTGCAATAAAGCTTCAAAAGAGGGATAGTCTACTGGCTCAAGGGGAAATTTCTTATATATGCTGCACCATGTAGATATGTTGTACAGAAATTTTTGAAAAAAAAAAATATATGCAAAAATACAAAAAGAACTCCAAAAAAGTGGTGGGTCGGATTGAAAATTTAATAACCCCACCGGAGTATAAAGCAAAAGCTTATGGTGTCCATGTTACATCTCATGAAGCTTGCAGCGGGAAACTTAGCTACACTGGCTAAGCTTCCAAAACTCTATACTTCTACCCCCTCTTCTTGAGCCGGTTGCACTTGAACTTAGAAGGGAATACCCCGCTTCTCGAGGAAAGAGTTGCTAGACTGAGGCATTAGAGTTACCAGGTTGAGGGAGGTTGTTTCTTTGTTACTTCTGAGGTGGGGGGCCACATATCACCTACACCGCAAGGAAAAGATTCATGGTCATTAGAGCTTGTGTATGTAGACTTGTTCTGATCTGGTTTATTGAGGAGTCTTGCCCATCGACTGGTGGAACTTGGAGGCTGTTGAGTTTTAAGCTTAAGTCCAAATAAGGTTCCGACACATTAATAATCCAAAGATCTGATCGAGCTCCATATTTCAATTTAATGAAGGAAAATTTAATAAGTCAACCTTGATCCATGTACATCCTCTTTTTTTCTTTTTCTTTCTTTTTCACTTCTTTTTCAAATAAGTGTTTGCTAAGGGACTAGCAAAGTTAAGCATAGGGGGGTGATGAATACCCATTCATCACTCTTTATTCTTCTATTTTAGCTACAAAAACCTTTGCAAATACATGTAGATATGTGTAAATACAAATAATTACCAAAAGCATGCATTGTGTAAAAACCTATAATTAGCATGTTTTTGTGCAAAATAAAAAGAATAAAGAGCAAAAAGAAAAAGAGGGAAATATTTAGAATAAATATTGAGCAACCTAACCCAAGGGAGGGCTCAGCATGGGCCTGACCGCATAAAAGCCAAAGTAGAGGGAGATAGGAGCTCATGTGTATATACTTCTGTAAATACATAAAATTATATTTTCCTCACCCAAAAATATGCTTGTACATATTGTGTGTATATTTTATTAAAAACAAAATAAAAATTTAAAAATCAAAAATTCAAAAATGCCCTTTCACCATGTGTAGACCATCATCCTTTATTTATTTAACCCTATAAATAAATAAAATTATTTTCTAAAACTTTTTGTAAATATTCTATGTTACATATGGTAAATACATAAAATAACAAGAAACAAAACAAAAATCAAATAAAAATTACAAAATGAAAAATACAAAAATACATTGTATAAATACCATGTATATAAATGTATACAATTATTTATTTCACCCTTGTGTATAAATAATTAAAATAAAATAAAAATACCATTTTATTCCATACTTTATGATGTAAATAAATAAAATACAAAATGAGCATAAAAATACATAAAAATAACAAATAAAAAAATCAAAAATAAAAATCCATATAGTGTACATATACCTATATACATAGCTACCCTATTTTTATTTCCAAAAATTAATTAAAAATCACCAAAAAATAGAAAAAAATAAAAGAAAAACATTTCATGTTTTGAGTTTTCTTTAATTCGGCCTATTTCTACCTTAAAATAAATAAACAAAAATTAAATACACGTGGCAGCTTCTGATTGGTCCACGAGGGATTGTTGACCCCGGTCAACTCCCCCGCGGACTCCTTCCTTTTCTGGAAGATGCGTGCCGCCCCGCCTTCGCCGATTTTTCCACGCATCTCCAGGCTGTCTCCCACGCGAACCCCGTGCCCGGATTCTTCGCCGATCATCCCTCATCCTCGCCCGATCTTTCGCCATGAAATCAACGCCTTCCATCGCTGTCTCCACTCAACCCTAATCGCACCTGTCACCATATATATCCCGACCTCCGCCGCCTCCGCGCCTCATCTTTGGCTATCCACTCTCTCTCCAGTGAGCTCCATCGAGACGAGCAAGGTGACAGCTTGCCCCAGCCGGTGTTGCAGCGAGGAAGAGGAGCAGGACCATCGATCCGGCCGCGTTTCGCCGCCGTGCTCCGACCACCATCTGGAGCTTGAGCCTCGGGAGGAGACGGCCCTTGAGGCAAGGACCAGGAGCAAGCTGAGCTCCACCACAGTCAACTGCAGCCACCAGGTAACCTTAGTTCTTCCTCGTTTCATCTAATTTGGAGTTACCCCCAAATCGCCCCATCGCTGTGTTTCGTTGATTCCGGCTATCCCGATCAATCTTTCGATCATCGGAGCATTCCATCATCTCCGCCATCTCCCCGCGCACCTTCTACGCCCGCTCATTCACCCTAGCTCGCCCCGGAGCTGGGAGTCGAGCTCCACCGTCTCCGCCTCGCCGGAGCTCGTTCGCCCCACAGCACAGACCATCTTCACCCCGCTTTCTTGGGTCGAGGCATTTTGCCCTCGACCCGCGAAGCTTCTTGTCTACTTTGCAGGTCCAAAGGGGGTGTCTGAGCCTCCTTTACAGTTCAGACCGGAGCTTCGCGCCGCTAGGCCTCGCCGGAGCCCCTCCAGGGCTCGGCTGGGCCATCGGCCATCGTTACCAGCTGCGGGGCTGCACCAGGAGCGTGTTCGGATCATTTGCAGCAGCTGAGGAGGATCGGAGCGCACGCAGGACGTCGGCGAAGTTCGCCGGCGTCGAGTTCTTCCTCCATCTTCCAGAGCCGTCCGATGCACCCTCTGCTCCAGTTCTAATCCTCGCCGTTCATCTGTGGAGGAGCAGCGTCCATTCGATCATCCGGAGGAGCCATCTGGACCGTCAGAGCCGAGAGAGAGGGACTATTCACAAGAGCCACTCGATCGTCCACGTGTCCCTCTCTCGACCGTCGATCGAGCCGAAGGGACGAAGAGAGGAGTCGCGCCGCCATCACAGCCGTTCGATCACCACGTGGCGCCTATCCGACCGTCGGCTAATAAAGGGGTAAATATCGTAGGGCCCCCTCGTAGTTTGTTATTTTCTTTTCAGTCCTGTAAATAGTTTTAAAACTTTATTAGCGTAGGGTAAATTGCAGTTAGGACCTTGTGCTTTATTTTAATTGCATGTATGCCCCTGTGTGTGTGTGACCACGTGCTTCGTCACGTGTATGTTTGGGCTTTTTACATATATTGTCCTGTAGATCTGGAGTGTTAATGAATGCATGAATCTTTTTGTGTAATTGCAATTATACCCCTGTGAGCCTTGTTTATGCGCATGTGCGGATTTTAGTGGTGTTTTTGCATCCATGTCCCTGGGCTTTTGATACGAGTTATCAAACGCCCCTGAGACTTGGTTTTTATTACAAATTGGTCCCTGTGTGCCCCAGCCACGCGCCATGCGCGTGACTTGCTGGGCATTTTGCACCAGAGACCCCAGATCTTCGGGTATTTGCACATTGGTCCTTGTGCATAGTGCCCTCTTCTTCATTTTTGAATAAATATCAACCCACCTCCAAATCTAATGAAATTTCGACACATGGCTCCTGCCATGGTGTAGTAATTTCTGTGATTTTTGAGGACATTTTTATTTTCATTTAGTATTTTTAAAAATTCAAAAACACTCTTTTTAGTCACTGTCTAACTTTAAAAATACCAAAAAAATATAAAAACTCCACCAAAAATTCTAAAAAAAATTAGGTATTGTAGTTTGCTTGCTGTTTGATTTTCCAGCCATTTTTTGTGATCTTTCATCACTTAAAAACCTTAAAAATTGAAAAACCCTTAAAAATCCATAAAAATTATAAAAATTAAATTAAAAATCCAAAAATAATAATTAAGGTGCCTAAATTTTCCTCATTCTACCTAGATTACAGGAAAATTACCTCCAGGGCTGGTTGAGACTCTTAGGTATTTTATTTTTGAGTTTCTAGCCTTGCTGGACAGTACCTAGGTGTTTTTGCCTTGTTTGATTTTTAGAAAATAATTTATCCATTAGAAAAATTCCAAAAATTCACCAAAAACAGTAAAAAACTTAAAAAACTTAAAAACAATTTTTCCTTAATTTTTGCATCATTTTTGGTGTGTTTAATAAATTGTTGAAGTTCCCTTGTATTTACTTTCTTTTATTTTCTTTATCTTTTAAAAAATCAAAAAAAAATTATAAAAACACATAAGAACCATTAAAAATCATTTTCTTTTATTTTATTTCTTTTTCACTACTTCGTAGGCCCTAGGCCAATCCGTGCTCCTTGTGTTCGACCCTGGGAGCTATACCAGGTTAATCACATAGCTAGACCGCTCCATTTTGTTTTGATTGATTTTATCTCTGTGAGTGGTTGATTTTTCTTGATACACGCATTCGAGTGACTGAGGTCGCAACGACCTCATTTCATACCTTTACCTCAGTTGTTCGGGATTTTTGCGTTATCAGAATGGCGCCGTTGCCGGGGAGCACGGCTTTGTAGTCATTCTTCCATATTGTCTTTCTCTATATTATTATTGTTTTCTGACCTTCTCTCTTTGATTCTTGTGCGAGGTACTGCTTGGACGACTTGGAGTTTACTAAATAGAGGACCCGCGCAGGAGGAAGAGAGAGAGGAGAAGAAATTTTCTATTTAGAGAGAGAGAGAACAATATTGTTGTAATAACTTAGACTTTGAACTGTGGACATTTGTAACTTAGCGGGTCTGTTTCGCCGAGCACCGGTGTGCTCGGGGGACCCATTTGGATTTTCGCGGCTTTTTCTACGGTTTTTATAGCTAGCTGCCTTTTCCGGTGTTTACGCGGTTTTTCTCGAGCCCCTAGATTTAGGAATTTCTCTTGCTTGTGACGTAAATTTCTAAGGCCCAACACCTAATAGAATATCTGTTCCTATAGAACGTAATTGGACCTTAATAAAATTCACTGAAAAAGTTAGTTTAATTGGATTTGAGACCACGTGCCGTGAGGAGTCACATACAGCGCTGGCAGGACCCGTTGTGGCGGGCACCGAGTGACTCCCAAGATCGGACTCCGGACTCGATTCGGTTAGCTAACTATTGTTCTTCACGATCAATAGAAGTTGCACATCTAGGACTCGGTTTTTCCCGCTGCATCATTTAGGTAGTTTTATTTCTGTCTTTAAATTCTGCGTGGATCACTTGCATGTAGAGTGCTGGAGACAAGGTACGCATTTCTTTCTCTGCATGCATCATTGATTTCTTTGCGCATCGGCTTTTTCGTCTTCTCCCTCTGTTTTTGGCTTAATCATCAGGAGAATCGGAAAAACCGTTAGGCCGCTTGTATTTATTTTGAAAAAAAAAATTGGGACTGGATAACATTATTGACCCTAAAAGACACTCACATTAAAAATTTGTCTTGGGGAGAGCAACCCCCTCATTGTATGGTTTGGATGCGCGAGAGAGTGACCCGCACCCTAGGTAGAACCCTCCGGTGTTATTTCTAGCTGACTACCGACTCTTCCGTGCGGGACAGTCGGTTGGAGTAGCATCGGGTATCCTAACAAGTCACGTAAGCGCTCTGATATTTTGTGTGTTCACCAAATAAAATTGACAAGATAAATTGACCGAGCTTTCACGGTCTTCAGATTGTGTTGCGTTGGTGAACCGGGGGTTTGCTTTGCGATCATATTTTCTCCAGATCCCATCCGCCCAACTCGCCAAGATCACGATGATGGGTAGACGATCTCTTAGGCAGCCTCTGGCTGCACCGCTTTCAGGCGCGTCTACTCCATCATCTAGGTTGGCCCGTGAGAGTCAAGACCAGCTCTCCGGGCCCGAGTACGTTTCCACCCTGTTCCCCCTCGACCCCCTTTCTTTTGCCACTGAGAGACATGAGCCCGAGGAAAGACGAATTGATTTGACAGAACCTGAGTTGGGCTCATCTGATTTTGCAGACGTCGGTATGGCCGCCAGATCAGAAGATTACCCCGGAGGTCAGCAGGGAGAGCAGCATGTTGTATTTGACCAAGGGGCGATCAACTCCACCCTGATCGCATCATTAGAGACGGTTCAGCAGCAGTTACGCGATCAAGGGGCTTTTATGATCGAGATGAGAAGGGAGTTGGAGCGACTCAGAGAGCGAGACGAGCCGAGCGAGCCTGAGGACATTCCTGATGCTGATGCAGAGGCAGCAGCTGCAGCAGCAGCTGCCGCAGCGGCAGCCGCCGCCGGAGCAGGACCACCGAGACCGATGCGGGAGTTACACAACCCCGGATCTACACTGATGCACCATTGGGTGGTGGTACCGGCCGTCGTGGGGGATTTCAAGTTCCCTCCGAACACCCTGCAGATGCTTCCTCATTTTCACGGACTTGCCACTGAGGAACCCCATCTCCATCTCCAGGAGTTTTTGATGATCTGCAGCACCGTCCACGACCGTCATGTGGACCAAGATACGATTCGGATGATGGCCTTCCCTTTTTCACTGGCAGATAGAGCAGCCGCCTGGCTGAAACATTTAGGGAAGTTTGTCTACACCTGGGAGCAACTCCGCACCGAGTACTTGAACAAGTACTATCCACTCGGGCGGACGAATGCAGCGAGGGCCCTGATCAACAACTTCTCCATGCTCCCTAACGAGCAGTTTCACGAGGCATGGGAGAGGTTCAGAGAGCTTCTGGATAGATGCCCACACCACGACATTTCGAAGCCGAACCTAGTTCAAAGCTTCTTTAGTGGGAAGACGCCAGAGCTTCAGGGTCTGGTGAATGCTTCTTGCGGCGGGTCCTACTTTGCCAAGGACCACAACCAAGTCTGGGCCATCTACGAAGAGATGGCAGAAAATTACATGGTGATGTCCCAGACTCGGTTGTACACACAGAGATCTCAGCAGCCGCCAGGACCCGTGCAGTATCAGCGGATAGCACGGGTTGATGCAGGTCCATCCAGTTCATCCACAGTTGCAGCCGCACAGGCAGAGTCGGCCGCTGCGGACATGGGGATTATCAGCGAGAAGTTGGACCGCATGGAAATCATAGAGAAGAAGCAGTGCCAGGGCATAACTCAGATGGAGCAAATGGCACAAACTCTGAGCGACATGAAGACCCAGCTCTTGTGTCTTCAGGAGGCACAGACGGCTCCTCAGCCCCGTCTTCTGTCGCGAGGCGATTCCGGCGGCAGCCGCAGCTCGTCCCAGCGCTCCAGCTCCTTGCAGCAGCCTAGACAAGTTCACCTTGTACAGGCGGAGCCGTACCAGCAGCAGCAGCCCTCTTACCAGTCACCACCATCTCCAGACTTACAGATGGTGGTATATCAGCCGGATCAACCTCTGGCAGCACTACCGCCAGACTCCTTCGATGCTGAGCCGTTGATGGATGTCAACGGGATTTGGTATGACCGTCCTCAACCTGGAATCCGACGAGACCATCCCGGATTCAGGTGGGGGAATGGGGGTAACCAGTCCCAACAACAGCCAGCCGGTCAGGGAGGGCAGTACTCCCAGCAGAGAGATCACCAGCAGCCCCCAGCATACCAACCACACCAGCCATCATCCTTCGTACCTCGTCCCTACCAGCAGCAGGGACAGAATTGGAGACGTGAGCAGCAGGCTCACCAGCAGCAGCATCATTCCTCTTACCCCTCTCAGCCGCAGCAGCACCAGGTCCAGCAGCCTCATTACCAGAGAGGCAACCCGTCGGGTTCCCATGAGAGCCCCGCCATGGATGATCTAGCCCGCCTCTTCACAGAGCAGCAGGCTACATTTAGACGGGAGATGGACGAGTTCCGCCAGGAGATGCGGGACCTGATGAGAGGGAAGGCTGCCATCCCTGCACAGATCGAGCCTAATCCGAATAGCTTGAAGAGGAAATCTGAGCAGGTAGTTCACACTGAGCCTACCACTCCTAATAACTCATTTGATGATGTGTCATCGAATATATTTGATGCTGATTTTGTTACACTTAGGAGCGGTAGAAGACCAGCAGGCGGCGCCTCATCTGAGCGACAACACGAGGAATCATCTAGAGCGCCAGATGAGGAAGAAGAGAGCGGTACTGAAGCCGCACATCATCGAGAAGGTGGTACTGACACCACCAGCAGAGCCGAGCCAGCCCGCGGTACTGAGGCCGCAAGACGTCTAGTTGTAGAGCCAGCTAGAGGTGGTACTGACGCCACCAACATTTATTCTGATAGAAATGTTGTCTTTCCTCGCATGAATGTATCTCAGAACTCTAATTTGAATAAAGGAAAAGGTTTAGTTTCTTCTGATCCCACTGTGGTGAATGATGTTTGTGAGGATCCGGTCATCGAACCGTCTAGGCCTATTCCTAGTCCTTCATCTGAGAAGGACCCTGTGATCCCCTTTCCTAGAGCCCTTGAATTGGGGAAGGGGAAGAAAAAAGAAAAAGATCCAAAAAAGAGAGAGCAGGAGGAGTTCAGCCAGGGCATGATAGACCGATTTCACATCCAGCTGACCCTCAATGAGGCTTTGCAGCACATTCCTCTTCTTCAGCGATCCCTAAGAGATAGGACCACAGTCAGGAGGAAGAAGAGGAACAAGACCGCAGAGATCCATGTGCTGACCAAAGCCACGTGCTTTGCGATTCAGAACCGACTGCCAGCCAAGAGGCCAGATGCAGGGGCCCCGTATGTCAGATGCCAGATCAGAGAGCAGTGGTTCGACCGTACTCTTTTAGATAGCGGATCTTCGATCAACCTACTTCCGGCAGCCCTTCTCGACCACTTCGAGTTGGGCACTCTTCGACAGAGCAGGACAGTCCTTCAGTTCGCTGATCGATCTGTCAAGAGGCCGAAGGGGTTGCTACGAGACGTTATCGTCACTATTCAGGGTTTGCAATTCCCCGTGGACTTCGTAGTGTTGGACATGGAGATCCCTGAATCAGTGGCCGATACCCCCATCATCCTTGGTCGTCCGTTCTTGGCCACAGCCAAGGCGGTGACTGATCATGATAGCGGGAAGGTGTACTTTCGCGTCCAGGGCGAGAGTATACAAATAGAGACGGTCGAGGACTACAGAGCCAGATCCAGATCCCGCTCAGATGCCAGTACCGATTCAGAGCAGCTGACAGACGCAGAGCCAGACATCCACCAGGACTGCGACTTTGTGATCACAGATGATGAGGCAGCTTGGGCAGACCTTGAGTCACAGACTACCCTCTCACTTTCAGACACAGCTGATGCAGAGATGATAGCAGAGGAGAGTCTGGAGAGCACAGACCCGGTACAGGATACCATTGCGGCAGCAGAGCCGGTTCTCGATCGCAGCACAGTGTTTTGTGATGGTGGTGCTGATGCCACCTTGTTCTCCGGTGGTACTGATGCCACCGAGTCTGATATAGATCCCTCGGATTCAGAGTCTGATTGGGCCGATTGTTATGATCAGATGCCAGACCTGAGTTCACCTGAGCCTAGAGAGGAGGAGGTAGAGGCAGAGCAGAGCAGAGACAGTGCAGTTGAGCCGCCTTCTCCCGACCCAGTTTGCGAGAGTACACTTTCACTTTCCCAGGAAGATTTGGCCGATCTTGCAGCATTCACTCAGTTTCTTCCACAGCCAGATTTGCCAGCAACCAGCATTCCAGAGCGGAAGCCGCTCCCTACTTCGCTGAAGTATCGATTCCTTGCGGGCGATCCTGAGATGTACCCAGTCATCATCTCCGCTGAGTTGACTGGAGAACAGGAATCCCGTCTGATGGGGGTTCTTGAAAAGAACCGCAAGGCGATCGGATGGAGCGTAGCAGATCTCCATGGGATTGATCCATCAGTTTGCTCCCACCACATCTATCTCGAGGATGGGGCGAAGCCGTCGCGTGAGTTCCAGCGGCGTCTGAACCCCAACCTGAGAGAGGTTGTCATGAAGGAAATATCGAAGTGGTGGGGTGCAGGTTTTATTTATCCCATTTCCGACTCCAAGTGGGTCAGCCCCTTGCATGTGGTGCCCAAGAAGACGGGCATCACGACTGTGATCAGTGAGTCGGGAGAGGAGATTGCTACACGGGTACCCACCTCTTGGAGGGTTTGTGTTGACTACAGGAGACTCAACCAAGCCACCAAGAAGGACCATTTCCCCCTGCCTTTTATTGACCAGATCATTGAGAGACTGGCAGGGAAGAGCCATTATTGCTTCCTGGATGGGTACTCGGGCTACAACCAAGTGGCCATCGCTCCTGAGGATCAGGAGAAGACCACCTTTACCTGTCCCTTCGGCACATACGCTTTTCGACGCATGCCATTTGGGCTATGCAATGCCCCTGCGACTTTTCAGAGGTGCATGCTGTCGATCTTTTCGGACATGGTAGGGGAGTGCCTTGAGGTCTTCATGGATGATTTCTCGATCTACGGCGACGGATTTGATTCTTGTCTTGACTGCCTAGATCGAGTACTCCAGCGATGTATTGAGTATCACTTGGTGCTATCTTGGGAGAAGAGTCACTTTATGGTGACTCAAGGGACGGTGCTTGGCCACATCATCTCCAACAGGGGCATGGAGGTTGATCCGGCCAAGGTCGATGTCATTAGGAAACTCACACCGCCGTCCAATCTGAGGCAGTTACGGTCATTTCTGGGGCACGTTGGATTCTACAGGAGGTTCATTCATGATTTTAGCAGGATTGCCCGACCGTTGACTGACCTCTTGACGAAAGACACCGAGTTCCTTGTCGATGACAAGTGTCTTTCGTCGTTTGTTACTCTCCAGAGATGTGTGATTGAGGCTCCTGTCCTTCAGCCGCCTGATTGGTCTCTCCCATTCGAGATCATGACGGACGCCTCCGATTTTGCCGTAGGGGCAGTGCTGGGACAGAGGAGGGATGGAGTACCATTTGCGATACACTATGCTAGCCGCACATTGGATTCCGCCCAGTGGAATTATACAGTCACAGAGAAGGAGATGCTAGCAGTAGTGTTTGCCCTCGATAAATTCAGATCATATATCATTGGATCCCGAGTGACCTTGTACACAGATCACACCGCCATCAGGTACCTCATGGCAAAGAAGGATGCCAAGGCTAGACTGACTAGATGGATCCTTCTACTCCAGGAGTTCGACATTGAGATCAAGGATAAGCCTGGAGTCAAGAATGTGGTGGCGGACCATTTATCCCGATTAGAGCAGCCTGAGGAGACAGAGCAGATTGATCCGATCAGAGATACCTTCCCAGATGAGGCGATCCTTGCTATCGCCTCACTCCCATGGTACGCCGATATTGTGAACTTTCTCGTTGTTGGGAAAGTCCCACAAGATTGGCCCAGGCAGAGGCTTGAGACCTTCCTTGCGAAGGCCAAGTCTTACCATTGGGAGGATCCCATCCTTTACCACGAAGGAGGGGATAGCGTCTGGCGTCGGTGTATTCCTCAGGAGGAACACCATAGCGTCCTCACTTACTGCCACAAGCTTGAGGCAGGAGGACATCATTCTGGGAGGAGAACGGCACAGAAAGTGCTCCAGTCCGGTTTGTGGTGGCCTACCCTCTTCAAGGACTCAGATGAGTTCGTGAAGAGGTGTACTGACTGTCAGAGGATGGGCACTTGTGGACAGCGTGATATGATGCCGATGCAGCCCATTCACTTCTGTGAGGTTTTTGACGCATGGGGCATCGATTTCATGGGTCCATTCCCTAAGAGTCAGGGATTCGAGTACATTCTGTTGGCCGTAGATTATGTGAGTCGTTGGGTGGAGGCTATCCCCACCCGAGCCGCTGATGCGAGGACAGTTTGCAGATTTTTGAGGAAGCACATCATCACGCGGTTCGGGGTTCCACGAGTTCTTATTTCTGATGGGGGGTCTCACTTCATCAACGACCAGGTGAAGGCACTTGCTACCGAGTTCGGCATAGACCATCGTGTTGCTACACCATACCATCCACAGACGAATGGTCTAGCCGAAGTGTCGAATAGGGAGATCAAGACGATTCTGCAGAAAGTCGTCCGCCCTGACCGAAAGGATTGGTCACAGCTATTGGACTCGGTCTTATGGGCATATAGGACGTCTTTCAGACACCTTTGGGCACATCTCCCTTTCGCCTCGTGTATGGCAAGCCCTGTCACCTACCAGTTGAGCTGAGGCACAAGTCACTCTGGGCAGTTACAGACATATTGATGGATCCAGATGGTATAGGAGACCAGAGGAGGACGGAGTTAGCCGCATTGGAAGAGCTTAGAGATGCAGCTTTCTCAAGCAGCCTACATTATAAGGAGAAAGTCAAAGAGTGGCATGATTCTCATATCAGCCACAAGCATTTTGAGATTGGACAGAAAGTATGGCTGTTTGATGCAAGGCTTAGATTATTTCCAGGGAAGCTACAGAGCAAATGGAAAGGACCCTATTTGGTCAGAAAGGTACACGATAACGGTAGCATTGATATATCTGAGTTATCTTCTGAGAGTACCTTCCGAGTGAACGGCCAGCGGCTCAAACCATTTCTAGATCATGAGCCGCGGGACGTTATTATTGCCGCTATTCATTTTGCGTGAGATGTGGTCTTTTGACTCACATCTTTTACATCTCACGCCTGATTTTCACTGTTCCTCCGCCTGTATAGATCCAGTTGTCCATATCATTCTATTCTTTAGTCCCACATCCCGTCTCTCATCTTATGATTATGCTATACTTAGGGTGTACTTTACCCTAAGTATAGGGGGGATGTCGGACCTGTGAGTATTCTTTTCATTCTTTCTGCTCTTGTTTTTGCTGCCTATACTTAGGGATATTCTACCCTAAGTATAGGGGGGGAGATTCTGTATATTCTTCACTCGGCTTTCCCTTCATATACAGCTTTCTATACTTAGGATTAGTTAATCCTAAGTATAGGGGGAAACCACCGAGTTCCTCTCATTTTATTCATTTATTCGTTCCTGTACTTAGACATTCCTTTTCACTTCCCTTTTACTAAGCACGAGTTATGTCTTCTTCATCGCTCTTGATCACTCTGAGGACATCGTTCGAGCTAAGTATAGGGGGGGGGTGTATATATTTCATATATACTTTAGCCATAACTCGTACTTTGTGTGAGTGTGTTAATAAATAAAATGGCTAAAAATCACAAAAATTTAAATTTTTTTTTCATGTACATAAACCTCTTTTATTCTTGCACATACATAGCTAGTGTACAAAGTATTTTTGTAAAAATGATTTCAAAAATCTTTTGTGTAAAGCTTGTGTAAATATTTTGTATAAAAATTATGTATATAGTACAAAATTTTTCCAAAATGTTTTGAAAAACAAAAGTCTGCAAAAATCTTGTGTAAAAGATTGTAAATATCATTTTGCAAAACTTGCACCTCATGCATCATTCATGATTTCAAAACATTTTTTTTCAAAAATTTTGCATGATTGTAAAAAATTTGTAAATAGCATCTTGTGTACATATATGTATATAGTTTTTCCTGGATGAGAGTTGACATTTAAACTAAGCCTGGAATTAAATTGAGAAATGGAGCTTGAATAAGATCTTAATCCACTTAACTTCAAGAGGAACCTTGTAGGACTCAGGGTTAAGGCTTTTCAGGTCCATAAGGACTTAATTCTTTGAGTCCACTAGGCTATGAGCATATGTCATCTTGATGAGCCTAAGTAGAGCACTTAACAACACACGCATGACTCTCAGAGACAATGGCTTCACTTGCACCTGCACTTTACACATGGCCCTCCACGGATGAGGTGGTGAGGAGGCAGTTTCCTTCGGCTTGGGATAGCATATGAGGGTAGTACTTCTAGGCGGAACCTCTCTTCTTCTTATAGTGAAGGAAGTGCACCTCAACTTGGTCTAGTGGTGTTGAAAGCTAAAGACAGAAGCTGTGGGTTGCAATAAAGCTTCAAAAGAGGGATAGTCTACTGGCTCAAGGGGAAATTTCTTATATATGCTGCACCATGTAGATATGTTGTACAGAAATTTTTGAAAAAAAAAAATATGCAAAAATACAAAAAGAACTCCAAAAAAGTGGTGGGTCGGATTGAAAATTTAATAACCCCACCGGAGTATAAAGCAAAAGCTTATGGTGTCCATGTTACATCTCATGAAGCTTGCAGCGGGAAACTTAGCTACACTGGCTAAGCTTCCAAAACTCTATACTTCTACCCCCTCTTCTTGAGCCGGTTGCACTTGAACTTAGAAGGGAATACCCCGCTTCTCGAGGAAAGAGTTGCTAGACTGAGGCATTAGAGTTACCAGGTTGAGGGAGGTTGTTTCTTTGTTACTTCTGAGGTGGGGGGCCACATATCACCTACACCGCAAGGAAAAGATTCATGGTCATTAGAGCTTGTGTATGTAGACTTGTTCTGATCTGGTTTATTGAGGAGTCTTGCCCATCGACTGGTGGAACTTGGAGGCTGTTGAGTTTTAAGCTTAAGTCCAAATAAGGTTCCGACACATTAATAATCCAAAGATCTGATCGAGCTCCATATTTCAATTTAATGAAGGAAAATTTAATAAGTCAACCTTGATCCATGTACATCCTCTTTTTTTCTTTTTCTTTCTTTTTCACTTCTTTTTCAAATAAGTGTTTGCTAAGGGACTAGCAAAGTTAAGCATAGGGGGGTGATGAATACCCATTCATCACTCTTTATTCTTCTATTTTAGCTACAAAAACCTTTGCAAATACATGTAGATATGTGTAAATACAAATAATTACCAAAAGCATGCATTGTGTAAAAACCTATAATTAGCATGTTTTTGTGCAAAATAAAAAGAATAAAGAGCAAAAAGAAAAAGAGGGAAATATTTAGAATAAATATTGAGCAACCTAACCCAAGGGAGGGCTCAGCATGGGCCTGACCGCATAAAAGCCAAAGTAGAGGGAGATAGGAGCTCATGTGTATATACTTCTGTAAATACATAAAATTATATTTTCCTCACCCAAAAATATGCTTGTACATATTGTGTGTGTATTTTATTAAAAACAAAATAAAAATTTAAAAATCAAAAATTCAAAAATGCCCTTTCACCATGTGTAGACCATCATCCTTTATTTATTTAACCCTATAAATAAATAAAATTATTTTCTAAAACTTTTTGTAAATATTCTATGTTACATATGGTAAATACATAAAATAACAAGAAACAAAACAAAAATCAAATAAAAATTACAAAATGAAAAATACAAAAATACATTGTATAAATACCATGTATATAAATGTATACAATTATTTATTTCACCCTTGTGTATAAATAATTAAAATAAAATAAAAATACCATTTTATTCCATACTTTATGATGTAAATAAATAAAATACAAAATGAGCATAAAAATACATAAAAATAACAAATAAAAAATCAAAAATAAAAATCCATATAGTGTACATATACCTATATACATAGCTACCCTATTTTTATTTCCAAAAACTAATTAAAAATCACCAAAAAATAGAAAAAAATAAAAGAAAAACATTTCATGTTTTGAGTTTTCTTTAATTCGGCCTATTTCTACCTTAAAATAAATAAACAAAAATTAAATACACGTGGCAGCTTCTGATTGGTCCACGGGGGATTGTTGACCCCGGTCAACTCCCCCGCGGACTCCTTCCTTTTCTGGAAGATGCGTGCCGCCCCGCCTTCGCCGATTTTTCCACGCATCTCCAGGCTGTCTCCAACGCGAACCCCGTGCCCGGATTCTTCGCCGATCATCCCTCATCCTCGCCCGATCTTTCGCCATGAAATCAACGCCTTCCATCGCTGTCTCCACTCAACCCTAATCGCACCTGTCACCATATATATCCCGACCTCCGCCGCCTCCGCGCCTCATCTTTGGCTATCCACTCTCTCTCCAGTGAGCTCCATCGAGACGAGCAAGGTGACAGCTTGCCCCAGCCGGTGTTGCAGCGAGGAAGAGGAGCAGGACCATCGATCCGGCCGCGTTTCGCCGCCGTGCTCCGACCACCATCTGGAGCTTGAGCCTCGGGAGGAGACGGCCCTTGAGGCAAGGACCAGGAGCAAGCTGAGCTCCACCACAGTCTACTGCAGCCACCAGGTAACCTTAGTTCTTCCTCGTTTCATCTAATTTGGAGTTACCCCCAAATCGCCCCATCGCTGTGTTTCGTTGATTCCGGCTATCCCGATCAATCTTTCGATCATCGGAGCATTCCATCATCTCCGCCATCTCCCCGCGCACCTTCTACGCCCGCTCATTCACCCTAGCTCGCCCCGGAGCTGGGAGTCGAGCTCCACCGTCTCCGCCTCGCCGGAGCTCGTTCGCCCCACAGCACAGACCATCTTCACCCCGCTTTCTTGGGTCGAGGCATTTTGCCCTCGACCCGCGAAGCTTCTTGTCTACTTTGCAGGTCCAAAGGGGGTGTCTGAGCCTCCTTTACAGTTCAGACCGGAGCTTCGCGCCGCTAGGCCTCGCCGGAGCCCCTCCAGGGCTCGGCTGGGCCATCGGCCATCGTTACCAGCTGCGGGGCTGCACCAGGAGCGTGTTCGGATCATTTGCAGCAGCTGAGGAGGATCGGAGCGCACGCAGGACGTCGGCGAAGTTCGCCGGCGTCGAGTTCTTCCTCCATCTTCCAGAGCCGTCCGATGCACCCTCTGCTCCAGTTCTAATCCTCGCCGTTCATCTGTGGAGGAGCAGCGTCCATTCGATCATCCGGAGGAGCCATCTGGACCGTCAGAGCCGAGAGAGAGGGACTCTATTCACAAGAGCCACTCGATCGTCCACGTGTCCCTCTCTCGACCGTCGATCGAGCCGAAGGGACGAAGAGAGGAGTCGCGCCGCCATCACAGCCGTTCGATCACCACGTGGCGCCTATCCGACCGTCGGCTAATAAAGGGGTAAATATCGTAGGGCCCCCTCGTAGTTTGTTATTTTCTTTTCAGTCCTGTAAATAGTTTTAAAACTTTATTAGCGTAGGGTAAATTGCAGTTAGGACCTTGTGCTTTATTTTAATTGCATGTATGCCCCTGTGTGTGTGTGACCACGTGCTTCGTCACGTGTATGTTTGGGCTTTTTACATATATTGTCCTGTAGATCTGGAGTGTTAATGAATGCATGAATCTTTTTGTGTAATTGCAATTATACCCCTGTGAGCCTTGTTTATGCGCATGTGCGGATTTTAGTGGTGTTTTTGCATCCATGTCCCTGGGCTTTTGATACGAGTTATCAAACGCCCCTGAGACTTGGTTTTTATTACAAATTGGTCCCTGTGTGCCCCAGCCACGCGCCACGCGCGTGACTTGCTGGGCATTTTGCACCAGAGACCCCAGATCTTCGGGTATTTGCACATTGGTCCTTGTGCATAGTGCCCTCTTCTTCATTTTTGAATAAATATCAACCCACCTCCAAATCTAATGAAATTTCGACACATGGCTCCTGCCATGGTGTAGTAATTTCTGTGATTTTTGAGGACATTTTTATTTTCATTTAGTATTTTTAAAAATTCAAAAACACTCTTTTTAGTCACTGTCTAAATTTAAAAATACCAAAAAAATATAAAAACTCCACCAAAAATTCTAAAAAAAATTAGGTATTGTAGTTTGCTTGCTGTTTGATTTTCCAGCCATTTTTTGTGATCTTTCATCACTTAAAAACCTTAAAAATTGAAAAACCCTTAAAAATCCATAAAAATTATAAAAATTAAATTAAAAATCCAAAAATAATAATTAAGGTGCCTAAATTTTCCTCATTCTACCTAGATTACAGGAAAATTACCTCCAGGGCTGGTTGAGACTCTTAGGTATTTTATTTTTGAGTTTCTAGCCTTGCTGGACAGTACCTAGGTGTTTTTGCCTTGTTTGATTTTTAGAAAATAATTTATCCATTAGAAAAATTCCAAAAATTCACCAAAAACAGTAAAAAACTTAAAAAACTTAAAAACAATTTTTCCTTAATTTTTGCATCATTTTTGGTGTGTTTAATAAATTGTTGAAGTTCCCTTGTATTTACTTTCTTTTATTTTCTTTATCTTTTAAAAAATCAAAAAAAATTATAAAAACTCATAAGAACCATTAAAAATCATTTTCTTTTATTTTATTTCTTTTTCACTACTTCGTAGGCCCTAGGCCAATCCGTGCTCCTTGTGTTCGACCCTGGGAGCTATACCAGGTTAATCACATAGCTAGACCGCTCCATTTTGTTTTGATTGATTTTATCTCTGTGAGTGGTTGATTTTTCTTGATACACGCATTCGAGTGACTGAGGTCGCAACGACCTCATTTCATACCTTTACCTCAGTTGTTCGGGATTTTTGCGTTATCACCACCCTTGTGCCACCTCCCTCGGGCGTGTGTCGTCTGAGGTCGGCCCCGCTCCGCCGGGCCTCATATATATTTTATATATACTTTAGACATTAATCTTGTTGTACATTCACTATGTTATTGTGTTACTAGAGAATGGTCAAAATTGACATTCCCCTCCATTATAAACAGATAATACATGACTTGCTCCCTTAAAAAAAAGATGAAGATGGCCATGATACAATCAATACATCTATTCCTAGTGGTCCCCTCAGCGGGAGCTAAATTCTTACTTCATTTCACTATAATCTCCCTCTTTTTATCTCCCAATATTATATTAAATACTCTATCATATATATCAAAGTTTATATATTATATATGGTATCTACTTTTTAAAATTCCCCATCTAAGTATGAAAGTATCATGTTACAAATTACAATTCATCGTTCTAATTATCTATTTTTCATCTGAACAGAAAATTAGATCTAGAGCTGCTTGCTAACATGAAACCCATCGACATTCTCATAGTTGCATTATTATTTAATTTTAAATAAATAAAGAGAAGCATTATCCAGATTTCCATCAGCATTATCCAGGAACCTGGTGCTGGAGAAGACAGTGTTGACAAAACCCCGGGTACAGCCCACCGATTGGTTTAATGTAAGCAGCGAGCCCCAAGATATTAGCCCACTGGAACTCACGTCATCCCATGCAAACCACCTTCTCAACTCATGCACCAATCACCACATGTCAAGCTCTGATTCCGCACCACAGATTTCCTTCGGATGGCCTCAATTATCCAATCTATTCCGACCCAATCCCATATCCCAATTCCTCCGTCATATATAAATAAACAAATCGGATTGTATCTATCCACCCTCCACAGGGTTTAACCTTGACAAACCATAGCAGCAATGGCAGATCAGGCACTTCTTCTCAGGACAACCTTCAACCCCCTCCGCCAGCCCGCCAGGAGATCCTGCGGCATGCAGAGGCTCTCCGCCACTCTCACACTGACAATGTGCTCCGCCGCCCCGAACAGTCAGTGTGCGAAGGCGGCGAAGAAGAACGCGAAGACACAGATAAAGGAGACGCTCCTGACGCCGAGGTTCTACACGACGGACTTCGACGAGATGGAGGCGCTGCTGGACCCGAAGAAGAACAAGATCCCCAACAAGGAGGAGTTCACAGCACTGCTCAACGAGTTCAAGACCGACTACAACCAGACACATTTCGTCCGGAACCAGGAGTTCAAGGAAGCGGCTGATAAGATTCAGGGACCCTTCCGGCAGATCTTCGTTGAGTTCCTGGAGAGGTCTTGCACTGCTGAATTCTCCGGCTTCCTGCTCTACAAGGAGATCGGTCGAAGGCTTAAGGTACTGCGGTCATATTTATCTCATGCATGTTTCCATTCGAGGAAATGGATCCTTTTATTCTAAAATATCTTTAAATAAGCATACCCATAATCCTCACAGCACTGTTATCATTCTTTGCATAATTTACTTTATATATAATGAGTCATTTAAAAACATTGCAGAAAACAAATCCAATAATTGCCGAAATCTTCTCGCTTATGTCAAGGGACGAAGCAAGACATGCAGGGTTAGTTGTACTCACATTTCCATTCGTTCTTGTGAATCATAATTAGTACTGTTATAATAAAGTGGTGTTGCAAATATAGGTTTCTGAACAAGGGGCTTGCGGACTTCAATCTGGGACTGGATTTGGGATTCCTTACAAAAGCAAGGAAATACACATTCTTCAAGCCGGCGTACATCTTATACGCGACATACTTGTCGGAGAAGATCGGGTACTGGAGGTACATAACCATTTGCAGGCACCTGATGTCGAAGCCGGAGCACCAGGTGTACCCCATCTTCAAGTACTTTGAGAACTGGTGCCAGGATGAGAACAGGCATGGTGATTTCATTGCTGCCATGCTCAAGGTTCATCCTCAGCTCCTCAATGGCTGGAAGGCCAAGCTCTGGACCCGAGTCTTCTGCCTCTCGGTAATTTCATCTTACCAGTTGCCAATGATTCATTTCATATTCAGTGAAAATTACTGAGATAATATTCTAGTTAACAGTAAACACGGCTTGTTTGTGTTACATTACAAGTGTGAAAAGTTGCATTAATTATAATCGTTATCATCATACAAGATTAACCTAACGACAGCTAGCTTAATCAACCATGCAGGTGTATGTGACGATGTACCTCAACGACCATCAAAGGTCGTCCTTCTACGACGGAATAGGCCTCAACGCAAAGGAGTTCGACATGCATGTCATCATTGAGGTAACTTCGATTCGCAAGCGAAGATATCTCGTAGCGATTTATAATGGTACCCCTGAATCATTATTGACGTTATTTTCGTGATTACTCACAGACGAACAAAACGTCAGCAAGGATTTTCCCGGCAGTGCTGGATGTGGAGAATCCTGAATTCAAGAGGAAATTGGATAGAATGGTGGAGTTGAACATCAAGATGAGCGCCATTGCAGAGAGTAACGATCCCGCGTTCTTGAAGAACATAAAGAAGTTCCCTCTGGTTGTTGCTATGGTTTCAGAGCTCGTTGCCGCGTATCTCATGTCACCTGTAGATTCTGGATCTGTCGAGTTTTCTGAACTTGAGCCCAAGCTTGTTTATTGAGTTTCTCTGAACTAGCGAAAGCGGATAAAAAAGATAGCCATCTTTTTTTTTAGTGCTTTTACGTTTGTTTTTCTTTGCTGATGTTCCGACTTTAGTGGATAGTTTTTTATGATTATCTCATGTACGTTAGAAGAGTTTTATTTTTTGTAATCAGCGAATCATTTGGTATTACATGGATAAGCATCTTTAGCAATTACTTCAAGTACTAACATAAATCGGCACTCCAATTGACCATCGAGAAACCCCGCCCCGAAGTCGAAGGTTTTCTGTTTCACGTTGAAGAAATAATCGCAGATAAATAAGCCAAGCATGATGAAACTAGCATCACATAATGGGTTACTCCTTGATGGCTGCGGGTTTAAACGGTAGTAAAAAAGATAAGGTCACCAAACCCAATGGTGTTTCAGAGCAACATTCCACCCTCTCCGGCACCACATCAAGATTGCCTTCACTCACTACGGTAGGTTACCTGAAAAAACCGCAGCCAGTAGGACGTCACCAAATATCGCTTAGCTAAACCAACATAAAGCGGAATGAATCCCTGCGTAGGAGATCTGTTGGATGAGGATCAGACGGTCCTCATAGGAAGGTGGAGATGGTTGGCACGCATCTCGAGGCCGTCCATTCTCCATGCAACGGATCTACTACGTTACAACTGAGGCAGTAACAATAGAGGATCCTCTCTAACATCCAAGACCCCCTTCACCTGAACTCAGACCAAGGATCCCCCACATCTATTGTTGAGTTAGTGCCCAAAAACTTTCATCTCTATCTAGACTCCTCATGGGAATGTGGCAATATGCACTCCTTTCCCTTCCCAACACATCATCGGTTCTCCTTTGACAGAAAGCTGCGTTACACCAAAGGGCTTGATCGTGAATCTGCGAAAAACACTATCCTATGGCTTAAAAGTTTGAGACAGAATGTTGATGACAACATCTTAGAGAGAATCTCAGGTTTCACATGGAAAGGAGCAATTGATTGAATGAAGAATATGCGGCCATCTGTGATCCTAGCCACAAAGGATCTCCCGCCTCAACTCCAAAGCCACCGGCCCATCTCAAAGCCTTCGAAGTCCCACAATCAAGTACGGATGTTGCAAGCAAGAAAGCAATCAACACTCCTACTTTATATACCCACTACGGAAAAAAGGGTCTTTTCATAACATGACCAAATCCGTCATTTTCAAAGCCTAATCCGTCGTGAAAAGTCCTTCGTGATAGTCAAGCTATAGGGAATAATCCGTCAGAAATATCTCCCTAGGGAATACTATTTATGACAAATTGATCCTCGCAAAAGATACGCATGCTGTCACAATACGTTCATTTTTTTTGAGAGGAAAAAGGGTGAACTCTCGAGCTGGGACTCACCGCCAAACCTTTAATTTATAAAAATATAAAGATATACAATTACCTTGTAGACCAGAATCGATAAAGAGAGATACAAGAAGCGATTACATTTTCGAAATAAAACCTTTGGTTCTTAAAAATCAGATCATTTCTTCCTCCCTATATGGTCCAAAGAGCCACAAATGGCAAAGAAACGTCATCCGTCGAGTTCATCCCCACCGACCTAATTGATCTCCAGAAATCAGTCGTGCCACCATGCAGTAGCCATGTCGCGCCTATCTCCTTCCAAACATGATCCGATGCAGGACAAGTAAAGAACAAATGCTCTGCATCCTCCGTCTGTGCACCGCATCTATCACACTGTGTATCTGGAACGCCAAACAGTCTTCCTCTTCTTGCCTTATCCCAAATCCTTCCTCTTCTGAAGCACCACAGAAAAAACTTTACGCTGCAAGGGATCATGCTTGCCCAGATAATCTTCATATCCTGCTTCAGGTCGGTGTCCAAACCATCACTTCTCCCTCTAAACATATTGTATGCCTTTTTCACCGAGAATCTCTCTCCCTCCCAAGCGAAATGATCCTTACCCTACGAGATGCAATCAGGAGAGGGCAGCTCAGATAGCAGTCTGCCCATCTCCTCCCTTCTTCATCCAGAAAGATTGTGCAGGTATTGAGGAACCCATGAACCAGAGATTCTGACCTGAGCCACTGAACATTCTTTTCTCTCTGCCCAAGCAAAGAGTCTTGGGAACCTACTGTATAAAGCACCCTCACCCGTCCAATTGTCCAGCCAAAAACGAAAGACCTCCCCGGAGCCTAATCTTGGCACCATCCTCGACCTTAGCTGTGGTAAAATATCACGGATCCCATTCCAAAGGGAAGACTCGAATCTCACTCTACCAGCTTCTAGTTATCCGTTAACCCCATAGATCTTTCGTACACGGTGGATAACCAATCTATCCGTATCACCCCAAATCTGCTACTTGTGACATATTGTCCATCATGAAAAATCCATTGAAGTTATTTATTTCTGGAACTTTTTATTTGATTTTAATAATGATAAAGTGATTTTCTTGAATAATACAACAAAACTTATCATGTACTTGACAAGTTATTAAGGAGAATGGTGTTACAACCATATATGTGATCTATGAATAATTGGATATACATAAAGGCGAGGGATTGCACCTCACGCATCACAGAAGCGTGGATATCACATTGTATTCGATCTAGGTCGACTAGTCACACTAATCGTAAGGGGCAACATAAATAAAAACTTTCGATGAAACCACATGACATAGGAACCATTCCCATGTCCTTTAATTTTGATTACAAACAAGTATTAGGGTTATCTCTTGTAGCATGATCGTGATCCTTGTGTCTCTAAATGAAGAGACCTACTGTCTCAAGCCTGATCTGATGGATGGAGCACTTGCGGGTGCGTAGATGAGATGTGCGCTTCCCACAATCCATGTTTATTATCCGAGCGTGGAACCTCCATAATTTCGTCTCATGAAATACAGTCCTCCTCAAGAGCAGAAGGCACAGAAGAATACGGAGATCCACGAGCAGTTGATCCAATGCACAACGATAGTGTGATGACGGTAAAGCTCTCATGAATCCTAAAGTGGACGACCACTAGGGTTTGAGAAGGGAGATCTTAGACGTGTATGAGAGAGAGAGAGAGAGAGAGTTTGTTTCTTCAACTTGTGTATAAAAAAGCCAAGTGTAGGCTCTTCTCTTGTATAAAATTGGATGGTTAGGATGCACTCCTAGTGGAAATCAATGGTCTCGATTTTGTTGCAATAATTTATAACAATAATTAATTAATTTAAAAGGAATAAATATATTGGAGAAATTCTCCAATAAATTTAATTCTAATTAAATAAATTTAATGTATAATAATAATGAAGGAGGAGAGCCTCCTTCCCAATTATGATGGATGACCACCATGGAGAATCTCTCCATATGGTCGTCTACTCCTATTAGGAGTGGAGTCTTCTCTTTAATAATTGATGCGATTATCAAATCTCACCAATTTTTCCCACATGTTGCAACAACTTTTGTTTCCTGAATTCTCATCAAAATAATACCAAATCATTTTGTGACAATTTCAATCATACCATTGATAATTATGAATCATATTCACCCATCCAATATTAAATGTAAATCACATTTATATTTAATTGTACAATGTGAATCCAATACATATTTAATTGTATATGAATCCAATTGACATTAACTTAATTTCATGTAAATCATATTTACAATTGTAATCTCTATGATATTGTGAATCAAATTCACAATACAAATATAATTATTATGGATAGTGCTATCCACATTAATCATACTTATGACAATTAAATATAATTTCATTATCTTAGAGGCCTCTCTACATGTATCAAAATAGTGTGAACCATATTTATATTATGGATGATAATTAAATCATATATAAGCATAATTTTTCCAATGATCGCATAGTATCAACAATAGAATTATTCTTGAACTCTTTCAAGAACAATGTTCTTTCTCTTATGATACTTAGAGAGAAGGACATGGCGATTGTATATTACTTGTATAATGGTTTGGATATTGAGATCTAATCTCGTATCTAGAAGTAGAAGACCACTCGAAGATGTTAGATCAAGTCAAACAAAATATCTAATCTTCCCATTGCATCAGAATCATATTTCGATCAATGTCCAACATTTGGACTAAGATTAGGTAACTGATCTACTGAGTGGAGTACTAAAATACAAATATATTTCATCACTCCCTCGGAGAAGCATCAAAGGTATATAATCCTTTAAGATTACATCACCCTCAAATATTCCTAATACATGTACATCCTGCATAATGGAAGACCTAGATTAAGCCCGTTGATCAAATTTAAATTGTCTCCTTCAGAATTTTATCATCAAGTTTCTCATAGATCATTGAGAGTTGGTATTGATTATATGCTTTCTAAAAGTATATATCATACCTACAAATCCTATCATGCTTCTAAAGCAAGATGACCATAGATGGAATTTGGTTGGTCCCAATATCACCTGAGTGAACTCATGTCTTCTGGTTCAATAATGAACATGTATGATCCTTTTGAGAGAACTTATTACTCATATTCCCTCTTATGCATACCATCTTGCTAGTCTATATACCTTGATTAGCTCATCAACCCAATGGTCTGCTTAATGTACATACTTAGATATATATTAACACATATGCCTACAGTCAAAGGATGGGTGCATGTATTATGAGAACATTTGATATAGGTCTTGCCTATCTGGATCTCATTAAGTCAAGTCTTTGACCTAGATTATCTGGCACCTCCAAATCTCTATTCATATACATAGGACATGCATCAAGAGATCGATCAGATATTGACCTTTGGAGTAAGGATTGTCATCTCCTTCTAAAGCTAGAGATCCTTTCTCAATAATCATTTGATAGTGC
This sequence comes from Ottelia alismoides, assembly GCA_037367405.1. Taxonomy (NCBI): domain Eukaryota; kingdom Viridiplantae; phylum Streptophyta; class Magnoliopsida; order Alismatales; family Hydrocharitaceae; genus Ottelia; species Ottelia alismoides. Next base: position 467,501 of record JAZKJV010000329.1, read on the forward strand.
TAGATGAGTACCCAATCTAACACTTTAGATATCATCCAAGCACCAACCTTTATGATTCAACCTTTGACTCAACAGTTTTATGATTATCAAAATGGTCATGGTCCTCAATCATTCATTAATCTCGGATGAGGGAGTGAAAATTAATAAATTTTATTGATAAATAAAAAGGATTAGAATAACATTTATTATATAAATGGTTACCATGGTCTCACATGTCTAGCAATCTCCACTATCCCTTAGAAACATTCAGGTATAATCCATAAACCCATACTCATTGCATGCTAGTTAAAAACCTTCTACGATAAAGGTTTGGTAAGGGGATTAGCAATGTTGTTGGTAGAGGCCATCTTGAAGATGATGGTGTCGCCATGCTTTTTTATCTCCCAATTGATGCGGTATCTAAGTTTTACATTTTACTCTTTTGATGCCATCTGGGTTCATTCGGCTTAGCTGTGTCTATAGTGTTATTACAAAGCAGCGTATGGGAATATTAGATAAACTACACCAAGTTTCAGGATAAACTTATGCAACCACGTCGCCTTCTTCATAGCATTAGATGTAACAATGTATTTAGCTTCTATTGTCAAATTAATCACGGTGCCCTGCTTCTTGCTTCTCTAGCACACAACACCACCGTTCAACAAGAATACAAACCTTGAAGTTGACTTACAATCATCAATGTCGGATTCAAAGTTTGGGTCTATGCATCTACTAAGATTCGTAGATCACTATCTCCATAGAATAAGATGTAATCTTACATTCTTCTTAGATACTTGAAGATGTTATTTACTCCATTCCAGTGTTGTTCGCCATAGCATGATTGGTAAGGCTTATCACTCCCGCTTGATGACAGATATATGGCCTAGTGCACATCATGGAATACATTAGGCTTCCCACACATGATGTGCAAGGGCATCCAGCCATGGCCTTCTTCTCCGCAACACTTGAAGAGACATCATATTAGATAGTTGTATACCGTGTATTAAGGGAAGGAAGATTTTCTTGGAATTTTTCATATGGAATCGTTGCAAAATATTCTTAATGTATCCATGTTGAGATAATCCCAAAATCCTTTTTTCTCAATTTCTGAATAGTTTTAGACCCAATACATAAGAGGGTTCTCCAAGATCTTTCATCTCAAAGGTATGGGACAACCAATCCTTGATACTAGTCATCATTCATGTAGCATTCCCAATGATAAGGATGTCATCTACATAAAGCACGATGAACACAATGGCAATCCCACTGAGCTTCGTGTGCATACATGGTTCATCAGAATTCTGAATGAAATTAGAACTCTTTATCGTTTCATCAAATCTAATGTTCTAGCTACGAGAAGCTTGATTGATCCCATAGATGGATCTCTTCAGCTTGAACATTTTTCTTTCCTCGGTTATGAAGAATTGGGGTTGTTCCATATACATATCCTCCTATAGGTATCCATTGAGGAATGTGGTCTTGACGTCAATCGACCAGACGTCATAGTTAAGATGTGCGGCTACAACTAGTAGTGCCCTGATGGACTTAAGCATGGCCACAAGAGAGAATGTCTCAACGTAGTCGATGCCTTCTCTTTGTGTGTAGACCTTAGCTATGAGTTGTGCCTTGAAGGTCTCTACCTTTCCATCAGGTTCCCTCTTTCTCTTGAAGATCCATTTAACCACCCTCGAACTTCTTCGAAGAGGTACAAGTGTTTCATCTTCATTTATCCTTTTAGTTTCTGGTTCATGAATCTCATTATCCTCAGAGGATTATGTGATTTCCTTTACTTCATTCTAGTATTGACATTTAAGGAAGTAGTCCTCAAATAATTCCACACCACTAGAGACGAATACCTTTTGAGTCACAATTTCGTAAAGTTGGTACCCAATACTGTCATATACATACCTAATGAAGTTACACTCTCTGGTGCAACGACTTAATTATTCATTTGGAAGCTCCCTCAAAGCTTGCATCCACAATCTTGGCATGGACTCCTTTCCTCTTCACACAATCTCAGATAAGAGATCCATCTTTGCCATGTCTATAAATAAGAAGCCTCACCTTTCTTCCCCTTGTTGGTCCATTTCTCCTTGCGTGTAATGACTTAATTCTTCATTTGGAAGCTCCCAAGTGACGTAGGTGAGATCCCTAGGATCCAGGCGTGGAGAAAAAGGAGGAGGCACGTGATCCAACCATCGCCAGAGCTTTCTTCAGGCGGTCGTCTTCTTTTTAGTCTTTGATAAGGTACGAGTCGTATCTTTAGGTTTTTCGTTGTTATTTCATTCCTTAGATTAAGGTTAGTTTTAGTTTAGTTGAATTTACTTTATTTTAGTGTAAAAATATGATTCATAGTTCATCAGAGCTTTAGCTTCGATCACTATTCTCCACTATTCTACCTACTATTACAGCCACCTAAAATCTACATATCCTTCATCATCGCTTCTACATCTTTTTCCCTCACCTAGTTCATCTCTACCCTAGAAGGATCGATCAATTAGATCTCTACTCCTTTACAATTCGTCAGATATCACCATTCACCACCCATTTGTGCAATCTAGCTCCAATCTGGGGCGAGAGCATAGCTCTCAAGCCCCTTATGATTTTTGTGCAGGTACGAGGTCCAACCGAACCACATGAGATTTGGAGTTGAGATGCAAAAGTTAGTTATTTGGTCCCTATTGTACTGCATATATATAATATTCAATATAGTTATTCTTTCTAATTTTAGCCTTCCTGTATTTTTATATATATGTAAATATTATTCAAACACATGTAAATAATAAACATAAAATAAAACACTGAAAAAGACATTAAAATAAATAAAGTATTTTAATATATAGGTAAACTATACATGTTTAATACATATGCATATTTATTTAAGTACATAAATAAAATCAGAAAAATATAGCAAAAATATGTAAATATGTATTTAAATATATTTTAAACATGTAAATTATGTACACAAAATAATAAAATACAAAATAATAATAAAAATAAAATACATCAAATATAAGTATAAATGCCTATGTATATACATGCAAATATTAACATCTAATAAATAATCTTGTAAAAATAAATAAAAATTAGAATAAAATAATACATAAAATAATAAATATTTTTCAAGTTTTGACCTAAAAATAATAAAAATTCATCTCTTATTTTCTATCGATTTAAATAGGGCTTTTATTCCTTGATTTTTGTGGTTGGTCCATGTGGACCAACTACTATCCCATGTATGTTACCCCTTCTATCAATTGCACTATATTTGCCTTCGCCTTTTTCATAACATATGATGCCCTACTTTCCCCAATTTTTTGTCCATCAACGTTGATTCATACCTCGAACCCTTCACAAAATCTCTTCCCCATACATGATCAATCTCACCCATTCCTTAGATCATCTGTAGATTCACACAAGCTTGAGTACTTCCATGATCTTCATCTTCCCATTTCATGTTTATTAATAAACCCTGGTCCGCCCTTTTTGTTTTTTATCCCCATTCTCACTTGTAACCCCTATAGGAACCCGCAAATTTATTCGCCTGGTGACATTAAGTGGATCTCTGTCCTTGTTGGCATGGCTAAGGCCGAGAATCGATGTTATCCACCCTCGCTGGAGTTTCGCTGGTTAAGGCCTCCTTCTCCCTATCCTATAGGTATGAGCTTCTTATAATAGGTTTTATCATTGCATTTCTTTTCATCATATTAGTTTAGATGTTAGTGTAGTTGATAAATCAATAGTTTATCTTAATCTTAGGATTTAGATTTGTTGGAGTTTTCGACTCCACCTTGAAATTCATCGTGATTTGCTCTGTTTAGACCCTCCATTCTGCCTCATTTTCTTTTCCCTTTGCATTCTTCGCAAAAGCCCTCATCGGTCTCCTATGATTATGTAAGAATCAAGGTCTGACGAGCTTCCTCCTTCACTGTCCACCGGAGCTCCTCTACCCCCTCATTCCCGTTTGCATCCAACTTCAAGCGAGGGTCTAGCACGACCCTCTCGTCTCACTCTTTCTTTTTGTGCAGATACAGGAGTGCGATAGTGTTCAATTGGTCGAACGAGAATCCTCGCATTCGATTTTGGAGGGCATGCGGTGTGTTACAAGTCAGATCCAATAATCATTGTATCGATACCTCTCATAACTCTCGGATCCCAATCAAACAATGAAGACAATAATCAACCTGCAATGTATGATAGTGCAATCGAAAATGTGTTAGGCAAAAGTTTTTTATTTTAACTCAACAAAATATGTGTATAATCAATAAGTGTAGAGTGTCCAACCACGGAGAAGCATGAGGATATGGCAACTATTGTCTATTTTTAAAAATAAACAACAATCAATTGTACTTTTAGGCTTTTTTTACTTTTGTGGGGTTTCTTAATTATATTTAATTTTTATGGATCTTCTGTGTTTTATGTATTTTTTATTTTTTATGTTTTTATTTTCTTTTTAATTTTGCAAATTTTTGTTTCTTTTTTATATAATAAGTATATATATCTATCTATATTAAATAATATGTATGATATAATGCTATATAATATTCTATAATAATAAATATATAAAATTTTCAGGAGATAAATATAAGTACAGTACTTTTTGATTTTTTAAATGTTTTAAAAATATATATAGGTATTTATAAGTACAAATAATAATCATAATATGTATATATGTAATATAAAATATAAATAGTTTATATAGGTTTTTATATTTATAAGTATAACTATATATACTAAAAAATTACAAAATTAAATGTTTTGTGTTTTTTCTAATTTTTCTCTATTTTTTTGAATTTTCGTATATTTTTTTGGTTTTTAGTTGATTTAAAATTTCAAAATATGACTTATAATAATAGGCTAGATTGTTTATGGTTTTAAAAATAGATAAATATTTCAAAAATGCTAAAACTATCTATAATATATAGTATATAATATTATAAAAATAAGAAATATATATGGAATTTATAGATTTTTTTACTTTTATATGGTTTTAGGGTTTTTCAATTTTTAGTATTTTTCTTTATTTTTTAAGATTTTGCTCAAGAATTAGAATATATATTAATATATAATACTTAATTTTTTAGATTATTTAGATAAGGTTTTATAATTTTTTTTCTTACTTTTATATCTAAATAGAGGGAATAAATAGCTCCTACATAATTTTTAATAAATAAAAAAACGCATCAAAATTTTAAAATAAAAAATATGGCATGGACAAGCATAATGTTAAGCATTTACTATGACTTTTCCAGGATTTTACAAGCATAAGAACTGTTTAAACAAAATAGAAATGCGACAAATAAATAAAGACCTAGCAAGGGTATATTTACGATAAAAATAAATAATGAGGGTTCACAAGCAAATATCCATAAAGATTAACACTATATTTACAGTTTTATAGACTAAAAAAAATATAGGAACCCAGAAGGGCTTCCTTGTAATTTCCCACCTCACATGGGTTGCCATGTGAGGTGAGTTGGCATGGACCTAAACACAATATCCAAAAAGTTCCAGGTGGTCCGTGCAATTTTTACAAAAATATTTTTACTAAACTTAATAATTACATGACTAATTTGTAAATATAAAAGGCACGAGGTCTACTAATTAATTTACCCACTAAAGGTGCACTATCGAGCAACAGATTGGCTTCCCTATGGCGTGATCGACGACATAGGGGGTTTTTATTTCTCCTAACATTGAACGACCCAATTAGATTTGGGTTGTGGCTTTGATCGGATGACCCTTGGTGTCTTGAAGAACACCTTGAGAGCTTTGGGGTGAGCTTCGATCTTGCATATCTCCTCCCTCTGATCTCCTCTTTCACAGCTGGGAGGCTCTTGGGCTTCACGGAGCTCATGTGCACCTACAAAACTTGTCAAAATGGTCTGGGCCCCATTGGAGGGGGTCGGAGCTTGGGTGCACCTGGGATTCTGATATAGACTTCGAGTGGACTTCTAGTTGCCCGTTCAGGGCAAATTCCTGCATAAAAATGAAGAAAGGATCGCAGGGGACCTCCTCGACCTAGAGTGAAGCTGATGCACATAAAGAAAATGAAGGTGGTGGAGGAGCTCCGATTGGTGGGGAGGAGGGAGCTTGGAAGCTTCGATCTTTTTGAGATCAAAGAGGATAAATGGGGAGAAATGTGGAGAAGATGACGAGGAAAGAAAACAGGTGTATGGGCGAGGTCGAAACAGGGGCAAGCACATGAATTTAGAGCTGGAGCTAATGGCTCCAACTGATTATAAACCTAAAATTACAACATTCTATGGATTGAATGCAGAAATTAAACATTACACTAAGTAGCAGGATGAAAATACGATAGGGAAAACTATTGCTAACAGCTCGAACCTAGGCAAAACCAAGGAGCAGATGCCATTGTCGGAGGTGCTCCGGTGATGGGGATTCCACCTCCACTCATTCTTCTCCACGGCGACAAGGCAAATGAGTTGAAGCTATCACCTTCAAGCTCAAATTTGGCAGTCATATTGGGGTTACAAAGTAGTAGAGGGGATCAAAACATCAAAAGGGAGTGGAGGTGCTTCTTTATAGACATGGTGATGGAGGATGTTCAATGGAAGATGTGTGTGATCGGGAGGGTGTTGATGAGAGGTATGGGGTCGGCGAGGTAGAGGGATGTGCGGGGAGTTAGAGGGATGTGCAGGGAGTAGTAGGGTGGAGGGCTCAAGAAGGAAGATGCATGGAGGAAGAGCAGTGAATTGGGAGAAGTCAGGTCCCTCATGACCTCGGACAACAGTTAGAGGTGAAGGAAGGACTGTTGATTGAAGGTCAACCAGGCGCTTCTGGTTGGTCGTCATGGACCAAATAGAAAATTAGTGATTCAAAAATCCCTTATTAAATCGGTATAAAATAGTAAATGAATTTATTATTTTTAAGTTAAAATATAAAAAATGTTTGTGATTTATGTGGTATTTCATTCTGATTTTTATTTATTTATACAAATCAAATTATTAGATGTTGATATTTGCATGTATATACATGAGTATATATATACATGTATTAACAATATTTTATTTTTATTTTATATTGTATGTTTTATTATTTTATATACATAATTTTTATACTTATAACTTATTTAAATACATATTTTTATTTTATTTTTTTTGATTTTGTTTATTTTGTTAAATACTTATGTGCATATATCACATATGTATAGTTTACCTATATTATAATACTTTATTTATTTTAATGAAATTTTCATGTTTTTATTCTAATTTTATTATTTAAGTGTATTTTGAATAATATTTACATGTATAGAAAAATATATAAGAGATAAAAATACAAAGAATAAATATATAGATTATTATATACATGTATACTGTACAATAGGGACCTAAAAACCAACTTTTGCATCTCAACTCCAAATTAAATGAAACCAACCTTCATTAAATAGATAATTTAATTTTATGACAACAAAGGTGAGTTTAGTCAATTTCAAGTCTATATGGAGGAGATACATGTTTGGGAAGTTTTCTTTATGGCCTTTTTATTTTGTGTGTCCCGAGTGCAATATGTATTATTTTTTAGTGAAATTAATTTTGTATTTGTATTGGTATTTTTTATGTACAATATTAATGTTGAGGCTTTTTTTTTATTTGAGGTATAAAATAGGAAAATAAAATAGTTCCCAAAAGCCTAGTAATGTGCTAAAGAATTAGGGTTTCTATGTTGTATTTTGTACAATTGATCTTCCATATCTCCCCCTACTTTATTCCTTGTTGACCAAGTCATCATGATGATTGGGTCTCAAGATCTAGGGTCACTAAGTGTCTTTGGCACTTCATTCTTTTTCTTTTATTCCTTTATTCTTTTATTTTGGAAATGAGTATAATATTTTGTATAATATTTACAGATCAAATATTGATTTTTATTTTGGATAAATTAATGCTATATTCATGCATTTAACTAGGGATTTAAGGAAAAATGAAAGAATAAAGGTGATGAAATGGATATTCATCAGGCATCACTTGGAGTAGGGTTCAGAAGCTCAGATCAGACCTCTAGGTTCCCCTATGCTTGAGTCCCCTCCTGACAGGTCCTGCACACATCTGAAGCCATCTATAGGCGTACCCGACCGCCTCGAAGCTACTGAGCCCATTGGTAAGGAGATTGGGGCCGAAGCAAGAGTAATCGACAGATCAAAGTCCACCGAGGTGAAGTTCTGGATGTGTTCTTCGAGACACCTCGAGAGCCGTCGGATTGAGCACTAGGACTAGATCTAATATGGGTCGTAGATTAAAGGGCAAAGTTGTACACCTCGAGAACCATCAGACCAGTTTAATGCCACCATGTGGAGCATGCTCAACCGTATTATAAGGCACCTTATTGGGTAAATTTCAAAGCACCCTTTCCTCTTTTATATTTTATTGTAGGTCCTGTAATTATGAATTCTAGTTCAAAATTTTATGTAAAATTAGCAGTGAATGTCATATATTTATTGAATATTACAAAGTGGTCCCCTATCAGGTCACCTCATGTGCCCCACTCACGTGAAGGACCTGCTTTTTTTGCACTTGAGTCCCTTAGGTTTACTATATTTAGTTTCAATATTTAATGTTTGTAAATAAGTGTAAAACTTTTGGGTTATTTGCACGCATACTTTCATAATTATATTTTAGTGCAAAAAGACCCTTACTAAACATTTATTTTATTTTGTGCATTCTCATTTTAATAAATAGCTCCATTGCCTTATAAATTTTGGGAAAATTGTTCTAAATGCTTAAAATGATGCTTGTACAAGCCCAATTTTTAATTTGAATTTTATTGCATTTTCCTATTATTTAAAAATATGAGTTTTTTATTCTCTATGCACATATAAAAATACAAAAAAATATAAAACATTCTTTAAAAATTTCAAAAAAATACATAGTATATATACTATATATTATAACTCCCGACTAAAAATCACCCAAAGATAGAAACGAAAGATACTAAAAATTGCAAATCCCTAAAAATTCCATAAAAATAAGTAGAAATTCTACAAAAATCCAAAAAAAGTTTTCTATTTGTTATTTTTTATAATATATAAAATATATTTTATATAGTTTTGGGAATTTTTGGATTTATTATAATTTTTTAAAACCCAAAACAATCCAGCCTCTTTATATAAGTCATTTTTTTAACATTTAAATACTTTATAATACCTAAAAAGTAGAAAAATCATATAAAAATAAAAAACATTTTATTTTGTAAGTTTTCCCTATTTATAGTTATATTTTAAAAAAGTGAATCCTATATATTATTAATTATAAATATCTAATATAAATAAAAAACATTTAAAAAACAAAAAGGACCATTCTTGTATATATTTTGTGTATATATATAATATACCCATATATAATATTTTTAATATCTATATTATTATTACTACTATATATATACATATTATATCTTAAGAAAGAAATAAAAAATTGCAAAACTAAAATAAAAAATAAAAAAATTAATAAATATAAAAATATAAAAAATCTATAAAAATTAAATACAATTAAAAACACCAAAATATTAAAAAGTAGAAAAATTACAAAATAATAATTATTTATTTATTTTAATAAATAATAATTATACATATATTTGTTTGCTCTCAGTGATTCTTGTCATTGTACATCATTTGTGGGGTATAATAAATTTCATACCGCATCTTATTTATTGTTTTATCATAATTATGGGTTGATTGTTGATCTACATGGTTTAATGGGTTCTGAGAGCCGAGAGAGGCATCGATACAATGATTACCGAATCTGACTTGTTGGACATCGTAGGCCCTCCAAGAACGTATGCTAGGGTCCCCAATCTTCTAAATTATCAAGTGGTACGTACCTCTCAGATGAATTCAGGTAATACCCGATGAATATGCATTTCATCATCTTTATTCATTTATTTTAGCTTAAAATCCCTTATAAAAATCTGTATATAATACTAACTCCATATTTTTACTAACTTACATATATGTGTAAATATTGTACATTTATTACTATTTTAACCTAAAATAAATAAATAAAGAAAAGAAAAATAAAGAAAATAAAAAAGAAGACTATATATATAATATATACAGGCTGACCCAAACCATGAGAGAAGGTCATGACTTAACCTGATCGACCAGGAATAAAGTAGGGGGAGATAAGGTCCTTAGTCAGAAAATACAAAAAATCTGTTGTGTATATTTGTATAGTTACACTATTTTATTTGTGCATAAATTGAGCTCAAACTAAATAATTTTCAAAATAAAAGTTGTAAACAAAAATATTTTCTAAATAATAAAAATAATTTCAAAATAAAAGTAACCACCTCCGGAAAAAGCCATTAAGCGATAATTGAAAGACCAATTCCGACTCCATATGAACTCAAATTGAACCAAACTTATTCCATTGTATTCTAAATTAAATTATCTTTAAAATGGTTGTGGTTTCATAATTTTTGGAGTTGCGATTTGAAAGATGGTTTCTGGGGTGGTTTGTGCAATTTTACCTTTTATTTGTACATATTGTATTTGTAAATAGATTTACTAATTATTTCAATAAAAATAAAAAAAATAAAATTTAAAAAAAACTAATTTCCTTATTTAACTATGTATATAATATACCTTATGTATATATAATATGTATATAGTTGATATTCTTAAATAACCATCATAAAAAATAAAAAAAATTAACATTTACTATTGAATTTAATAAAGTGATGAAAATACAAAAAAATATTTTTTTTAAATAATTTTAACGCTAATTTCTTTTTTATCTTTATCTCACATCAAATTCTTTCTTATCTCTTTATTATCCATTCATTTTTAAATTCGAATTCAAATTCAATTAATACTCTATTTAATTGGCTCCTCCCCCTCATTCTAACTTGATCAATCTTTGGTGAAGAGGAGCCTATTCATCAAGAGCTATCTTTTCACAGAAGGGCGCCTAGACTCTGAGCCGTTCTGTGACAGCAAGTCGGCCTTCGTCGAGGCGATCACGATTTCCATCCCCTCCTAAGGTGAGATCCATCTTTTTTCTCGTTTCTAATCTAGGTTAATCTGAGTCTAATCTTCGTGCTTAATTTCAGCGTCATTTTTTTTATTCGTAGATCTAAATCATAGTCAACCATTCTAAAAAATTCTAAATCCGACTCGATTTTTCATCTCACATTCTTGATCTCTCCATGTTCACGTTCTATCTTACGCAATCTTCCAACTCCAACCATGTACAGTGGTCGGAGAACTGATCCATTCCTCATTTTTCATCGGATCCCTGCTCACATATTCGATTTTGATTCTAGGATTGAGTCGTTGTACTCGTGTCCTAATTTGTTTATAAATAAAAAAATAAAAAACACATAATATTTTTCCAACATTAGTTTTGCAGGATCAAATAAAAAAATTAAAAAAATTAAAAATGTTATTTACAGTTTCTGTTTCTAAAAAAAATAAAATAAAAAGTTTTGTTTAGTTTTTGGGTTTTTACATTTGAACATTAAAAAAAATAAAAAAAATAAAAAAGAATAGTTGTGGTAGGTGCTCCCCACTAGCCCGCAGGCGGCTCCCGTCGCCCGTCACCACCATGACCACGCCACATAATCACCACTGACCTTCTACCATCGAGCGCCCACCGCCCCGGTCACAACCACTTCCGCTCGCACCTTGAGCATCATCCGACGACAGCGCTGCACGTGTGTACCGTCGATCATCGGCCTTTGAAGATGTTGGCACTACGACCTGCACTAGACCTCCGCACGCAGAGGGCCTCCCAACAGACCACCACTGACCTGGAGGAGAGTCCCATGCCACCGCAAACCGTAGCACTTCCAACGCAAGGCGTGTGTCACCCCATCATACCCCCGCACCGCCATCATCCCAAACAGATGCCGCCTCACTGCCATCCAGCCCGCCTTCCATCGCAGAGCTCCTTTGCTCCACCCATCGTCCACCGTGAGCACCGTTTTCCCTTAGCCACCACCGCCTACTTGTGAAGGAAGAAGGGGCGGTGCCCCCTTGGCCCCTCTCCCTTTGGCTTACGTGAGAAGAAACGATCAAGAACGAACCCTAATGGGGGTTAAAAACATTGGAAAAATTAAGTTTCTGTCCCCAAAGTTCTGACAACTGCACAAAAGCCCCTGCCACATTCAAAGCACGTGCATTACACATTTGTGTTGGGTAAATTACGTTTTGCACTCTACATTTTATTTATGTTATTTGTTTAATGCATAAACATTGACAATTTGCAATTTAGTCCTTATTACCCAGACCTTGATTTGCATGTTTCTTTTCATTGAAATAAATGTGGTATTTTCTCTTAAAATTCTACAAAAAGTTGTGTGTACTCATGTTATGTGCATGTTCATCGTGTATTTTTTATTGCATTTTATCATCATTTGTTATTATTAAAAATAAAAACCAGTGTCATTTTCTCTGTCTGAAATTAAAAAATTCATAAAAATTCGAATATTGCTTAAAAAAATTAAAAATTAGAGTAATTTAGTTTTTGTGTCTTTTATTTTCTGTGCAATTTTCACGCATTAATCATTTATAAAATCCAAAAAATTAAAAACTCTAAAAATCTTAAAAAATATATAAAATTGTAGAAAAATAAAAAATGTGATTTGAGTTCCTGTTTGTAGATAGTTTCCTCTAGTTTTTAAGAAAAATAATTTCCATTATTTTTTTTTCATTTAATATTTTTAAATTACGAAATAGTCCTGTTTTCTCTCTGTTTGCATTTTCCCTTGTTTTATTCATTTTAAAAATCCTAAAAATCTAAAAATCTCTAAAAAATAGAAATAGTAAAAAAATCCATAAAAATATAAAAAGATGTTCTTTAAACATTTTAAGCATTTTTATCATATTTGAAAAATCGAATAAAAAATATAAAAAAGGATTATGCCTATTTTTTAAAAAATAAAAACTCCCTTTTCCCTTTTTTATCATTTCCAAAAAAAAATTTGCATTTCTATTATGCCTGAATTTATTTTGAAAATCATATTTTTTGAAAATTTAAAAATACAAAATTCAAAATCATTAAATATTTGAAAATTTGAAAATAAAAAAATAGAAATTTAAAAAAATAAAAAGAAAAAAATTAGAAAAAAAACAAGATAGTTAGCATTTGAGATTCCATTTTCTTTTAATTGATTTTTTTGATTATTTGAATAACCCTCAAGAGCCTCCCTGAGTTCGCCCTGTTGCCATATAGGTAAATAAGTATCGAAAATTTCTCTCGCTCCATTATTCTTGTAATTTTGTAGCTAGAGAAAAAAATTGTTTGAGTAGGGAAATTTGAGAAAAAAATGTTTGTTTGAGCAGGGAGAGCACCCGCTTGTTTATTTGAGGCAGATCAACACCGCTACCGCACCATCCGCGCCATCCCACCAACATCTGTCGCCCTTACTTGGAGAAGAAGGCAAGGGGCGGTGGCCCGCCATTTCCCTCCTTTCCATTTTACAAAGAACAAAGACCCAAAGAACCCTAGGGATTTAAAATAAAAAATTGGAGAAATTTCAGATCAACTCCTAGAGGTTCTTCATATTGCAAAGAAGACCCCCGCTCTAGAAAGCACATGTAGCACACGTTTGTGTTGGGTAAATTGCATTTTCCATCCCACATGTTATTTCAGTTATTTGTTTATTGCGAAAACATTAACTATTTGCAATCCAGTCCATATTATCCAGTCCTTGATCTGCATGTTTCTTTTCATTATATAAATGTAGTATTTGCTCTGAAATTCTATAAAAAATTTTGTATTCTCCTATTATGTGCATGTTCTTATTTATTTTTTATTACATTTTAGCATCATTTTTTATTATTAAAAAAATCAAAAAATAGTGTCATCTTCTCTGTCTGAATTTTGAAAATTCCTAAAAATTTGAATATTGCTTAAAAATTTCCAAAAACATTAGATTAGGTGTATTTCATTATCCTTTAAATTCTACCTAATTTTCGTTCATTAATTTTTTAATAAAATCTAAAAAAATTACAAAATATTAAAAATTTTATAAAATTCATATAAAGTTGTATAAAAAAACAAAAAAAATGTGATTTGAGTTCCTTTTTGCAGATAATTTCCTCTTGTTTTTCGTAAAAATATTTTTGCAATTTTTGTTTCATTTAATATTTTAAAATTATGAAATAGTTGTGTTTATTCACAGTTTATATTTTCCCATATTTTTATCCATTTTAAAAATCCTAAAAAAAATTTAAAATCTCTGAAAAATTACAAAACAGTAAAATCATAAAATCACGAAAAAATCTTCTTTAGACATTTTTGAACATTTTTATCATATTTGAAAAATAAAAAATGCCTTTATTTTGTGCATGAATTTGTTTTAAAAGCATATTTTTGAAAATAAAAAATTTCAAAAATCAAAATCATAAAAAATTGAAAATCGAAAAATAAAAAAACTAGAAATAAAAAATTTAAAAAATTAAAAAGGTAGAAGTTTCACAAAAACCAAGGTAGTTTGCATATGATATTCCCTCTTCTTCTATTGATTTTCGATTAATTGAAAAACTCTCAGGATTTGTAGCCTCCCCGAGTTTGATCCTTTTAGCTATACATGTAAATAAGTAGCAAAAATTGCTCTCGCTTCATTATTCTTGTGATTAATTATTGGCTTGAGAAAGAAAAAAATTTGTTTATTTGGGTAGGGAATTTGGGGATCACAACGACAAATTTATATCATTAATAATCAATCCTCGACATTATCCTCAACAATACCTTAAAGAGAGAGGAAGTGTATCCAATCTTACTCCTCCTGGAACTCCCCAACTAAATGGTGTTGCTGAAAGATGTAACAGGGCCATCATGGATATGGTTTGATTAATGATGAGTAAAGCATATTTACCTCTTAGTTTCAGAAGATATGTGGTAAATATTGCAATATATATCCTTAATAAGATTCCTAGCAAATTTGTACTTAAAATCCCTCATGAGTTGCTTAGTATAGGAAAGTCTATACTACAACGACTAAATAAAGAATGAGAAGTCGATCATCCCCCCATACATAGGATCAACTAATCCTACGTATAGCATATTGTATACAAAATGAGGATGATCGAGGATCAGAATTTATGAAATTAATGGGCTAGGATTGTCCCCCCATTACTTAGGGTAAAATATCCCTAAGTATAGACAAGGTATTAAAAATTAAGAGAGAAACGGGAGAATGAATAATGAATAACTCGAATGCACTCACCCCTTACACTTAGGATGAAGCATATCCCAAGTATAACACAAATGAATGAGACGAGTGCCATATGAAAGAATGAAAGAATTGAAAAATAGAAATCAAAGGAGAAGAAGAAGAAGAAAAGAAGAATAAAATATATTTTTGGGAACATTGTCTGGTTCCACTGATGATATTGAAGTTGTAAGGTCTTCATCAAATGTAACTTGTATTGAATTGACGACGACCAAGAATGTGTCATGTTCTAAATATTGACGATGAATGGCAGTGCGTCAACTAACAACTCTAATATCAACATGTTCCATTGTCACGCACAGTTCTCATAATGTAAGGTGTTGTCCATTTACTTTTCAATTTGCCTGGAAAAATCTTTAACTTTGTGTCGAATAACCACACTTTTTTCTAGGTTCGAAGGTCTTTCTATGGTGTGCTTGTCGTGCCAATGTTTGACCTTCTCCTTGTACATCAAGAAGTTGTCATACACATAATTTCAAAATTCTAGGAGCTTGTTCAGATCCGATTTTATTTGTTGACAACCTTTTTGAGTTAAGGTTACAGATGTTGACTGTCTAGAGAGATTTATGAACGAGTTCCATAGCAGATAGAAAGTCGTTTAATAAACAAGATGGTAGGGCTACATGCCCAAGGGAAGCTTGAAGGTAGTTCTGTACGCCCAGAGAAATGAATCCAGGAGTTGTGACCAGTCCTTTCGACTGGGCCTCACAAGCTTCTACAGGATCATCATGATTTCTCTATTTAATAATTCAACCAAGCCATTTGATTGAGGATGATATGGAGATGTGACTCGGTAATCGATGTTGTACTCCTTGACAAGTTTCTTAACCTCTTTATTTATAAAGTGGCTACCCCAACTGATATTGGGATCTTCGATATCCTGAATTACGAAATGATGTTCTCTTTCAGAAACTGGCACATTGTGTAGTTGTTTGCGTCTCATGTAGGTTAGCTTCCACCCAATGACTCAAATAATCTACGACAAGATGGATGTGTTCATAACCTTTAACGTTAGGAAACAGGCCAATGAAATCGATGCTCCATGCTTCAAACACATCAGATATTTGAATGAATTTAAGGGGCATAGAATCTTTGATGCCCAAGTGATGAATCTCTATTTCATCAATTTTATTATTTCATTTTGGCCTTAAATCCCTAGTAAATGTATGTATACATCATTAATTTATCAAAATAAACACCTGATAATGTGTACAAAATAATGTATTAAATATTGTATATTTATTATATTTAATTCCAAAATAAAAGAATAAATGAAGAAAATAAAAAAATGAAACACAATAGTTATTGAGTGACCATAGACCCTGAAGCCCAGTCATCATCATGACTTGGTCGATAAGGAATAAAGTAGGGGAAGATAGGGTAGAAGAACTTTACAAATATACACAGAAAAACATATATAAACCCCTAATTTGAATTCATCTATAATTGATTTTTAGAACCTATTTTATTTTATTATTTTTACACTTCAAATAATAAAACCATTAACATGAATGTTGTAGATAAAATATAAAGAAAAAGGCAAAATTTATTTCACAGAAAAATAATGCACAGTGTATCCAGGACATACAGAATAAAAACTAAAAATAAAAACTTCACAGACCAGTATTTTTCCATATTATATCAAAATGGATCAAAATCACCTTTAGTTGTATATAACTTATAATAAGATTTAATGAATGTGATTTCTTTTAATTTGGAGTTAAGATGCAAAATTTAGGTTCGGGCCCATATTGTCCAACATACCAATATATTATTCAATATATTTATTCTTTGTAATTTTAAATTTTTTTATAAAATTTTAATTATTAACTGAAACACATATCCAGAATTGAAATACATTCAACCATTAAAATAAAATTAAATAAATCAATCACGTTAATATATAGATGAAATATACCTATATATCAATAAAGGATATATACATAATTAATTAAGTGTACAAACAAACTCATAATAATATAATAAAAATATTAAAATGTGTATAAAAATAAAGTAAAAATATGTAAAATATTTGTATATAATAATAAAATATAAAACACAAATCAAAAATAAAATAAGTAAAATACATGTCAATTTACCTATGTATGTACATGTAAAAAGTAACATATAATAAATGACCTCAAAAAATAAATAAAATATGTATAAAATACTGCACAAAATTAAAAACACTTTTTATTTTATAGCTTAAAATTAATTAATTCATTTATTAATTTATATCCATTTTCTAAAGCATTTTTATCTTGCAATTTCCTCGTTGGTCCACGTGGACAAACTAGGAGTCTTCAAATGTTGACTGGAGGTCAACTGTCCCGACCTCCAACCACCGTGTCAGATATGTCACGAGCTGGCCTTCTTCTCCTAATTTCCACTCAACCTCGACACCACCCTATGCCTCAAGACGACCACCCATCCATGCCTTGTACCTCGGCCGCCTACTCCGACCACTCCATCTTCACCTACATGCTCGATCGCACACAATCAAGCCTCGAACAACCGGCTTACTTCTATAACACATCCACCACCTTCTTCATTTTTGGTTTGATCCCTCCTGGAGGAGTTCTTAGCTCCTCAGACGTAGTCTGAAGGTCGTGGCTGGTGACAGAAGCTCGTGACCATCGTTGGCAGCAAGGAGGAGAGTCCACCGGAGGTGATCCAAGTCCACCGTCGGAGCTTCTAATGCCAGTTCAACATCTCAGGTTTCCAGACTAGTTTGAGGCCCTTTCACTTTACTTTATAGGTAAACCTTAGGTTCTCATTTTATTTCTGCTTTTCAATTTTGTATTTAATCACCAGTATTAGGCTTAATCGAAAACCCCAAATTTTACATGGAGCTTGAGCTCTAGGCCAACTCCATTTGTCCTCGATTGTATCCCAACTCAATACTAACTCCATTCCATTCCACTTATTGTGCTACATCATTTCCTCCATTTGATAATCTGAATCCTCCATGGATTCCGTGAATTGAAGTTTGCCTCCGCCACCCTCTACTAGGACTTTGCCATTTCCACCCATTCCTCTACTTGCAGCTTCAACCATTGGTCGAGGATGAGCCCTTGAGCCACCGATCTTTTTGGTGCAGGTCTCGTTGTATGGGAAGCCATCTAAAGCACACACATGATGAATTGGAGCGCATACAGATCTTGGGAAGAAAGAACCTCCTCAGATCCTTCTTTGAGCCACCTTAGCTTCGCCGGAGCCAACCTTCACATGAGGAGTCCCCCCCCAGAATCACTTGTAGCCGTTGGAGTTTGGAGGAGATGTTGGAGGCGTCAGGAACGATCGATCTAATCTCAACAGGCTGGATTTCTTCCACCGTTCTTCTAAGTGCCCTACCGATCGTTGAATGAAGAACATGACACAGATCTAATCTAGGCCATCTAGTTAAATCGAAGGGCACACGTTAAGGGCCCTCCTATCAGACACGTGGCACAAAGACAAAGGTTGGATCCGAGGTGCTTAAATGGGTAATTTGTGAAACCCATCTCTATAGTTTTTGTAATTAATAAATATTTTTGCAAAATTTTAATTATGTGTAAAAGTTGGTGGCAAAATTACAAAGGAATACTTGTAGCTTCTACATATTACATTTTGGTCCTCTACTAGCTCATGTCACATAGCCATCCACATGAGTTAGGCAAATTTCATGTATAACCCATTGCTTTTATGTATTTCGATTTAATATATAAAAATCAAGTTTCAGTTCAAAAAAAATTGTGATATTTTTGCATGTGCTCCATCACATATATTTAATGTTACATAGATGGCCCTACAAGTGTAGTATTTTTTATGCTTGTTTGTCTATTTTTCATAAATATCATCCGTGCTCTAAAAAAATGAAAAATAGGATGTGCTTGATTAATTGATTGTTCATGTCATAGATTTTATTTTGCATTTCATGCACATTTCCAGTTTATTAAAAATTAAAAGAGCACGCTTTATTCCTTGTTTGTCTTACAAAATACAAAAAAATATAAAACCTAGATTAACAATTCCAAAGAAATTACCTATTGTTTATTACCATATTTATAACTCCATATAAAAAATCACAAAAATATATTAAAAGAAACTATTAAAATTAGCAAACCATTGCTACGCCTAAAAAATGCAAAATATTTTTGAAATGTTCAAAATAATTAGTTTCTATTCTATATATATCATTATATACCTGTTAAAATTTGTTTTGAGAAGTTTTGGACCCATTTATTATTTTTAAATATCAATACAATCATGCCTATTTTTATTCAATCCCTGATTATGCATATCTTGGAGTTAAGAAATACTTAAAAAATAGCAAAATTACCCATATAATCACAAAAAAGGAGAAAAAAATCAAAAAAAACACAAAAAGTTTTTTTTTTAAAATTTTTGAATATATATTTATAATTGTGATGCCCTTTATTGTATTATATACTTTTATATAGCTATATAAAAATAATATTATTATTAATTACTGTAAAACCCTAATATATATTTTTAATCCCTTAAATAAATAAAAAGGACTATTCTTAGGGATATTTTCTGATTTTTGTATATTATATATATATATATGTCAATATATACTGCCTATGCTATATATATTATATATTTCTTTACATATACTCTTATATACTTTTAGATATTATTTATACTTTATATATTCCTAAATGAAAAATGATTAAAAATATTAAAATTTAATATTAAAAATATTATATATAAATCTATAAAAAACCAAAAACCTTAATTGAATAATTGAGCCTATAATGTACAAATATGCCAATATTATTTATTCATTATTTATTTATAAAAGATATACCTACTACACTGACTTGTCTCCCTATGTTCGAGCCCTACCTGCTTGTCCGCTATACATTCATTGTTGGGTATAGTAAATTTTGGTCCACATCATATGCTTTAATTGCTTGATTTTCTATATTGTGGGTTGATTACTGACTTATCTTTCTTTCGGTTGCGGTCATATTGACGACTGTGCCCTTACTTTGTGAGCACACATGCCTATCTCCGAGATGGATATTTCCAATGGTGCCATTGCCGGGGAAGGATAGAGTGTAGCTAGTTTGTACATTATACTTCTTAATTCTCTTTTTATTTTTCTGCTATTTATTTGATATTTATTTGATTGTCTCTAACCATATTTCTTTGTTGATCTTTCTTGTAGTGGATTGTATGGGGACATCTATCTCTTATGTGGTGTACGCACCTGAGTCGTGCAGAGGTTGGCCCTGCTACTTGTTAGCCAACCAGGAGAGAGTAGGAGAGAGGAACAGAGAAAGAAGGAGAAGAGTAGCTTTGCCTTTGTTTTCTATTTTGATTTTGTGAGGAGAGATTGCCATTTTATTTCTGTAAATTAATTTGTAATAATTCAGACATTGCCACACTTAGTGAGGTCTAATGCCAGGTCTCTGTTCACCTAGTGCCTCATCATGGTTTTTCATGTTTATCGACTTTATTTTATTTTGTTTCGCATGTTTTGAGCTTTCCACGTTCATTTTTATTTATTTTCTGTGATTGAGCCCTAGACCTAGGATTGATTGACTCGGTAAACTAGGTCCAAAGGCCTAATAGAAGCATGCACATATAGTCTATTTTGCTTGGACTTAGTCAAAAATTAATTGCTAATTACTTGAATTTGGAACCGCGCACCATGAGAGACTCCATAAAACACTTGTAGGACCCATCGTGGCGGGTACATAGGAGTCTCTAAGATCAGATACTTGGAGCTATTTTTGAGTAATTAGCGTTGGTTCTTCCCGATAATAGCAATGACTGTTTAGATACTTTCTTGCTTTGCATACTGTGCATACAGTGTATGTTTATATATAATGTTTTTGCATCCCGCATGGAGAGAGTTGGGAAGCACTGTAAGTCTCCTTACTTTACATGCATCATTTGATACAAAGAGTGAGATTTCCACCCTCGTGTCCACTTGCATTGCTTTTTCACGTTCTCCCTCCTTTTTTGTACATATTAGGATTAAAGGAAAAATATAAAAAAATTATTAGGTGGCTTGCTCTTAAAAATACTCAAAAAAATTGAAAACCAAAAATTAAAATAAAAGGACTGCTAATAACACTTTGACCTTAATAAAATCGTAATGGACATCATTGTTTTGGGTCAATAAAGCCCTCATTATTTCAGGACCTTCTAGACCGAGTGAGGACCCCTAATGATTAGAGCCAAAAACCCAAACTATGACAGGCTTGATTATTACCTTTGTTGGCGAAGTATTGGTGCTTCTATCGTACGTTGGCATGTGGGGTCTTGTAGACAATGGTGTTCCCATCTTGAGTGGAGAATCCTACTTGGTCCCAAAGTATTGAGCATAGGCTACACTCTCACGGGGGTGTCTGTCTCATTGTCTTGCGACCAAGTACCTCGTTTGCGAGGGAAGTATTAGTTTCTCCTATTGGCTTCCTTTCTCTATTTCTTTGGCTGAGAAGCCACCCAGGCATGAGATCAAGGACCTCAAAGTGCGTAGATCACAAGTTATAAAGAAGGTGGAATAAGTACGGGGTACTTTCCCAAGAGTACATGCATTTCTATAGGAATAATGCTCATAAGGACTTGTTATAAGATCTTGCCTGCAAAACAAAAATAAAATTGAAAAGATAAAAATAGCTGAATTCTTATGGCTTCATCTACGAAGAGTTGGTGAACCCAAACTTTTTTAGTGTTTGTTTGATTTTAATTAAGTTCAGATATTAGTCCTGCACATTTGTGCCATTTTGGCTTTCCTTTATTTTATTCCTCATTTGAAACCTGCTCTCT
Source organism: Ottelia alismoides (assembly GCA_037367405.1). Lineage (NCBI taxonomy): Eukaryota > Viridiplantae > Streptophyta > Magnoliopsida > Alismatales > Hydrocharitaceae > Ottelia > Ottelia alismoides. Next base: position 489,458 of record JAZKJV010000329.1, read on the forward strand.
TTAAGCCCTTCTACTATTTTCTCTCCTTTTTATTCCTTGTTTACCCACGTATCTTTCATCCATTTTCGATCTCCCTCTTCATCTTTAAGATGGTGTCTCTTGAATGGCTTAGTCGGGCCTCTACCGATACAAACATCGATTCCATGCGCTTGCCTTCTCCAATAATTTTGAGGTGATTCCCAAGAACCCAATTCGGACTACGCAACCTGATCACCCGACTCCCCATCTACTTCAATAATAACAGGATCACACTTGTCCAGAATTCTGCCCATTTTTGGATGGAAATTGATTTCACTCCTTACACATCGCCATCCTAAATGAAGTTTTTTGTTGACCTTAACACATAACGGAAGGATATGGGATAATCCTCAAGCGCATCACGGAAGCGTGAGCATCGTATCATATACGACGAAGAGCGACTAGTCGGACTAGTTGTTCTATGCAGTAGAATTAAAAAAATTCATGTGATGAAACCACATAATCCAAGAACGATTCTCGGATCGTTTCATCTAAAACCACATCAAGTATACAGTAATACCTCTTATAGCGTGGTTGATCGAGTCTCTACGAAAAGAACCTCCCGTCTCAAGTCCGATCTTCGAAGAAGATGCTTGCGAGCACGGGGATGAGTCGCGTGATCCTCGCAATCCAAGATGTTGATCCAAGCGTGGGAACTCCTGATTCTTGTCACACGAGATCGAACACCTTCTTCATGAGCGAAGCACCCCAAAGAAGGTGGAAAACCGAGAAACGTCGAGGCGGTGGTGCAATGGCGAAGCAACGATGAGTCTTCTCCTCTAGGGTTTGGTGGATGGCTACCAATGAGGAGAGAGAGGAGATGGCCTGTGGAATTAAAAGAGGAGAGAGCTTGAGGTTTCTCAATTGCATAACCCTAGAAAGCAAGGGGTGCCTCTCTATTTATAGGGTTTTAGGAGTCCATGGATCACAATCCATAGGACACACCAAATCAATGGTTAAGATTGTTGTTGATAAAAACACAACAACTAATAATTTAATTTAAATTAAATATATTTGATAAATCAAATATAATTCAGTCCCAAATCAAATCAATCAAATATGGAGACATATGCATGGAGATTACATCTCACCATGGAGATTGGTAGGACGACCAACAATTTCCATATAGGACTTGGTATCCGTCCACCATATCTCACAGTGGAGGCAATCTCATGTAATCTCATGAGATTGCACTACTCCATGAAAATCTCCAAGATTTTTTACAACTAACTTTGTTGTAAATTATTCTACAAAAATAATTCACAATTAGTTTTGAGAATATTGCAATCTTGCCATTGGAAATTTGTGAATCACATTCATAACCCAAATAAAAAATAATTTACATTTTCAATTAATTATACAATGTGAATCCAATTTTACACCAATAATTAATTAACAAATATAAATCATAATAAGCTCTCTCTAAGACATTATAAATCATATTTATAATATATTATGAATAATTGGATATTGCTATCCACGTTATTCTTATCCACAATAATTAAATCACAATTAATTATATTGGATAAATATCCACATGCATCAAGATAATCAAATCACATTTAATTATCAATCTCTCAATGCTTAGATATAATTCAACTATGGAATCATTCTTGAACCATTTCAAGAATAATGCGCTTTCTCCGCAGATACTTGGAGATAAGGACAGGGCGTTTGTATTGTTCCACGTATAGTGACTTGGACAATGAGATTGCATCTCAAATCCAGATCTCATGGACCTCCCACAGATGCTTGATTGAATCAAGGCCATCGACCTAATCTTCTCATTGCATCTGAATCTCATTCAGACCAATGTCCAATACTTGGACTAAGATCAGGTCACTTCTCTACTTAGAGGAGTCACTAAAGTCCAAACCTGTTTCATCACTCCCCACTACAAGAAAATACAGATTCTACGACCACAAATGTAGTAGTAAAGTAGTAGCAAAATAATTGCAATGTAGACGCAACAATGATTTACCACCACATGTGGTAGCAAAAATAGTAGTCGCGCCAATATGGTCGTAAAATTGTTACGACTGCAATGTAGTCGTTGAAGTGGTCGCAGATGTAGTCGTGAGTAGTCGAACTTTAATCGCAATATAAGTCACCATACCTTTATCTATTTGCGACTAAATTGTCACTATGTTGTGACTACATTGGCACCATGCCACAATTACCATGTTGCATTAACTGTGGAGTTTTATGACTATGTTACCACTACCTTGCCACCACATTGCTACCATGTCGGTAGGAAGGAGGTGCCTATGTAGTCGCAAAACTTGCTTTCATATTAAAAAAATAGAAACGACTTGGAAGAATTACCCCTACAATCTCTTAAGATCTTTCAACCTATATGAAACTTTTATAGTACAATCTAAACTGGAGAAATGGAAATGCAAATTCTTTCTTGAATCTTCATAAAGAGCCAAAGTTTAACATGCATTTCAATATATAAATAAGATTACAAAAGTATAAATGTTTTAAAACCTAAACATTCGAGACAATAGAAAGCTAACTTTATATCAAGACTCTGAGTTCTTAACAGTATAATGTTTATACTAAAATTTCCTTTTCCACTATTTAGTAAAAACATTGTCCTTAGCTTTTGCCTTGCCCTTGTTGTTGTCCCCTTTGTCCTGTAGTTTTTTCTTTAGTTGAACCACGTTCCAAGATCATATTCCTGAAAAAATCATGTAGTAGTATCTAAAAAATATAAAGGACAACACATAAAGGTTGAAATCTAAAAAATGAGATTCTTTTTATATAAGGAGACAAGAATAAACAAAAATAGGAAAAACACTAAAAAAATAAAAATATCAGTCACACCTCTTACAGTCTTTTCCTATCCATTCTCAATTTTCTTGGATTTATGTATACCTTTGAGCTTGTAAGGTTATGGATGGACAGAAACGCCAACAATTAATAGTATTTGTCTATGTTTATATGATATCATTGGTACTTAATCAATGTAAATATACATTACACCACTACTAGAAATGAATTATCGTAAATGTTCAATAAACCGCCGCAAACTTCCAAGATTTCACTACTTGTGATGTGAATGAACAACAAATATGTGATGTGGATTTCATTCTTACATAAATATCTAATTAATTTACCAACATTGTAGGGGTAATGGTAACAAGCCCTATTGGGATGAAATATCTGAGATTTCACTGCTTGTATGGGGCTCGTGATGGTTGATCCTTGAAATCACATGATAACAAAATACCATGGATGGATCATGGAACTGTCACGAGGCATGTTGTTAAGAATAACGATCCATCCAGAATAAATATCAATCTCCTACAACATAATAACTTCTAAAATGCACAAGAGCTCATTGCTTGATCTTAATTTCAACGTGGAAATTAACCTTTCAATATAAACTTGTGTACAAACATTGTTTGAAATTACATGAAAATGTGACAATATTTAAAATAAGCAAACAATTTGAAATGCATAAAAAGCTTAAATTACTTCCTTTTCAGATTGGATACAATATCTTTGGATTTTTCAACATCAGTGAGACAAATTGATGGTGTTGTCGAGATTGGACCTTGAGCAAGGGATGACTTATCATCATGAAAATGATGAAACCCATAAGCAACCTATGCATTAGAAACAAAACCACTCCATTTGAGTATGATAATAAAATTGTCAAGTTGACCGCTACTTGTTAGATGTATAATCAACCTGAAATGGTATAGCTAGAAAAGTTAGCATGAAGGAAAGTCCATACAATATGGCAGCATAGAAAAGTCTGCTATAATCCATAACACCTTCTGTCACATTATTAACTACTACGTATCATCTTTGTTGTTCAAGGAAATAAAGCATATTAATCTCATCACAATAATGGTTATTCTTATTCAAATTGTGATAACTTCAGAAAATCACATACATCCAATATCACACCCTTTCTCTTCCATTAAGATATAAGGAGAATCTATAGATGCCTCAGAATTGTTCATTTACCTACCATTTAGAATCAAAATGATTGGAGAGTCCCTAAAGCTGAAGACACCCTTATCTAGAAGTGGTAGATTTAACATGATATAAAGTCCATTAAATAATATCAAAAGAAAAGTGTACCTGGATATTATGAGACAATGTTTAGACCAATTTTCTCAAGCCATATACATGAGACTATGTGTTTCATTTTGTCCAGTCCTTCCAAGTGTTTCATCTAGTCCATCAATTGACAATCAGGATACTAGATGTACATGGATAATTGACCATCAAACTACAAGCAAAAGTAGACGTCTCCTTGCTCCAATTTCTTAGAATAATTTCTTGCAAACTTAACACACCAAAACAGATTGTATTTATTACATAAGTACCGTTTGGCATTCCAGGAAATGTCTATTAATATCAAATAATAATATAATAATAATGCCACAAGATTGCATATTAGAGATGTGTATCTATTTGGGTTTTAATCTTTACTTCACGCTATTAATAACATATATTAAGGAAAAGATGGATATCATGGTGGACTTCCCAAATCTATTGTTGTTGTTATGATGGTCCATATTGATATCAGAGTAGACTTCCCAAATCTAATCTTTGATGGAACGGTTCTTGTCTTTTGAACATAACTAGATGGTCTATATCAAATACAAAAAGCTGTTGTGGTTGTGATGCTGGACCATGTTATTATCAGGGTGGACTTCCCAACTTTGTCTTGTCCATCTGCAAACCAGTGATTAAAACCAACCTTCAACTGTATAAAAAGGAGAACATGGAAATGGAATTTTAGATATCGTGTTAATTTGGGAGAATTTGGTGAGCACTTGACAGCTTACATACAAATGTACTATTTGGTTGGACATTTCAATCACATATTTTGTAGACTGTGATCTTATTGGAACCTTTTTATGGCGACCAGACAATCAAATTTGAGCTACAACTATTCTGCTTAGATATCAAAACTCGAAACATAGCAAATCTTAACATCCACAAAAAACACAGCTACAAGACAAGCACTTGCAAATTCATCTATATGCAAGATCGGTCGGTCAATTCGAAAACAAAAATAATCATGTAATACTAATCAAACAATAAGAAATGAACTGTGCAACTTGCATTATATCTGAGTTTTAAAACTTGTAACATGCATTATACATGAGTTTGGATCCTCACATCACCTTAGCATAGGACTTAAAACAGACCTATAAGAAATGAGAATTAATAATAACTATTTGACATGAGTTCCTAGATGATATTGATCTCGCAACATCAAGGAAAGACATCAGTAATGGTATAGAGACGAAAATTTGAAAAAGCAACTAAAAACAAAAATGAACAACTGGAGAGAGAGATTACACGTCACCAATAGAGGACCCCCATCGTGAAACGATCAAGACCGTGAAGCAATTTCTCTAGCACTTTCCTCGCCAGCACATCTTACTATCCCGCCACACCCTTGTCTCCATGTGCCCCATGGCATTTGCGGTATGCCTCCACCATCAGCAACCTCTTGTCATGCACTGAAGAAGCCACCACAATTATGTTAGCCATTACCAAGAGTATGGAACGAGCACATAGTCATATTTTTATTAATTCGGACATTTTCTTGAAGTTAAAATGCAAATCGTCTGGGATGATTTAGTGAAAACATATGTTATCTGAAAATTTTATAACACAAAGCAAACGCAGGAATCTAATTACATACGAGCGAAAAGTGATGAGATAACCCGAATGGCATATCAAATCACGTACTTATAATGATAATTAAAGTTCGTAGGGGAACTCGAACGATCCAATTGAAACTTAACAGATTGGGAAGAGAAAGTGAGCCTAACTTCTACCGTTCCACGAGCATTTTTCAAATCGCAAGCGCTCACCAGAGGCAAGTACTCGACGGCTTGATTCCGTATCTGTCACAGAGCTCCGCATCGAATGCGCTGAGATCCTCCAGAGCAACCGTCACGGGTCCGGCGTTGTGAACAAGGCTCTCCCTGCAGTACAAGAGGCCGCTAGCAGCGGCCCGACATCAGATGACTCCTCGCGGAAGGGAAGAGGCAGCTCAGGAAGGCTAGAAGGGGTACCTATAGGGGAAGTCACCCTTGTCACTGTGGAAGCCGCGGAGGATCTCGCAGAGCTTGTGGAGGGCGGAGTGCGGGGTGAGGTCGGCGGAGTGGGAGGCGCCACCGTGGGGGAACTGCGCCTGGTCGCTGTAGAAGACGGTGCCCTCGTCCCAACCCGACATCTCTGAGGCTCGGAGAGTGGATGCACATAGTCATATTTTTCGTTTGGTGAGGAAGATGGAACGAGCTACGCTGGTGGTTAGGGTTAGGGTTTGTCCGAAGGTAATAACGGCGAGACAATGGGTACTTGAGAGAGACCCTTGAGGTCTTTTGTGGTCTTTTGCTCTCGTGAAAAGGGGTACCATGGTAATGGAGGGGTTGGAGAGGAGTTGTATGGAAAGGGCAAGGTAGAGGACGATGGGGGGTTGGAGGGTTGGTGAGGCGATAGGGGAAGTGACAGTCCCGGTATCTTATGGGGCGAAATGGGAATCACGCTTTTTCTCCTGAAAATATGGTGTTTTTGGCGGCAATTTGATTTTCTTAATTAAGATGGTTTACAAAATGCCACAATTATTACAAAAACCTGATTGCATATTTACGACAGTTCTTATACATAATCACTTTGATTAAAAATTTACAAGAATTCATTTACGACGAGTTTTATAGAAATTAAACCGTCGCAAAATGTGAGATTATTTAAGATGGATTTAAGAAACCACCACCAATGTGAGATTATTTAGGACGGTTTTAAGAAACCGCCGTAAATACTCCATCACAAATATTTAAATTTCCAGTAGTGACATAAAATAAAAAAACAAAAATTAAGAGCTTTAACATCGCAAATAAAGATTATAAATTTTCTAAAGCCTACAATTTTCTCACAAATAATAGGAACTGTATATCATTACTACTAATTATATCTTATCTTTCAAACCTAGATATCAAAGAGCATTCTTAGCCTTGACCTCTCTCTCATCTCTCATAAAGTAGCTTTCTTATAAGCTTTTTTTAGTAAATCAAATTGAAGAAATCAAGAAATGATGATATTAGCTCAAACAATATGCATGAAAGATCAAATCCTTAGATAGGTGAAAAAAACTAAAATTGAAAAAAATAATACAAATCGATGTTACATCAAGAAAAAATCACATAATGGCAAAGGCAACGGGTGAGTTATTTTTTTGTTTTAAGAAATCATGCAATCGAACCTGAAAAAATAATGGCATAAGAAGATTCAATAAATCTAATGTTCTAACACATCGTAATACCTTTGAACTTGGAGATGAGGAGGAGGTTCTTAAGAGGTAGAGGCGGCAACTTCAAGATGACGAGGAGATGACGGAGAGGGAAAGGCATCGACGAAGAGGAAGGATGCGACAGAGGGGCAGCTGGGAGATGAGGAGGATGTGGCGGAGAGATGATGATGGTAGCTCGGAGAAGCGGAGGAGGTGGTGGAGAGCAGGAGGAGGCCAGAAGAGAACAACGATGTGGAGGACAAGAATGCAATAGTCGGAGAAGGGGGATTGGGTAAGGGACAATTAGGAGGATGCGGTTCCAAGGGGTTTGTAACGAGGGGCAGGGAGAGGGGCACGGATTTAGACTTTGATTGGTGGGGCCTACTAAAATTTTCCTCAACTTTTACCACCACGTTGCAACTACAGTGTGGTATCAGATTGGTCGCAAAAACTTACTACCATAGATGGAGACTAATACTAGTCCCAAAACTTTATCGACTACGTAATGGTGGTGTTGTAGTCGCAAAATAGTGGCTAAAGCTCTTACGACTACATTGCCACAACATGTAGTAGCAACTTTATAGTCGCAAAAACTGCATTTTCTTGTAGTGCCCTCGGAATTGAAGAGTCATGGTTATACGATCGTTTATGATCACATCACCCTTAGGTATTCCCAACACCTGTACATCCTGCATAATGGAAGACCTATGATGAAACCCAAAGATATAGATCAATTTTATACTGACTTCTTTAGGGTTTAATCATCAAGTTTCTCAATCTTGCTCATTTGGGAATTGGTATCGATCATATGCTTTCCCAAAGCATATATGATACCTTCAAGTTCTTGTCATGCTTCCAAATCATGATGACCATGCATGGAATTTGATCAGTCCCAATACCTCATGAGTGAGTTCATGTCTTCCGGTTCATATGTGAACCTGTATGATCCCTTTTAGAGATCGTATTACTCTTATGTCCTTACATGCATACCAGCTCGTCGGTGTATAGACCTTGGTTAGGTCATCAATCTATTGGTCTGCCAAATGTACATACTCAGACATATAGTAACACATCTATATCTGGTTAGAGGATGCATGCCTATGCTATGATAGTATTCAACATAGGTCTTTTGTTATCTTGATCTCGTTAAGTCAACCCTTTGACTCAACTAATCTGACACCTCCGAATCACTATTCCCATGGAGAGGACCTGCATCAAGAGGTCGGTCAGATATCAACCAAATGAGAAAAGATTGCTATCTCCTACTCTGGCTGGAGATTATCACTTAATAATCATTTGATGGTGCTTGATGAGTCCTCTATCTAACTCCTTAGATATTCATCCAAGTACCAGCCTCTGTGATTCAATCAATGAATCATCAGCTGTATAATTATCTAGTCGGCCATCATACATAACCCTTATTGTACAGAGGGACCTCATAGTGCATTCATTCATTTAATCTCAGAAAGGGAGTGAAAAACAATCAATAACTTTTATTGACAAATCTTATATTACAATAACATTTATTGTAGGAATGGTTCACCTTGGGCTCACATGGCTAACAATCTCCAACTAGCCCTCAGAACCATTCAGGAAAAACAATTAAACCCATACTCATTACATGCTAGTCGAAAACCTTCTGTGTCGGAGGTTTGGTAAGAGGATCAGCAACATTGTCAGATGAGACCACCTTGGTGATGATGATATCACCACGCTTTTGAATCTCCCGAATGATGTGGTATTTCCTTTCCACGTGTTAGCTCTTTTGATGCCATCTAGATTCCTTCGCCTGGGCAATGGATCCTGTGTTATCGCAGAGTAGTGGGATGGATTATCAGAGGAAACTATGCCAAGCTCCAGGATAAACTTGCGCAACCACACCGCCTCCTTTGCAGCACCTGATGTGGCAATGTACTCGGCTTCTGTTGTTGAATCTGCTGTAGTGTCCTGCTTCTTGCTTCTCCAGCTCACAGCACCATTGTTCAATAGGAATACGAACCCTCATGTCGACTTTCGATCATCAATATCTGGTTGTAAGTCTGAATATGGATATCCCAAGACTTGGAGATCACCATCTCCATAGACCAAGATGTAATCTTGCATCTATCTTAGATATTTGAAAATGTTCTTTACTGCATTCCAGTGTTGCTCTCCATAGAAGGATTGGTAACGACTTACCACTCCCACTGCATGGCAGATATCTGGCCTAGTACACATCATGGTGTACATTAAGCTTCCTACAACCGATGCACATCCATGGCTTTCTTTTCCTCAATAGTTTGAGGAGCCATCCCTTTAGACAGGTGGATACCATGTCTTAAGGGGAGGAAACCTTTCTTGGAACTATCCATACGGAATCGTTCAAGAATATTCTTAATGCACCCATGTTGCGACAATCCCAATATCCTCTTTTCTCAGTTTCTGAACAACTTCAAACCTAAGATATAAGAGGCTTCTCCAAGATCTTTCATCTCAAAGGTATGGGATAGCCAAATTTTCACACGGGTCATCATCCCTGTATCATTCCTAATGATATGGATGTCATCTATGTAAAGCATGATGAACACAATGGCGTTCCCACTAAGCTTCTTGTACACACAAGGTTCATCAGGATTCTGCACAAAATCATAACTCTTTATGTTTTCGTCAAATCTGATGTTCCAGCTATGAGAAGCTTGTTTGAGCCCATAGATGGATTTCTTCAGCTTGCATACTTTTCCATTCTCAAATATGAAGCCTTGGGGCTGTTCCATATAGATATCCTCCTCTAGGTATCCATTGAGGAAAGCTGCCTTGACATCCATCTGCCAGATGTCGTAGTCAAGATATGCAGCTATAGCTATCAATGTCCTGATGAGTTTAAGCATAGCCACAGGAGAGAATGTCTCATCGTAATCGATGCCTTCTCTCTTTGTGTAGCCTTTGGCTATGAGCCGTGCCTTGAAAGTCTCTACTTTCCCATCAGGTCCCCTCTTTCTCTTGAAGATCCATTTACACCCAATGGGTTTTACCCCTTTAGGTGGATCCTCTAGGGTCCATAGACCATTCTTATGCATGGAGTCAATATCTGACTTCATTGCTAGCATCCATCTATCCATGTCATGATCTGCGAGTGCTTCATCAAATGAAGCATGTTCATTGTCAGTTTCACTTGACACATGGAATCCATACCTTTCAGGTGGTGTAACCACCCTCGAACTTCTTCGAAGAGGTATGGGTGTTTCATCTTTATTTATCTCTTCAGTTTCTGGCTCAGGAAGCTAAGAATCCTCAGGGGATTCAATGGTATCCAATACCATCCTTAACATACCCAATGAAGTAACACTCAGGAGAGCGAGATTCTAGATTACTTGCATCCATGTTCTTCGCATGGACCAAGCAACCCCAAACCCTCAAGTGATTAACACTAGGTTTGGTTCCATACCCGAGCTCATGAGGAGTCTTAAGTACAGATTTACTAGGAATCTAATTCGGGATATATATTGCACTCTCTACTGCATATCCCTAGAAACTAAGTGGTAAATGTGCTCTGCTCATCATTGAACGGACCTTATCCATGATAGTCATGTTGCGTCTTTCAGCAACACCATTATGTTGGGGAGTTCCAGAAGAAGTGAGATTGGAGACAATTCCATTCTCTTTAGGGTATTCCTTGAATTCATCTGAGAGGTATTCACCACCTCAATCCGAACGAATCCGTGTAATCTTCCTATCGATTTGGTTCTCAACCGAAGCCTTAAACTCTTTGAACTTTTCAAAGGTTTCAGATTTATGACGTAATAGGAAGATAAACACATATCATGAATGGTCATCAATAAACGTCAAATAATATCGATATCCATTTCGGGTCGCGTACTGAAGGGACCACATACATCGGTATGTATTAGGTCAAGAATACCTTTGCATCTTGTAACCTTGTTACGGAAAGGCATCCTAGTCATTTTTCCTCAAATACATTTTTCACAGGTAGGCAAAGATTGAACCTGTAGAAAATCTAAAGGTCCATCCTTTATCAATCTATTGATCCTATCAACAGATAAATGACCAAGCCTTTGATGCCAAATCATATACGATTGATTTCTATTCTCTCTGGATCTTTTAAGGTTTTTATTAGTGATAGTAACATTCATGACATGTTCATCAATGCACAATTCATAGAGTCCACCAGAAGTCAAAATACCATCCGCAATATATTTTTCACAATGATTTATGACTAATTTATTACAGAAAAGGAATGAATATCCACTTCTAACAAGTTTAGATACAAATATCAAATTCTTTCTGACTTCAAGTACACAAAGACACTCTTTAAGTACTTAAGACTCCACCACTAGATAATGATAGTCGACAGGACCCGACGGCGACTGCTACGAAACTTGCATCAGATCCCATTTGGATGACTATCTCCCCTTCTTCCAGATTCCTAAGTTCCTGAAACAAATGCAACAAATTGCATACATGAACAGAAGCACCAGAATCTACAACCCAACTTCCTTCTCATCCAACGAGAAAACTAGTTTCAATGATGAAAGTAGATTTCTACCTACTGGGGCTTTACCTTTGTCGACCGACTTTAGGTATTCCGGGCAATTATGCCTCCAGTGCCCCGGCTTCTTGCAGTGGTGACAGACGTCGGTTTTCTTTGACGCTATCAATGTGGATGCATTGGAAGATGATCCAATGCCTTGACTCTTCTTCTTCTCTTCTAGGCCAGGCCCTTCCGAGAACCTTGCTTCTGGCCGCACTTCCCTTAAACTTATGCAACCACTGCACTTCCAGAGGGACCATCTTTCTTCATTACGTCTTTGCATACTTTAATGCAACAAGAAGTCCATCGTTAGTCAAGTCCAACCTGTTCATGTGGAATGAAACCATAAAATTATTGAAAGACCTGGACAAAGACAACAGAATGAAGTCAGCTTGCATGTCTACATCCATAGTTTCCCCAAGGATCTCTAGCTCAGATAAGTACCCAAACATTTTGAGTACATGTTCTCGGACTGAAGTCCTTCCTGCATCCTACAACGAATGAGTTCTTTCATAATATTGTAACGCTGGGTACGGTTTATGTCACCAAACATATCTTTCAGATTCTGCATTATGTCCTGGCATGTGCTCATCTCCACATGTTGCTTCTGAAGAACATTGGAGAGTGAATCTATGATGTAGCATCTAGCGAAGACATGATCTTCATCATACTTGTCATTGTATTGCTTTTCTTCCTTCATTTTAGGACTTTCATGCTTGTCTTCTGTGAGTACAATTATGCTCTCAGCCGAGAGAACAAGTTCCAAATTACGGATGCAATCCGAATAATTTGATCTGGTCAACTGGTTGACCTCCAGAAGCCTGCTAAATGGGTTCTTGGACTTCATTTTCTGAAATTAAGAATGCACTATATTAGAACATATAATTATATATTCAAGTTTATGACATTTGATTAAGGCATTTTAAATCAAATTAGTATTGCTTTGTCAACTTTGAAAGTTCATTCCCTTAATCACTTTCAAAGTAAGAGAATATACTTACCGCTATATCTCTAGCAAGAACTGGGATCTCCTCTTTACCTTTGTCACATCCCAATGATTGAGAACCTGTGACTCCAATAAAAATAAGCAGGAACACATTCCGCCTTGCAAGTCCAACTTGCATTTTCCCAATTTGGTCTTTAACACCCTGGCCCACCACCCCTAAGGTGATGTTGATCCGTTGTTAATTGAACCAACCATCAACAAGAATACCAACTCGCTATGGCGTATCCAATATCGCCCCAATAATATGAGGACCTGATATTGGGGTCACTACGCATACGTCCTTACTCTTTCGAGAAGCGAAGATCCCTATCCAAATGGATCGTATGCAGGAGTTGTCACTTCGGACAGTTGTCTCCTACACACAATATCTGGCGACGGAACCCTTCACCTTGACGGGAGATCATGGATGTCACTTATATGATCCTCCACCTCATATTCAAATTTTAATTAATTATCATGACCATATTCATATAATTAATTCTTCCAAGAGAAATACACAACTATTCACAATAGAGTGTTTTTAATTAGATATAATTAATTTAATCACATTAAATCAATTATCAATCCAATTCAATCAACAAACTTCAATTTTTTTACTTTAATATATATGTATATATGGTATTATCTCAAATTATGTAATAATTCGAATTTTAATAATTCGAAAAATACACCTTGATTTCTCCGACATTATCGAGTCCCTACTCGCTGTCATGGCCAGTATCGATGGGAGTGGACAGAACGCACACGGTGCAACCTGCTACCCCAACACTCCCCAACTAGACACCATATCCACTTCAGGAAAGGATAATGCCAAATGAATCATTGTGTACTTGAGATGATCATTGGTTTTTCAACCAAAATTATTCCATATAGTAATAATCAAAATAATTTTAATTATAAGGAAATTTGCTAAACAAATTCCCAATCCTATTCAAGCAAGTTTGTTTGTTGATTGTGTATCCAATTGATTCAGATCAAATCTAATCAATTTGTTGGTTGAGGCCATGCCAATTAAGGAAAATAATTATCACTAAATATTTCTCAAATATTTTCCATAAATATTTCAGTAAATTAACAGTTAATTTCACTAATTGACAATCACATGGTTCTTGATTAGGAATGTAATTTCAGCAGTGATCCCTACTTACTAAAATTAACATATCTCAATCAAATCAAATCCAAATTAAGCAAAATAAGTTTCCTAAGATTTCTAATTTTATTTAAGACAGAACCTAGGTGATATTTCACGCATTTTGAGGCGCATCAAAACAGTAATAAACTATAACTCCTTTAAGGATTCGCAGTTCCCGTAACTGTGGATACATGTTCATTCAAAAGACCATATCTCGAGCAAACGGAATCCAAATTACGTAAACTCAGATACTATGGTTTCCTTATTTAATGAGGAACAAAATACAATTGGTTAATTCGTGTTTAAACCCTTTTGACCTTGAGGTCATTGTCGCACAAGCCAAAGCCCTGAGAGCCGACCAGTCCCAGGATATTTTAAACAGGGCCGAAATTATTAACTAAACAGAGGTGCGAAAATGAAATGCGATAAAAACTTTCACAACCTTAACTAACCCAAGTCGTCCTAGGTTTACGGATCGTATCCAAAACCTTCGACCTAAGGATCTGATACCACTTGAAGGATATGGTATAATCCTCACAGCGCATCACAAAAACATGAGCACCGTATCATATACGGCGAAGAACGACTAGTCAGACTAGTTGTACTATGCAGCGGAATTAAAAAATTTCCTGTGATGAAACCACATGATCCTAGAATGATTCTCGGATCATTTCATCTAAAACCACATCAAGTATATAGGAATACATCTTGTAGCGTGGTTGATCGAGTATCTACGAACCTCTCGTCTCAAGTCTGATCTTCAAAGAAGATGCTTGCGAGCGCGGGGATGAGTAGTGTGATCCTCGCAATCCAAGATGTCGATCCAAGTGTGGGAACTCCTGATCTCGTCACACGAGATTGAACACCTTCTTCGTGAGCAAAGCACTTCAAAGAAGATGGAGAACCGAGAAACGTCAAGGCGGCAACACAACTGCGAAGCGACAACGAGTCTTCTCCTCTACAGTTTGGTGGACATCCACCAATGGAGGAGAGAGAGGAGAGGGCATGTGGAATTAAACAGAGGAGAGAGCTTGATGTTTCTTAATTGCATAGCCCTAGAGAGCAAGGGGTGCCTCTCTATTTATAGTGTTTTGGGAGTCCATGGATCACAATCCATGGGACACACCAAATCAATGGATGTGATTGATTTGTATTTATTTCAATGGTCAAGATTGTTATTGGTAAAAACAAAAAAACTAATAATCTAATTTAGATTAAATATATTTGGTAAATAAAATATAATTCAATCCAAATTAAATCAATCAAATATGGAGACATATGCATGGAGATTACATCTCGTCATGGAGATTGGTAGGACGGCTACCAATCTTGATATAGGACTTGGTAGCCATTCACTATATCTCATGATGGAGGCAATCTCATGCAATCGCATGAGATTGCACTACTCCATGAAAATCTCCAAGATTTTACAACTTTTGTTGTAAATTATTCTACAAAAATAATCACAATTAATTTTGAGAATATTGCAATCTTGCCATTCGAAATTTGTGAATCACATTCACAACCTAAAACAAAAGAATATTTAAATTTTCAATTAATTATACAATTTGAATCCAATTCACACCAATAATTAATTAACAAATATAAATCATTATAAGTTCTCTCTAATACATTATAAATCACATATATAATATATTATGAATGACTGGATATTTCTATCCACATTATTCTTATCCACAATAACTAAATCACATTTAATTATATTGGATAAATATCCACATGCATCAAGAAAATTAAATCACATTTAATTATCAATCTCTCAATTCTAAGATATAATTCAACTATGGAATCATTCTTGAACCATTTCAAGAATAATGCGCTTTCTCTGCAGATACTTGGAGATAAGGACATGGTGATTGTATTGTTTCACGTATAGTGACTTGGATATTGAGATCACATCTCAAATCCAGATCTCATGGACCTCCCACAGATGCTTGATTGAATCAAGGCTGTAGACCTAATCTTCTCATTACATCTGAATCTCATTCAAACCAATGTCCAATACTTGGACTAAGATCATGTCACTTCTCTACTAAGAGAGGTCACTAAAAATCGAAACATGTTTCATCACTCCCTCGGAATGGAAGCGTCATGGTTATACAATTGTTTATGATTACATCACCCTCAGGTATTCCCAACACATGTACATCCAGCATACTGGAAGACCTATGATGAAACCCAAAGATATATATCAATTTTATACTATCGTCTTTAGGGTTTAATCATAAAGTTTCTCAATCTTGTTCATTTCGGAATCAGTATCGATCATATTCTTTCTCAAAGCATATATCATACCTTCAAATTCTTGTCATGCTTTCAAAGAATGACGATCGTGCATGGAATTTGATTAGTCCCAATACCTCATGAGTGAGCTCATGTCTTCCGGTTTATATGTGAACCTGTATGATTCCTTTGAGAGATCGTATTACTCATATGTCCTTACATGCACACCAGCTCGCTGGTGTATAGACCTTGGTTAGGTCATCAACCTATTGGTCTGCCAAATGTACATACTCAGACATATAGTAACACATCTGTCTCTGGTCAGAGGATGCATGCTTATGGTGTGACAGTATTCAACATAGGTCTTTTGTTATCTTGATCTTGTTAAGTCAACCCTTTGACTCAACTAATCTGACACCTCCGAATCACTATTCCCATGCAGAGGACCTGCATCAAGAGGTCGGTCAGATATCCGCCAAATGAGAAAGGATTGCCATCTCCTACTCAGGCTGGAGATCATCACTTAATAATCATTTGATGGTGCTTGATGAGACCTCTATCTAACTCCTTAGATATTCATCCAATTACCAGCCTCTATGATTCAATCAATGAATCAACGACTGTATGATTATAAAGTAGGCCATGGTACATAACCCTTATTATATAGAGGGACCTCATCGTGCATTCATTCATTTAATCTCAGAAAGGGAGTGAAAAACAATCAATAACTTTTCCTATGGGAACCATCTCAGAAAGGGAGTGCCTCCATTAAGGTGATACAACAACAACTCACTGACTAGATATTGGTCCAAGTCTCCTTCCAAGATGTGCTCAATGATCTGAGGAGAAGGAAGGACAATCCTAGATGAGGAGGAGGAGGAGGAGAAGAAGAGAGATCAGATGGAGGCCGTGGAGGCCCAACAAATGAAGCCCGAGCAGAGAGGCCCATGCCCACGCTCAAGTAGACCTACAACCATAGAGTGGGCCTGATGACCAAGTGGATCCAAATCCCTACGATCTATGCACACTTCCAGTTGAAGCTTCAGCTCTTGGTGCTTCTTCCCACCTTCCGCACGAATGAAAATGAGGAACCTTATATTCATATGTAGCAATTCACACGTATCTATAGTACAACACACTCCCCTTACATACCGTTAGGCATAATCAAAATGACAACCTTTCCATTCAACCTTCAGGACAAGGAACTTCATTGGATCAACCATTAGAGGAGAGTTGTCACCACTAAAGAGGAACTAAAGTCAGCCTTGTTGCACAGGTTCTACCCTCTCGAGCGATTGAACCCACATAGACAACTTCACCCAGACCATCCACGAATCCATTTACGAGGCTTGGGAGAGATTTATAAATTTACAAGAGAAATGCCCCCATCATGACATTCCTAGGACCAACCTAGTCCAACATTTATTTAGGGCACTGATAACTTAAAGTCAGAAGCTCATGGATACCGCATGTGGTAGCTCACATTTCAACAAGGACAAGGACATCGTCTGGCAAATCTTCGAGGAAATGGCCAAAGGAGAAGCTGCCTTGTCATTGTCCCGTGTGTATCAACACCAACCACACAGTCTCCAGAAGCCAGTTCATATGGCAACTTCTCATGAGCTGGACAGGAATGAGAGCTCCAACCTGACCATCATAGGGAGCCACCTGTCCAAGGTGGATCTTATTAAGAAATGATCATAGGATCTCAAGAAGATTTCTGTGATCATATAGGGGACACAACATCTGGACAAACTGAATCAGATAACCAAGCAGTTGGAGCTACTGGTGAGTACCATTAGCTCATGCTTGTTGTTATCTACATTGGCTTCGACTCTTGTTAAGACGAAGGAGCCCTCATCGCCTCAGCAAGTCAACCTCCTCAGCATAGTCCCTCACAACCAGCGATTCAACATGTTTAATATGTGCATTCCCCAGAGCCCACCTCACATTAGCAGCTACATCGGCAACATGTGGTCTACCAGCCTGAGCTCTAGATCTTACAAGATACACGCTCTCCTCCACCACCTCTCATTCTGCAGGTGAATGGTGTGCGGACTAACGATTCACAATTGACCCATCCTGGCAGATAACAACATGGGCAGTCTATAGGCAACTACCCATTACCTCAGCATCAAGGAGGGGGATTTATCCAGAACCATCCTCAACACCACTGTTGAACATGGTTATGCGAGGGTCTAATGTAGTCTACATAAGGAGAGAATTACACTGTCACTGAAGCGACCACTCATGAAACCCCGGTTCAAACAACAACCCACAAATGAATATAGCAATGTAAATAAAAAATGTGGGGTTAAAGTTTATTATAACTCTATAAAATGTGTATTATTATAAGCATGTAGAGTATCGAACACGGGGAGCAAATGGTAGATTGGGCATATGAATGCGTAAAATTTGTTCCTCCTCTTATTTTTTATGTAGATTTTAATTTTATATTTTTTGGGATTTTAATTTTTAGATAATTTTCTAATTGTTTTTTAACTTTTTTATTTTCTTTTTATATTATCTGATTTTTCATTCTTGTTTTTTCTTTTTAGTATATATCATATAAGAATATATATAACTATATAGATAATATTGGGTAATATATTTAAAAATATTACTAAAAATAATCAAAATACATGAACTAAAATATTATTGGATTTTGATAAAATTTCTACTTTTTTGTGAATTTTAGGGATTTTTGCTAATTTTGATATATTATAAAGTAAAAAATATCGCAAAACATGGATTAAATAAATAGGCTGAATTGATTTGAAGATTAAAAATATCAAAACTAATGAAAAAACTTAAAATCAAATTTAATAGATAATAATATAAATAAAATTTAGAGGTACAAATAAATATTTTTTGGATTTTTTTTGTGATTTTTCCTATTTTTATTAGATTTTGGAGCTTTTAATTTTTGTATTTTTCTTTTTCTGTTTTTAGGGATTTTTAGTCTAGACGCACAAAATAGTTAAATACACAAAATATAATTTTTTGGGAATTTTTCAAAACTAATTTATAATTTTTTAGAATTTTCAAGACAAACAAAGGAAAAACTAAGATTTTTTATTTTTAATAAATAGTTAAATGCCTAAAATGCAAAATCAAAGAAATAACGTGAAATTACAAGTAAGCCAACACTTAACACTAATTTCTCATTTTTGGAGAATATATGATATTATTAATAAATAGAAAACAAACACAAAATTTAATGTGAGGTTTTTCTACAAAATACGCAAAAATACGTAAAAATATTCAACTAATTTTAAAAGTTACTAGACAGTATCGAAATTATAAATTACAGGGGGTTCAATAAAAAATTGCCACCTCATGTGGGATGACACGCGAGGTGAAGACCGGTGCTAAAGTGCTCGAGAGCAAGCTAGAAGTGCTTCGTGTTGATTAGAGGCCTCAAAAGTGTTCGGGCTTGTTGGTCAAGCCCTGGAGCTCAGATGTTTCTAGAGGTCTCCGAGGACTGCAACTGGGGCTCAGATGCTCCCTTCCAGACCTTCAAATGGGCTAGAAAGCACAACAAGACATGGGCGACAAGGTCTGGGCTTTTTTTGGTGGCTTTAAAGGACGGAGAGGTGGAGGGCGGCGAAGTCCGGTAATGGGTGGTTGAGGTGAACTTCGATTCACAGATCTGGGTTGGATCTAGTTGGTTGGCAAGTGGGGTTAGAAGAATAATTGAAGGGGCTATGTAATGGGATGGACATGGTGGTCCGAACAAGAAGAGTATGGTGACAAATGATGGTTGGAGCTCAAGAGCTCCGACGAGATCTAAATTCTAATCTAAGATAAAATGACTGACGATAGCATAAAATTAAAGCTGAAAATGTAACCTAAGAATACAAGCTACCTAGAAATGATAAATGCGTAGCTTGTACCTAATGGTGGACTAGGGAGCATGACGAGACGGAGCTCCGTCGTTGGTGTACCTTCCCCCTCCTTTCATCGCTTTAACACATTAGGGGCACACCATCTTTCACTTGGTGACACTGTTGACTGAGGGTAGCTTGTTTAATGGCCAAAACAGAGAAGGAAGAAGAAGATTTTATTTATACACATGGAGGACGACCCTTATTGACCGACAATTAGCGAGAATTTTAGGCTATGTACAATGGATTTTGTATTTTGGTGGGGATTAGGATTGATTGACGTTGCATTTGGCATGAAGAATCAACAAAAAAATTGAAGGTATCCCTAGAAAAAAAGGAACAAAATCAGGGAATTAACATATCTGACGCATCAAAGAAGGGAGGGGGTAGTTGACTGGAGGTCAATGATTGTCATGCCCCCATTTGTCCAGCTAGGCCAGAGAAAGACAAATCGTGGTGGAAAATAAGAAATAATTAAGAATAAAATAATAAATGAATGAAGTATTTAAAAATTATAAAATAAACAGTATTTATTATTTATGTAGTATATTAATCTGATTTTATTTATTTTTATTGATTAATTTATTGTAAGTTTATTTTTAGGGGCTCATTTGTAGGTATATTTACCTATATTAGGTATTTTATTTTTATTTTGTATTTTTGTATTTTTATTTTATATACATAATTTATATATTTGTAAACATATTTAAATATACAAAAATCTATTTTTCTTATGTTTTTCTGATGTATTTTGTATACTTAAACAACTAAGAGTATTTGTAACATAGGTTTGATTATAGGTAATGCACATATGCATTTTTGTATATCATTTTATTTTATTATTTTCTTTATGGTTTTATTGTGTTATAAATATATACATATATTATAAAGAATTTTTACAAAATTATAAAAATATAAAATTATGAAAATTATAAAGAATAAGTAAAATGAACATTTTATTCAGGTATATTGTACAATAGGGGTCCGAAACCTAAATTTTGAATCTTTACTCCAAATTAAACGAATCTAACTTCATTAAATAGCTTAAAAGTTGCATACAACTAAAGATGATTTTGATGTATTTTAAGTCTTTTTGAGAATATATGGGTCTAGAAAGGTTCGGTTTTGGAATCTTATTCACAGTATAAAAAGTACACTGTGTAACATTTTTAGGTGAAATTAAATTTGTATTTCTCTATGTATTTTTAAATACAACTTTGTGTACAAAGTTTCTTTATTTGAGGTATAAATAATAACGAATAAAATAGGTCCCAAAAATGAATTATTGATGAATAAAAGAATATGATTTTTTTTGTTTTTTTGGCTTTTATATCCCCCTACCTTATTCATTGTTGACCAAATCAATTCTTGACTTGTACTCGAGGTTTAGGGGAATAAAATAACTTTGGTATATTATTATTTATCTTTTCTTCCCTTTATTCTATAATTTTGGCATTAAAAACTTAATTTTATATACAAAAAATGGAATAAATAATGAATGTTAACTTATACAATTTAATGCTATTTACATGCATTAAGCTAGGGTTTTTAAGTCCAAAATGATATAATAAAGGTGATGAAAGGGAGATTCATCACCCCCCTATACTTGTCTTTCTTAGTCACTAGCAAGTGCTTATGCAATAAGTGCAGAAAATAGAAAATAAAGAAAAAAAAGAAAGAACTTGGATTGAATTTAACTTGCAAACTTATCTTCGTAAAATCAATGTTTGGAGCTTAATTCGGACATTTGGATTTTAGGTGCGGTCGGAACCTTATTGGGAAACGGATTTGAAACACAACAACCTCTAAAACTCACAGAACCCTGCTCAAGACTCCTTAATAGACAGGTCAGAACAAATCAACTCTTACACAAACCCTATCTTGGACAGTGTGTGGAATATGTAGCTCTCCTCGGCTGAAGCGATAGAAGTCAATCTTCTCCAACATGGTGACCCTAATTCCCAAATCCAAAAACTCTTTTCTCGAGAAGTAGGGTATTCCCTCCTTAGTTCAAGTGCAACTAGCTCAAGAAGAGGAGGTGGAGAGAAGAATGGACGATAGCCAGTGTAGCTACTATCCTAGGATGCTTGACCAGTGTAGCCAAGTCATCAGGTTGCGGGCTCATGTACATATGACTTTGAAGTTGAAGCTTACTTATTGACTATATAAATATGTACATTCCGGCATGCATTTTATAGATCGATTGTCCCCCAATACTTAGGATGAAATAATCCTAAGTATAGTAGACTATATTTGCATGTAGGGAGGTTCAAGGGTGGGAATGAACAAATCACAACTCGGTCTGCCCCCCCATACTTAGGGCAAGATCCCTAAGTATAGACTGAAAATCCATAAGAGAGGAGACAATGGAGGAAATAAATAAAATGAAAATGATAAAAAGAAAAAATATGTTGGGTGAATGTACGCATCGCTCCCCCTATACTTTGGTAAAAGAGACCTAAGTATAGGCAACAACTGACGAAATAGATAGAAGAAAGAACAACATAATAGGTGCACCCCCTATACTCAGGACATAGTATGTCCTAAGTACAGACACACAGATATGACTAATGATCTGGGGTACAAATGACATATGGGGGAAAGAAGGAATGGAAAGATAGAACATATATATACAAGCAGAAAAGGATGGGAAGTGCAGGAGGGTATCTGACAGTCGAATCCCGTACTTTCATCATCATCTCCCTATGAGAATGTGACAAAGTCAGAAAGAGAAAGACCCCCTAATATGCAATCAAGTGGGTGTCAGCTACCGGGAAAAACAGATCGAAAACTAAGCCAGGATTCAATAGTTGGAAGAAGAACATCGGCTTATAAGAAAAGAGTGAGAGATCAAAGTCGATATCGTAAGACATGGAGGAGGAAAGATTCGTATAGATGCATCCATGTCACTCATAGTCTCAGGAAGATACAAAAAGTGAATAACAAGAGACTATCTACGCATCTCGATATGAAGTGGACACAAGGTCGCAAGATCAAGAACATACCGTATGTCACAAGACACAACTCAACCTTGTTAGGGTTGTCTAGGTGAGCAGACTCAGATGGGTCTGGGGTCTCAGAAAGATCAGAAGACTTGGTCTTGTAATCCACGAAATTGGATACGCAACCAGAGATGAGACTGAGTATACAAATTAGAAGACTTGGCATCATTCTCCACGAGATTGGAGACACCATAAGTGAAACCGAGTGCTCACAAAATGATGTATCATCCCGTAGATAATCCTCAGGGAGTGATATATACTAAGAAATGAATAATAAGAACATAACTCATCCTTGTGAGGGTAATAAAGAGAGCAGACTCAAAGGAGTAAGAACCATCAGACGGACCAACAGGCATGGTCTCGGTAGGCGACAGGTCGGCTACCCAGCAGAAGAGACCAAAAGACCACGAAATGTCATAATCTCGCACAGATAACCCTCGGAGAATACTGTGAACTGGATGTGGAATAATCAGAAGAATGTGACTCATCCTTTCGAGGATCGTCAAGGAGAGAAGACTCGAAGGAGTCTAGATAGCTGGGATTAGTGTTCTCGTGTTCTGATAGATCGGACACACAATCAGACAATGAGACCAAAAACTCATATAATATGACTCAACTCCATGCTCCACAATATGAACACACAAGCAGTGAGTAAAACTGATCGTAAAGAAAATGTTTCATTCTCCCGCCCTCGAGGAGTAGTGCAAACAAACTCAATGAAATCATGGAAATACTGCCATCAAGTCTCAGGTCGTCAAAAATAATCAATCAATCACTAGTAGGAGGGCATACGGTTATGTAAGGGATTAAGAGAACATCAAGGCAATCGCGATGTCGTCCCTCAAATCAATCAAATCGACTTAGATGGATCAAGATGTCAACAGAGATTCTCTAAGTGCTTAATGGGGATTTAAGAATCAGTAGCTAGAGAATAGAGAAGTTAAGAAGAAGAGTGAAATCAGGTGGGTTCTAAGTACCATCATTTTGAATGATAGAAAGAGATTGTACATCAAGCGTATGAATCAAGACATGTGGAATCGGCTAGAAGTCACATCATCAAATAATCAGAAATGGATCACATCCTCAATCCAATGTGCAAGAACAAAAGTACTCAATATAATCAAAACTGTAATCTTGCCAAAATCAGAATCCTCGATAATCTCTATGCACATATCAAATTCAGATCCACCAAAGATAGCACACCAATCTCCACATCCTCGAATCTACCTGGCCTACTCAGATAATTCCTGCAATAAAAACCTCAATGTGGGCCTCATCTAATAGCACGACAATCCTGAATGAAAGAAGGGATGCTAGTGAAGGATATGAGGAGGATGGGCAAGAAGGGTGAAATGAAGACAAAATTATGGTCCAAGAAGAGAGCCTTCTTGAACCAGACTATAGATAGGGTGATATGGGCAAGGAGATAGCCGCAAAATACGGCTACTAGAGCGAAGATCATGACACGATATAACGACTCAATAAATAATACAAGAATATATACAAATAAAGGGAGATGGACTCAACAAAAAGAAGAACTCAGAAAGTCATGGATCTACCAACTCGAAGAGTGATGAACGTAAACGGACCCAAAATCACAATCAATGCATAGAGCAACCTCCATGTTCACCTACTCAACACAGTGAAGACCGCATATGGTGGTGATTTATCATTTCCATTTTAGAGTTAGGTGAGCTTCAAAATAATTGTACAAGCACGTAGGTAGGCATGTGATTGGGATACTTATACTTAATGTGTACGTGTCACATATAAAGTGTAAAATACATTGAGGGGGTTTCTCTCCCCAAAACAATGAATCCGTTACATTTATTTTAAAAATCAGGTAGAGTTAGCAGTCCCAATTTAATTTTTGGATATCACTATTTTTGTATTTTTCAATGCAAACATCTAACAAGTTTCTAATTCCATTAGCATCCTAGGGGATCAAAATCAAAGGGAGAAGCTTGAAAAAGCAATGCAAGTCGGGAATCGATGATGCATGCATAGTCAGAAGACTTATAGTGCTTCCCAGCTCTCTCCATGCAGGATGCATAACAGAATCAAAAGCTACCCTATATGAAATGCAAACCGATGAAATCTCCCTATAGTAGAATATGCTATTATCATGAAGCACCAGAAGCTAACTATCTAGATATGAGACCTAAGTACGGTCTCAAAAGCTCATCTGTGCCGCCATAATGGGTCCTGCAAGTGTTGTATAGAGCTTCTCCCAGCGTGCGATCTCAAGTCTAAAATAGTCAACAATTAGATTTTACTAAGTCCATGCATGAATCAATAGGTTCATGCAAATATAATTATGACTTTGGACTTAATGTATCGAGAAAGCAAATACTAGGACTAGAGTTCAATCACATAAAACAAATAAAAAAATATGAAACAAATAAAAAGAAAAGCAGTGAAAATACGATAAAAAACAAATGAGGCCCCTGAGTGAACAATCACTCAGGCAGTGGACCTGGTGAAGTATCAATGTCCTGGAGAGTCCAAATTATTACAATTAAATGTCTCTCTCTCTCTCATTTAATTACAAAATAAAATAAAATAAAAATAAAAATGAAAGAGTCTATCTTCCAAAATTCCTCCAAGTCTTGATTTGATTCTCTCTCCTGCCAGCTAATTAGAAAGTTGGCTCCTTCTTACTTGGGTACACATGTCCTCCTAAGAAGTCCTCCCTCCCGAAGTAGTCCCTCACAACAAAGTCAAACAAGGAAGAGTGTTAGACAATTAAAAATAATATCAAATAAAATGAAGCATAAATAAATGAAAAATCTAGACAAGAGAAAAGAAATAAAAAATACAATCTATACTGCGTTACACCCTAGCAATGGCATGATTTGTTGAACGGGTTATGTGAGGGTCTAGTAGTCTACACAAGGCGAGAACTACACTGTCACCGAAGCGACCGCTCATGAAACCTCAATTAAAAAATAATTAACCCACAAATGAATATAACAATTTAAAGCAAAAATATGGAGTTAAAATTTATTACAACTCTAAAAAATGTGTATAGTACGTAACCATGTATAATATCGAACATAGGGAGCAAATAGTTGATTGAGCAAATGAATGCACAAAATTTGTTCATATTCTTATCTATTTATTCTCTATTTATGTGGGTTTTAATTTTAAATTTTTTTGGTATTTTAATTGATATATATTTATATTTAATTGTTTTTAATATTTTTTATTTTATTTTAATATTTTCAGATTTTTAATTTCTTTTTTCTTTAGTGTATATATTATATAAGAATATATAATTATATATACAATATGGGGTAATATATTTATAAATACTACTAAAAATAATCAAGAAACAAGAAATAAAACATTTTATGATTTTAAATAATTTTCTACTATTTTTGAAATTTTTATGTAATTTTTTTCAAATTTTTATATATTTTTAAAGTAAAAAATATCCCAAAATAGGTATTAATTAAATAGACTGAATTTATTTGAAGACTAAAAATAGCAAAACTAATAAAAAATTATTCAAATCAATTTTAATATAAAGATAATAATATAAAGAAAATTTAGATGTAAAAAAAAATATTTTTATGATTTTTGTGATTTTTTCTATTTTTACTAGATTTCGTAGGCTTTTAAATTTTTTGTTTTTTTATATTTTAAAGATATTTTGGTTCAGAGGCACGAAATAATAAATACAGAAAAAATATTTTTTTGAATTTTTCAGAATTATTTTATATTTTCTTTTGGAATTTTCAGCCAAATTAGGGAAAAATCATGCTCTTTTTATTTTTAGTAAATAGTTAAAATGCCTAAAAGGCAAAATAAAAGTACATCGTGAAAGCAAGCAGACACTTAAGTCTAATTTTTCATAATTTTTGGAGCATGGATGATATTTTTAATAAGTGGAAAACAAACACACAAATTAAACTAGTAGGGGCATTTTTGCATTTAAAAATAACTATGAGGTTGTTTATGCAAAATACCAAAAAGTATCCAACTAATATTAAAAGTTACATGATGAAATTGGAATTACAATAGTCGAATGGGCTTCAATGCAAAATCGCCACCTCACATGGGATGACACGAGAGGTGACGTAGCTAGGACCTAAATGCAATATACAATAACCTCAGGGGTCTCCTTGTAAA
Source organism: Ottelia alismoides (assembly GCA_037367405.1). Taxonomy (NCBI): domain Eukaryota; kingdom Viridiplantae; phylum Streptophyta; class Magnoliopsida; order Alismatales; family Hydrocharitaceae; genus Ottelia; species Ottelia alismoides. The sequence goes on from JAZKJV010000329.1 coordinate 516,679, forward strand.
TTTTACGAAATGTTTTACACTACATATTATATTTATGGGAATAAAAATAAAAGAAAATAGAATGTGGGGTGTCTACACAATTTACTTATTATTTCGCATGATCCAACGGTCATATATGATTCACTTATGGACATCAGACAGTGGGGGATGCACCATACTGCTTCACCATCGGACGCTTGAGATTGGATTAGGCCTCATATCTGATAGTATCGAGGGGACATGATTAGACGATAGCTGTATAAACTGGGCCAAAGGCCCCATCGAACGGCTCTTTTCCACTCCCCAAGAACAGGGAAAAAGGTTCTTGCTGGGCTCGCTCGGTTGGCTCTGGTTGCTTCCTTCAGCCACCAATCACGCTACTGAAGTGCTCGAGAGTAAGCTGGAAGTGCTGCACATTGATTGGCAGCCTCAAAAGTGTCTGGGGCTCGCTGATCGAGCCTTGGAGATTGGATGTTTATGGAGGTCTTCAAGGACTGTAACTGGGGCTCAGATGCCCCTTACATGCCTACAAATTGGCTAGAAATCACAACAATACATGGGTGACATGGTCTTGGCTTTTTATTGATGGTTGTTGAGGATGGGATGGTGGAGGGTGGCGACGTCTAACAAAGGGTGGCAGAGGTTGACTTTGATTCACAAATTTGGGTAGGATCTGGTTGGCTGGCGAGTGGGGTTAGATGGAGAAGTTAAGGGGCAGAGTAATGGGATGGTCATAGTGGTCGGAACAAGCGGAGTACGGTGAGAAATGATGGCCGGAGCTCAAGAGCTTCAATGAGATCTAAATTATAAAAGCTAAAGCAATTTATGAAAGCAAAAACTTAAAGCTCAAAATGAAACCTATGACTACAAGCTACCTAGAAATAGTAAAATGCATAGCTCGAACCTCATTGTGGACTATGGAACAGGACGGGTCGGAGTTCTGCCGTGGGTGCACCTTCCTCCTCCTTTCGTCGTGCCAACACCTCAAGGGTACACCTCTGTCACCTGGTGACACTCTTGACAGAGGATAACTGGTTTTAGGACTTGGAGAATGAACAAAATGGTGAAGGAAGAAGAAGGTTTTATTTATACACATGTAGGACGACCCTTATTGACCAGCGATTAGCGAGAATTTTAGGCTATGAACAATGGATTTAGAGTTTTGGCAAGGATTAGGATTGATTATTGTTGCATTTGGAATGAAGAATCGATCAAAAAGATTGAAGGGATCATCGAGAAAAAAGGAGAGAAATCTAGGAATAGACATATCTGACGCAACAGACAAGGGAGGGGATAGTTGATTGGAGGTCAACGATTGCTACGCCTCCATTGGTCCAGCTAGGTCACAAAAAGACAAACCAGGATGGAAAATAAGAAATAATTAAGAATAAAATAATAACTGAATGAATTAATTTAAAAATTTAAAATATAATTTTTTGTTTATTTATGTACTATTTAATCTGGTTTTATTTAATTTTATGGATTAATTTTTCGTAAGTTCATTTTAGGGGCTCATTTATAAGTATATTTACCTATATCAGATCTTTTGTTTTTATTTTGTAGTTTTCATTTTATTATTTTATATACATTATTTTCAATATTTATAACTAATTTAAATATATAAATATATTTTTCTTGTATTTTTTGATATATTTTGTACACTTAAATAAATAGGTGTATTTATTACATTGGTTTGAGTATAGGAAATTCATTTATGTATTTTTTAATATCATTTTATTTTATTATATTCTTTTTGGTTTATTGTGTTCTAAATATGTACGTATATTATAAATATTTTTTAAAAAATTATAGATTTAAAAAATATAAAAATAATAAATAATTAGTAAAATGAATATTTTATTTAGGTATATTGTACTATAAGGGTCCAAAACCTAACTTTTACATCTTAACTCAAAATTAAATGAAACCACCTTCATTAAATAGCTAACTAAAATTATATACAAATAAAGGTGATTTTGATGCATTTTTAATCTTTATTGAGAAGATATGGGTCTGGGAAGTTTGGGTTTTAGAATCCTATTTAGAGTATAAAAAGTGCACTGTATATTATTTTTATATGAAAACAATTTTGTATTTTTCGGTGTATTTTTATTTACACTTTAATGTACAAAGTTTCTTTATTTGAGCAAATAATAAAGAATAAAATAGGTCCTGAAAATGAATTATTGATGAATAAAAGAATAGATTTTTTATTATCTTTTTGGCCTTTACCCCCCGTTCTTTTTTCTGTGTCGACCAAATCAATTCTTGACTTTGTCTCGGGGTTTAGGGTAATAAAACAACTTTGGCATTTTATTATTTTTCTTTTATTTACTTTATTCTATAATTTTGGCATTAAAAACTATACTTTGTATAAAATAAATGGAATAAATAATGATTTTTAATTTGTACAATTTGATGTTATTTACATGCATTTATCTAAGGTTTTTAAGGCCAAAATGGTAGAATAAAGATGATGAAATGGAGATTCATCAACCACCAATAGTCTCCTCCATACCATGGTAATTGGAGACAAAACCAGTATTAGCAGCTACAATACCGCCAACAACAACAGAATCAACATTACACAATTATGACTTACTAGTACCCTCATCAGTAACATCATCAGTACCATCCTTCTCCCCAGTATAATTATTCACATTCCTACTCGCAGCCTCCACATCATTCTCAATATCAGCGTGTAAAGCACGTTGAACCATTCTAGTGTGCTCCTGTGAACACCGCCTTAGATTGCTTGGCTCAGTTGGTGAAGAGCCTTGCTGAAATTAGCCAGAAGTTCAATGGCCTCACTGCCACCAAAACTCCTAAACCCAATAATTTTTTAGAAGAAAGAGCCTGTAGTATGTGATGTTCTCTCTGGTCTAACAGAGTCATATGTGAATGATTTGTTTTCATCTAATGCTATGACTCTCAGGAGTGGTAGGACCCTATAGCCGACTGCCACAATGACAAGGAAGAATAAAGCTTCATCTAGCGAATCATCCTCCTGTACATCAGCCCGTCTAGCATCTGGGGAAGGTGGGGAAGAGGAAGACGGAGGAGAAGCATTAAATGGAAAACACCCAATATAATCTACAAAACCAAAAATCACAAAAAGAAAGCAGCAACAACCGAAGCACCACCACACCAGCCACCGAGGAGACCGTACATGTAGCCACCCCGATGCTAGTCGATGGAGCCCCGCCTGCAAATTTTGGTTGTCCACCTCTTTTTGATGACCTTGTTCATTTCAATCGTCCAATTGTACACCGTGATGTGGGCATAGATTTTGATATAAATAAGAACATAATTTCTACTTTTGGTTCTGTAATATTCCATTTCTGGATGCTTTAGGAAATCTAAAAAAGTAGAAATTTAAAAATTACCTTGTCCGACACTTACATGGTCAAGATTTCTCAGAATCTTATTCTTGAAATGCCCCAGATTAAAGCCATCAAGTACATCCCTAACATCAAGAAAGGTATGAATGAGGCATGTACTTCGAAGAGACAACCACGTAGAGCTAGAGAAAGAAATGTGAAGCATATTCTAACTGCGTCCACTGTATATGCAATTTGCAATCTCCCGACCAAAAAGAAAGACATGGGAGATCTTCTAGTCAGATGTCAGATGCTCGACCAGGAGTTCGATGGAACACTCCTTGATAGTGGATCACCAATCAACCAAATGCCTACTTCACTACTAAAAGAATTTGGGTTGGGACCACTCAAGTCCAAAAGAACGATTCCGCAATTTGCAGGCACTTTAATCAAGCTACCCTGAGGAATTTTGGAGGAAGTCATCATCACCATAAAAGAATGCAGTTCCAAGTGGACTTCATCGTGCTTGACATGGACACCTCAACTCCTCTTCTACATACCCTGATAATCCTTGGACGATCATTCCTTCGAACAATTGAAGTAGTGGGTGACTATGGCACCAAGCAAATCACCTTCCGTTATAGTAGCGAGAAGGTGCATATTGAGACGATCAAGTGCCAAAACTGACTGAGTCTACATCAGATGAGAGCGAGACGACATGCTAACAAATAGAAGACGGTGACTTTCTTGTTAATATCCGTAATACAAATCTATTCGTGGATAATACTGAGATCCTCAAATTTCTCTCCCCAGAGGAAAGAGTGGACAACAGAGTCGAGTTCCTAGATGTCCTTGATGATGAGATTTTTGCTGAGTTTCCTGAAGAATACATCTTTGGCAACCTGTCCTTGGCAAGGCAGGAGGAAATCAATGAAAATTTTTGTGAGCAATATTCAAACATCGAAGAATATTTTTTGGCACTAAACTCAGAGCTTACAGTGCCAATGGTGGACACAATACAGTTAAAATATCTGACACCATTGCCCTGTACAATAGCTGAAGTTACCACTAAATTGAATTAAACCCTGCCTGAGCTCAAGCCAATTCCATCAAACGTGAAATATGCCTTCCTTGTAGGTACTCAAAACATGTTCCTAGTGATAATCAATTCTTAGATGACACATGAACAAGAATCTCATCTGCTCGAGATTTTAGAGAGAAATCACAAGTCCATAGGCTGGAAAATTTTAGATCTCCATGGTATCAATCCCTCATTATGCTTGCATCACATATACCTTGAAGAGGACATCAAGACATCCTGAGAGCTCCAGCACCGATTAAATCCAAATCTTTGGGAGTTTGTGATGAATGAAATCACGAAATTGTGTGATGTAGGATTCATATATCCCATCTCTGACTCGAAATGGGTGAGCGCCTTACATGTTGTGCTGAAGTAATTAGGGATCACCCGGGCAAAGAATTAGAAACAAGAGGAGATCGTAATCAGAGTACCAACATCTTGTTTTATCTCTGTGGATTACAAACGACTGAATTTAGTGATCAAGAATGACCATTTTCCACTTCCCTTGGTCGACCAAATAGTGGAAAGACTGGTCGTGAAGGAATACTTCTGATTCTTGGACAATTATTCAGGTTATAATCATGTTGCAATCGCTCTAGAAGATTAAGAGAAAACAACCTTCACCTGTTCATTTGGGACCTATGCCTTCCGAGGAATGCCGTTTGGTTTGTGTAATGCTCCAACAATATTCCAACAATGCATGTTAGTCGTATTCACAAAAATAAGGTTTGCAATTTTCTCGAGGTTTAAGTGGACAATTTCTCAGTCTAAGGGGATAGTTTTAATCAATTCCTTTCTAACTTAGGTTGAGTTCTGGAAAGGTGTTGTGCAGTGAATTTAGTGCTCTTATGGGAAAAGAGCCATTTTTGGTGAGCGAGGGGATTGTGCTAGGCCATGTATATCCAAATGTAGCATTGATGTAGATCCTACGAAGGCGGACATCATTTTAAAACTTGATCTACCTAAAAATTTGAAGCAAGTCAGGTCATTACTAGGTCATGTCGGTTTCTACCGATGATTCATCAAAGATTTCAACAAATTGCTCGACCGTTGACTGAGCTTCTAGGCAAGGAGGTGAATTTTAGCGTAGATGCCAGAGTCCTCCAAGCCTTTAATCAATAAAAGAGCTGATCACCCATGCCCCCTTCAACTGCCAAATTGGTATCTCCCATTTGAGATCATGACAGATGCTTCTGATTACGCCATTGGACCGGTTTTTAGACAACGAAGAGATGGTATACCATTTTCTATTCACTATGCTAGAAGAACTCTAGATGAAGCTCAAAAAACAACATTTTCACTAAAAAAGCTGCTAGTAGTCGCCTTTGCCCTGGAAAAATTCAGATATCATCCCCTTGTATCCAAAGTCATTGTGTATACAGGCCACTCTGCCATCAAATACTTACAAACCAAGAAGGATGCCAAACCAAGGCTAATCAGATGGATCCTTCTGCTCCAGGAATTTGATCTTGAAATCCATGATAAGCCTTGAGTTAAAAATGTGCTAGCAGACCATTTGCCAATATTACCGGAGTCAGACACTCTTGAGCAATGCTTACTACCAAATACATAGACCTTTCCTGATGAAGAAATTCTGTTCATCATCTCGCTCCCCTAGTTCACCAATATTGTGAACTATCTTATGTCCAAGAGAACTCCACAAGAATGGCCCAAGCTGAAAGTTGAAAAATCCTTATCAGATATACATGTCTATTAGTGGGAGGATCCATATCTCTTTTGTGATGGGGCATATTACATCTGGATGAGATGCATTCCTCAGGAAGAAGTCCAAACAGTCCTCGAACATTTCCATGATAAAGAATCAAGAGGACACCACTCTGAAAAGTGTACGACGACTAAAGTACTACAATGCAACCTATGGTGGTCAACACTCTTTAAACATGTAGAAGACTTTGTCATATGCTTTATTGACTCAGAAAATGGGCAAAACTATAGGAATGAGAGATACAATGCCCTGAAGTACATTCAGATCTCAGATGTATTTGATGCATGAGGCATTGATTTCATGGGACCATTTCCCAATAGTCAGGGCTATGAATATATTATGCTAGCTGTTGACTATGTCAGTCGTTGGGTGGAGGTTATACCAACCCGAGTCGCCGATAGTTATACCATCTGCCAGTTTCTAAAGGAAAACATCATTTCAAGGTATGGGATCCCAAAATTTTTGATATCTGATGGGGTAGCCATTTTATCAATTAAGAGATGAAGAAGCCAACACGAGAATTCTTTATTGAACACAGTGTCGCCTCTCCGTACCACCCACAATCCAATGGCATGTACGTATTTTGAAATAGGGAGATAAAGACAATTATGTAAAAACTTGTGAATCCCGACGGGAAGAGATGGTTGCAACTCCTTGAATCTATTATTTGGGCCTATTGAATCGCCTACACGTCACCATTAGAAATGTTTCCCTACCTACTGGTATACAATAATCCATGCAATTTTCCCGTGAACTCATTCATAAATCTTTGTGGGTAATTAATGTCTGTAATTTGGATTCCAAGAAGGCTATGAAGAACATAAATCTGGATTTGAATTGACTTCACATCAGCTGCAAGACTTTTTAACCTGGTCAAAAGGTCTGGTTATTTGATGCAAATCTCAAATTATTCCCAGGTAAGTTTAAGAGCAAATGGAGCATGACTTTTATAGTGAAGCTTGTGAGTGACAATGCAAGCATTGTTATATATGGTTTGTCAGCTGACGCACAACCATTTGTGATCAACGAACATTTTTGAAGCCATATCTTTAACATGATTTGTTCATGTCCATGGTTGATTCAATAAAGATGGTCTACCATGATGAGCTTGAAGCCTCAACATCAGTGCAATCATACAAGGAACTCAAAAAGATTTTTGATTAGTTGATCTTTTTCTTCTTTTCATTTTCATTCTTCAAATTCTTTCTTCCTTGTTGCCCTCATCCCATTCATATGTGTTATACTTAGGATACATTTCTTCCTAATATGTTGGGCAGGGGAGGGGGTGTGAGCACCCTCGGGTTATTCATTCTTTGATCTCTCACTCGTCTCCTAAACATTTGATTTTCTGTCTGTACATAGGGATGATGATCGTTCCCACCCTTGACCTCCCTGAATGTTGAATATAGTCTGCTAAACTTAGGATTAATTGATCCTAGGTATAGAGGAGACAATCGACTTCTCATTAATTATTCAAATGTTGTAGTGTAGATCCTATACTTTGTACAATTTATGTCTTCCTTTTCTCTTCGATCTATGAGGACATTTCATAAGCTAAGTATGGGATGCCATAGATATGTTGTATATATTTTAGCCATATCTCGTACTTGCGTATTTTAAATAATATGACTAACTAATAAAAATTAGTACACACACAAAATTTTTGTATGTATGGGTAATAAGCTAGTTAAAATTGTTTTGCAAAATATTTGAAAAATAGTTGGAAAATCACTTTGAAAAATATGGTGCAAAATTGTTTGAAAAAAGGTTTTGTAAAACATTTTCAAACCATTGTAAAAATGTTTTGATTTGTAAAAAAAATCTTTTCTTTGTTTGAATAAAATGTTTTGAAAATCTATTTGCAAATGGTTCCGAAAGCGGTTGTAAAATTAGTTCGAAAAATCTAGACATAATAGTGTTTGTAAATATTTGCAAAATGATTTTCAAATTTTGTAAATATTTGCAAACATGATTTGTCAAATTACTTTTCAAAATAAAGATTTCAAAATGTTTGTAAAAATATTTTCAAAGTTTTTTTGAGAAACTTGTACATAAATCAAGCAAATAAAGTTCTTTATAAGCCTCCTGAATAGAAATTTATAAATACCAAGTGTAAATTCTTCTCTTAAATCCTTGTAAATAACAAACACACTCCCGTGTAAATATATGCGCAAATTATTTTCCAAAACTCTTTTATTATTGAAAAAAACATTAAAAATGTGCAAAACCATAAACTCTATAAAAATTCAAAGTGTTTTAAAAAATCCATAAAAATCTCAAAATCAGAAAATTGTATCACAAAACTAATTTCTACATTGTGCATATTTGCATTTTTTTGATTGATTATAACAACTGAACAAGTCTAAATAAAATATGAAGTTTGGCACTTGGTTGGACCTTAATTCACTTAATCATAGGAACTTTAAGGGAACTAGAATTGAGACACTTCAGGTCTACAAGACTTAATTCTTTGAGACCATAAGACTTTTCTCAATATTGTCTTGACTGTCTAAGTAGAATATTTTGGAACACATGCACGACTCTTATCGACAGTGACCTAACTTGCACACCTACATCCTGCACCTTTCTCAACTCAGTTGAAGTGGTAGAGGATTGCATTTGTCGGCCCGAGACACCAATGGAAACATCAGAAGTCACACATCTGTGGCCATTGTACCCCAACCTGATCCAGTAGCCATCAGGTATAATGAGAGAAGGTTGTGGGTTGCAATATGCTTCAAAAGATGGATAGTCTACTGGCTCAAGAGGAAAAAGTCCTTAAATAGATATTATAGCACATATTATAAAAATGTAAAAATCAAAAGCTCAAAAAAATAGACAAGCAAAAATCAAGAAAAATCAATTCTCGTTGGAGCATGGATTTAATAAGCAAGCTTGAGCTTTAAAGTCAAAGATACATGTGAGCCTGTAGCCGGATGACTTGGCTACACTTGTCAAGCATCCTAGGATAGGTAACTACACTGCCTACTGTCCATTCTCTTCTCCACCTCCTCTTCTTGAGCCAGTTGTACTTTAACATAGCAGGGAATACCCCGCTTCTCAAAGAGAGAGTTATTGAATTAGGGAATTAGGGTCACCGTGCTGGAGAAGGCTAACTTTTACCACTTCAGCTGAGAAGAGCTATACATCACACATTGTATAAGATAGACTCATAGTCATAAGGGACTGTGTATGACATCGACTTGTTTTAACCTGTCATTTGAGGATACTTGAGCAGAGTTTTGTGGTTATTGGTGGTTGTTGTGTTTCAAGCCTGGTTCCAGAATAAGGATCCGATCCAACTAAAAATCTAAAGGCTCGATTGAGGTCCGAACTTTAAATTTTTAAGACAACTTTAAGAGTTAAAATCAATCCACTTTAATTCTTTTTCTTTTTTTATTTTCTTTTCTGCACTTATAGGAATAAGTTTGCAAGAGACTAGCAAAGGCAAGTATAGGGGATGATGAATCTCCATTTCATCACCTTCTTTCATTTTGGTCTTAAATCCCTAGCTAGATGCACATATACATCGTTAATTTATCAAAATAAAAACCTGATATTGTGTACAAAATACTATATAAAATACTATATTTATTGTATTTATTCCAAAAAAAGAATAAAGGAAGAAAAGAAAAAGAAATGAAACTCAATAGGTCTTGAGTAACCCAAGACCCCGAGACCCAGTCATCACGTGACTTGGTTGATAAGGAATAAAGTAGAGGGAGATAGGGCAGAAGAACTGTACAAAAATACACAGAAAATAATATATAGAACCCTAATTTTAATTCATTTATAATTGATTTTTTGTACTTATTTAATTTTATTAATTTTACACTTCATATAATAAAACCCTCAGCATGAATGTTGTAAATAAAAATATAAAGAAAAAATAAAATTTATTTCATGGAAAAACAATACATAGTGTGCATGGGACATAGAGTAAAAAGTCAAAATAAAAACTTCATTAACCTCCATCTTCTTCATACTATATCAAAATGGACCAAAATCTATGTTAAATGTATATCACTTTTATTAAGCTATTTAATGAAGCTTATTTCATTTAATTTGGAGTTAAGATGCAAAATTTAGGTTTTGGGCCTATATTGTGCAACATACTTGTATATTTTATTCAATATATTTATTCTTTATATTTATTAAATTATTTTATTTTTATAAAAAAATATAAATATTATTTGAAACATTTATCCATATTATAAATAAGTTTAAATCATTAAAATAAAATTAAAATAATTACTTTATTATATAGATAAAATTTACCTATATACCTATAAAGGATATATACATAGTTAATTAGGTGTACAAACAAGATCAAAAAATATAAAAAAGATATACAAATGTGTATTAAAATAAACCAAAAATACATAAAATACATGTATATAATAATAAAATATAAAACAAAAATTAAAAATAAAATAAATAAAATACAGGTCAATTTACTTATGTATATACATATAAAAAGTAACATAAAATAAATGACCTTGAAAAATAAATAAAAATATGTAAGAAATACTACATAAAATTAGAAACACTTTTTTTTATAGCTAAGTTATACCCATTTCTAAGGCATTTTTTCCTTGTAATTTCTTGGTTAGTCGACGTGGATCAACTAGGAGTCTTCAATGTTGACTGGAGGTCAACTTTCCTGACCTCCATCCACCATGTTAGAAATGTCACAAGTGGGACTTCTTATCCCAATTTCTACTCAACCTCCAATCCTCCCTACGCCTCGAGCCGACCATCCTTCCACGCCTCATACCTCAGCCACCCACACTGCCCTTTCCATTTTCACCATCCCCCACTCGATCTTATGCAATAGAGCCTCGAATTCAGTCTATTCACCTTCTATAAGACCTCCTCCACCTTCTTTGTTTTTTGTTTTGATCCCTCCCAGATGAGTTCTTGGCCCCTTAGACTTAGCCTGAAGGTTGTGGCTGGTGACAGAAGCTCACGACTGTCGTCTGCAACGAGGAGGAGCATCGGCGGAAGTGATCCATGTCCACCGCTTGAGCTTCTTCGGCCACTTCAGCCTCTTTGGTTTCCTGACCAGATTGAGGCCCTTTTCCTCTACTTTCTAGGTAAACCATAGGTTCTCATTTTATTCTTCATTTCAATTTTTTATTTAATCACTAGGATTAGGCTTAATCGAAAACCACTAATTTGACTTGGAGCTTGAGCTCCAGGCTAAATCTGTTTGTTCTCGACTATATCTCAGCTCGATAATAACTTCATTCCATTCCCCTTCACGTGCTACATCTTTTCCACCATTTTTCGAACCGAGTCCTCCACGGATTTGGCAAATCGAAGTTTGCCTCTGCCGCCCTCTGTTGGGACTTTGCCATTTCCACCCATTCCATCGCTTGCACCTTAAACCCTTGGTCGAGGACGACACTCTCAAGCTACCAGTCTTTTTGGTGCTGGTCTCATCATCCGGGGAGCCATCTGAAGCAGACATAAAGACATGGAGCACATCCAGGTCTTGGGAAAAAAAGATCCTCCTCCAGATCCTTCTTTGAGCCACCTCAGCTGTGCTGGAGCCCACCAGCATGTGAGAAGGCCCCCCAAGAATCATTTGCAACCTCTAGAATTCAGAGAAGATGCTCGTGACATCGGGAATAATCATTCAAATATCAATAGGTCAGAGTTCTTCCATCATTCTTTCAAGTGCCTTTCCGATCAATGGATGAAGAACATGCCCCAGATCTAATATGGACCATCTGGTTAAATCGAAGGGGTATGCGTTAAGGCCCCCCCGATCAAACACATGGCGCAAAGACAACAGTTAGATCTAGGGCACTTAAGTGGGTAATTTGAGAAACCCACCTCTGTAGTTTTTGTACCATTAAATAGTGTTTTGAAATTTTAGTTACATAAAAAAGTTGGTGGTAAAATTGCAAAGGAACCCTTGTAGCTTTTGCATATTAAATTTTGGTCCTCTACTAGCTCAGCTCACGTGCCCTCCCATGTGAGTTTGTCAAATTTCATGTATAACCCACAACTTTTATGTATTTCAATTTAATATATAAAAGTCGTGTTGTAATTCAAAAGTTAATGGTTTTTTGCATGTTCCCCCTCATATATATTTAATATTACATAAATGGCCCTTCTAGCTAAGTATTTTTTGTGCATGTTTGTCTATTTTTTCATAAATATCATCCATGCTCCAAAAATCATGAAAAAAATAGGATTACTAATGAAGCATTATAATTGAGGGATCTAAATGAGCATCAGAAGGTGAGGACTCAGATGTTGTGATGACCTCTCAATAACCGCTTTCAATCATTAATCAACCCATATAGGAAATAAAAAGATCAAACATCAGGTCAAGATTTATTATTCCCTACAATAAAATGTATAGTGGATAAGTACAAATTGGGTAGAATACAGGGAGAATGGGGAATATGAAATCAAAATTGGCTAAAAGAGGACAATAAATGATTTTAAGTTTTAGGGATTTTTGGATTTTTTTGGTTTTTAATTAATTATTTTTTTTGTAAATTTTGTTTTTATACTTTTTTTAGATTTTTATTTTTTAGTATTTATTCTCTTTTTATATTTTCTGATTTTTTTAAATTTGATAATAATAAAAAATAATAAAAGTATATGTAGATATATAAATAGAGGAAGATTTTATATTTGTGAAAATAGTTATAAATCTCAAAATTTTAAAAATAAAATGTTTTTGATTTTTTAATATTTTTCTCTATTTATATTATTTTATTATATGTTTTCCTATTTTTTTTGTATTTTTAATTGAATTAATAAGGCAAAATAATAACTAAAATAATAGACCAGAATGTTTTGTAAATTAAAAATGCCTAAAAGCTTTGAAATTTTCTAGAATTATTTTTTATATATAATAGATATATAGATAAAATTTAGAAATAGAAATAATATTTTTTTGGATTTTTTTAGAATTTTTATATTTTTTATAAGGATTTTGAAGATTTTTTAATTTTAATGTTTTTCTTTTTATATTTTAAATGATTTTTAGTCGTAGGCTTAAAATATAGTAATAAACAAAATGTATTTTTTTTGGAATTTTGCAAAATGTTTTTATATTTTTATGGAATTTTAATAATCAAAAGAAAATATAATATGTGATAGATATATATATGTTTGATTTATCTATTTATGATTTTTAATAAAAATAAAATAAACCTTAAATACCTAACAAAAAATATATGTGATAGATATATGTCATGTATTTATGATGTTTTTCTAGGATTGTTTATAGGCCTGCAGCTATTTTTAACAAAATAAAATCTGTAAAAAGAAAATATTATGTCTTAGTGGTATTCATGTAAATATTTTAAGTTCCTAGACCCTAGTCGAACACCTTAGAGAACTGTAGGACCAAAAAAGATTTTTTTTTCAAAATATATCAAAAAACAATACCCAAAGGGGTATTTTTATAATTACAACAAAGTCTAGGGGGCATATGCAATTTTTTCAAGAAATATTACATAAATTTTGCAAAAGTAGGGACTAAAACAAAATAAATAAAATTAGGGGGTTTCGGTATAAAATACCGAGTCCCGTTATGCCCACAGGCATGTGATGTGACATGGATTGGACCTAAGTGTAAATAGGTAAGGCAGAAGGGGTGAAATACAAATATTACGAAACTTTATATGCTATAGATAAATATTTGAGTGCTGAAAATAAATACAAAATATGCAAGGGTATCGGGAAAATTACCCCTACGAACGCGATCCAACAATCGATGTTATTCACTTGATATGTGGTAATATCTGGACGACAGGTACCGCTTCTATTACAACTATTAAGATTAGATCTCCCAAGGAGTTCCAAAGATGGAGCTTCTGTAGATCCGACATTTGCTGCACACTTGGGAGTCCGACCTTGATTAAACAACTAAGGAGTCCCTTGGAAGAACATGGACAAACTCCGGAGCTGGGTAGCTATGATCGGGTCCATCCTCCTCCTCCAGCCAATAGGAAGGCCCGAATCTGGTGCAAAATGGAGCGGATGCTCCTCTACATCGAATGGTGGTCTCAGACAGGCCCCTGGAGCTCTGGAAAGGTCTGACAAGGTTGGTGAAGCACAGAGGCTCCAGTGCCTTCTATTCTCTCAAAATCAATCCACTAGAGGTCCTTTGGCTCTCCAAGTCCTGAAGTAAGGTTAAGCATGCAAAAATAGAGGATTTGGGGTCGGGATGAGAGAAGATGCGGTCACGCAGAGGTGCTCCGGTGTAAGGCAGAGGAGGAGCATCGAAATCTAGTTCTAGAGAGGATCTAGTAGACTAGAGATGCGTGAGGTGAAGGGAAGATGTTGGGGAACGAAATGGTGGTGAAAGATCGGGTGGAGCACAGTGGAAATGTAGTAAGGAGGTTCACGGAGCTTAGCTCCAATGAACTTCAAATTTTTTAGTTTTGCAAATAATGAATGAAACCAAATTAAACTAACATTTAAACTACACTACTGCAAATATAAAGAATCGAAAAGACGAGAACGAGAAGAGCTTTACGTGACAAGGACCAGAATGGAGGGAGCTCGCGGTGGAGTAGGTGGTCAGAGCTCGGATCGCTTCAATTTGATGCCAACTTGATTCGTTGAACGCTCCTAAGGACTCCCGCTATCACTAGGATTTGCCTAGGTGCAAAAGGGTTATGGTTTGGTGGCGGAAGAAGGATCAAAGTTGAATGGAAGATGGAGGGAATATCTTATATCTGGTGACCTTGGATTGGGGAGACAACTCAATAGATGGATCATCAGATTGATGAAAGATCAAGACATGGAAAAGCAATAATCGTGGAGTAAAAGTCATGAAGAATATAGTCCGAATGGGTGTAAGGATTAGGCTCCAAAAATAGGTACAAAGCTAGGGAGTCAGGCAGTTGACCAAGGTCAACTGGTCTGAGTTCCCCATTAGTCCACGTGGACCGCTGGAGGACAAAACTGTGAATAAAATATTTAATAATTCAAAATAAATAATAGATGATTTTATTAATTTTTTATTATAAAATGAAAATATTTGTTATTTTTATGTAGTATTTTTTTTATGATTTTTATTTATTTATATAACTTAATTTGTCATAGGTTACTTTTTAAGGTTCATTTATAGGTATATTTGCCTATGTTACGTGTACTTTATTTTTTTGTATTTTAGATTTTATTATCTTGTATACATAATTCATATATGTATATCATATTTTAATACATTCAAATATAATTTTATTGTATTTTTTAAAGTTATTTGCATAATAAAATAAATATAGATATTTATTATATATGTATAAGTATAGGTAATTCATCTATATTCTTTATATACTATTTATTTTAGTTTATTTTTAATGGTTTTATTTTATTCTAATTATGTATATATATTATAAAGAATATTTACAAAATTATAAAAATATAAAATTGTGAAAAATATAAAGAATAAATAAAATGAATATTTTATTCAGGTATATCATATGATAGGGATCCAAATCCTAACTTTTGCATCTTAGCTCCAAATTGAATGAAACCACCTTCATTAAATATCTAATAAAAAATTATATATAATTAAACATGATTTCAAAGTTTTTGAGTTCATACGGAGAAGATTTGAGTTTTAGAATTTTGGGTTTTGGCTTTTTATTTTGAGTGTAGAATGCGTATTCTATATTATTTTAAAGTGAAATAAATTTTATATTTTCTATGCATTTTTTTCTAGAACTTTCATGTACAAAGTTTACTTGTACGACTCAGATGTCTCGTATTTCTCGAAAAAGTGATTCGATTGATGGGACTTGTTATGATACTTATGAGATCGATGAGATTTATATTTAAATATTTATTCTTAAAGCGCATTTATTTCACCCCATAAGCAGAATCACCGACCGATAGCAGGTTTCTGCCATAAGCAGAACCCCATATTTCTTCCAGAGTCTCTCCTAATTATTCTAAAGCAAATAGAAATAGATTCTTTAACCAGAAAGAATTAAGTTCAGATGTAGGATACCTATCCATAAGTTTTCGCAACTCAATCATGTATGATGGAATCATCAAAGAATTTATCTTTTTTGAGATCTAAATAATAAATAATAAAATAGGTCCCAAAAATGCATTATTGAAGAATAATTAATTAGGGTTTTTATTGTGTTTTGACCCTTATCCCCTCTACTTTGTTCCTTGTCGACCCAGTCATCAAGATGCTTATGTCTCGGGGTTTAGGGTCATAAAATACCTTTGCCATTTTACTTCCTTTTCTTTTCCTCTCTTTATTCTTTTAGTTTGGCTTTAAACCATGTATTTTAAACAATATTTATACAATAAATAATAGATGTCAATGTATGGAAAATAATGTTATTTACATCCATTTAGCTAGGTTTTAAAGGCCAAAATGAAAGAATAAATGTGATGGAAGGGAGATACATCAATGATGTGCTTGATAAATTGATTGTTCACGTTATAAATTTTATTTTGCATTTCACGCACATTTCCGATTTATTAAAAAATCAAAAGGGCAAGTTTTATTCCATATTTACCTTACAAAATACAAAAAATTATAAAACATTGATTACAAATTCTAATAAAATTACATAGTGTTTATTACCATATTTTATAACTTCGAACCTCAAATCACAAAAAAAAATGAAAAAACTCTAAAATCAATAAACCCTTTCTAAGCTTAAAAAATTGCAAAATATTTTTGAAAAATCCAAAAATTATTTCTGTTCAATATTAATATACATGTCGTTCTCTACATGTTAAAATTTTTTTTGAAGAGTTCTGGACCCATTTAGTATTTTTAAATCTCAAAACAATCCAACCTATTTATTCAGTCCCTTATTTTGCATATTTTGGACATTAAAAATACTTAACAATTAACAAAAATACTCATAAAATCACAAAAATAGGAGAAAAATATAAAAAGGTTTTATTTTGTCATTTATTATTGGGATTTTTGCTTGACAGACCTTATAATCTTCGTCAATTACCTCCATGACCTTTAAAACAACCTAATTCCTCCCTCGACCCTATAAACTTGCCCCGTCTTACCCCCATGAACCCTACTATTAAATTGACACATCTAGAGTTCAAAATGAGTTAATCTAACCAATCTGCGATCGGACGGCTAGAATTAACCAAGAAAAGAAAAAACATTCCTCTTCCATCTCTCCTCCCTTAACGATGGCACTGGCCTGGGCTTCCAGCGATGGGGGGGGGGCGTGCGCTGGAGGCGGTCGACTTCTAGGGGGAGGGGGCTCGAGGGGAGACGCTTGACCTGCGGGGTGGGGGGCTCACCTGGAGGAGGTGGGGCTTCGATCACGGGGAGGCAGGGGGGGGGGGGGCTAGGTCTAGAGAAGGGGTTGGAGGGGGTCGAGGGATGCGAAGAAGGGGTTGGCGGGGGTCAAGGGAGGTGTAGAAGGCGTTGGCAGGGGTCGAAAGAGGTAGCCATCATGGTCGGGTTCTGGGTCTGATTCCATCGGAGGTGTAGGGGGGGAGGTTGGTGAGGTGCAAGACTCCTCAGTAGCATCCTTGGGGGGGGGGGTGGGGGCTTTGAGGAGGACGACAATGGGGGGGTCTTTGAGAGGGGGAGTTGGCAAGGGGGCTCGAAGCGGGGGAGAGCGGCACAGGGGGGGGGGCTTTAAGGGGGTACTTTGAAGGGGGGGAGCTTCGAGTAGCACATGAGGGGGAGGGGAGGCGGTAGGCAGGGCTTGCATGGGAGGGACACCGGGCATCAGTTCGAGGACTCGAAGCAAGGGAGGGGATGGGGGGGCATAGAGCGACAGTTGGGGGATCGAAGCAGGGGAGGCGGCGGCCGGGGCCTGCAGGGGAGGGGCATCGAGCGACCAGTCAGGGGACTCGAAGAGCCAGTCTGAGAACTCGAAGTAGGGGAGGTGGCGGGCTAGGCCTGCAGGGGAGGGGAGGGGGCTCGTCGGAGGGGGGGGGCGGATGGAATCCATTCAGCTTTAACAATTAAATGGATGGGGGTTAACCACGAGGTCTGTGGGGGTAATGGTTAGCAAGTTTATGGGGTTGAGGGAGGAATTAGGTTGTTTCAAAGGTCGTAGAGGTAATTGGTAAATATTATAGGGTCTATCCGGTAAAAATCCCTTTATATATATATCCGTACTTATAATCATAACGCCTTATATTATATTATATACTTATATATAAAAATATATAATTAATACTATTATTAATTTCTATAAAAATCCTAATGTATTTTTTAATCCCTTAAAAATTTAAAAAAGACTATTTTTTGTATATTTTCTGATTTTTGTATTTTTATTATATATATCTATTATAAACTACATATACCATATATATTATATTTATATCATTATATATACTCTTATATACTCATATATTATTTATATTTTACATATTCATAAATTCTAAAAGAAATTAAAAACCAGAAAACTAAAAATTTAAAAAATTATATATAATACAAATGAATTATTTGATTAAATTAAAAACCCACAAAAACCTCAAGTAAATAATCGAGCAAATATTGTACAAATATACCTATATTATTTATTCATTATTTATTTATAAATGATAACCTGCTACACCAACTTGTCTCCCTTTGTTCGACCTCTACCTGCTTGTCTACTATACACATTCATTGTAGGGTATAAAAAATTTTGATCCACATCACATGCTTTGATTGCTTGATTTTATATATTGTGGGTTCATTGTTGACTTATCCTACTTTCGTTCATGGACACCTCGATGAGTGTGCCCTCGCCTTGTGAGTGCATATGACTGTCTTTGAGAGTGGGATATTGCACCAAGGTTTTTTCCATTTTCTAACAATCAGTGAAGGATATGACATATTTATTTGCATCCTTGAATAGTGTGGGCCACCAGATGCCACGCACTATCATTGTTGTCATTTGACTTCCATAATGATGTCCTCTAGATTCGAGCTTATGGCAGTGCTCAAGGACACTTCTGTACTCCTTCTAAGGAATACACCGACACCATATATAATCTGCTCCTTCCCTGAATAATATAGGTTTTCCCATTGGTAGAAATGGATGTCAGACAAGAACTTGTCCTTCACGATCTTTGCCCAATATTGTGGAACTACCCTAGAGATGAAGTAGTTCACAATATCGGCATACCACAGAAGAGACCCAATGTTGAGGATGGATTCATCAGGAAATGTTTCTGTGATTGGTGCACTACTTAGCTGAGTATCTTGGCATTTAATTCTGGATAAGTGATCTGCTACAACATTTTGAACTCTAGGTTTATCTTTGATTTCTAAGTCAATTCCTGGATGAGAAGGATCCATCTAAGTAGACGTGATTTAACATCTACTTTATGTATGAGATAGCAGAGTGGTCAGTAAAAACAATAACTTTTAATACTAAAAGATAGGATCTGAACTTCTCTTAAATGAGTACCACTGCCATAAATTCTTTCTCTATAACTATGTAATTTCTCTGTGTTTCATCAAGTGTCTTGTTGGCTTAGTGAATGGCATAGGGCAAATTTTCTCTTATTTGTCCTAAAACAAACCCGACTACAAAATCTGATGCATCCATTATGATCTCGAATGGTAGAGACCAATTGGGTGGTTGTAGGACTAGACCATGAGTGACTATATCTTTAAATTGATAAATGATTGTAGAACCTTTTGATCAACAATAAACTTGGTCTCCTTGCAAAGAAGCTCTGTGAGAGGTCAGACAAGTCTGTTGAAGTCTTTGATGAATCTACGATAGAATCCAACATGCCAAAAGAACAACCTAACATTTTTGTCATTTCGAGGTGGATCTAATTTAGCAATAACATCCACCTTAGCTGGGTCAACTTCCATGCCTCACATAGAAACGATGTGGCCCAACACAATTCCTTCGGTGACCATGAAGTGGCTCTTTTCCAATGATAACACTAGATTGACTTCATGACACTTATGGAGTACTTCGTCTAGGTGCATAAGGCATGAATCGAAACTATCACCGTAGATGGAGAAATCATCCATGAAAACTTCGAGAAAACTCTCGACCATGTTAGTGAAGACTACAAGCATGCACCTTTGGAATGTGGTAGAGGCATTGCACACTCAAAGGGCATTCTTCTGAAATCATGTGTGTCGAATGAGTAGGTGAATGTTGACTTCTCTTAGTCTTCGTGGGTGATCACAACTTGGTTTTACTTGGAGTACCCATTGAAGAAACAGAAGAATTCTTTATCTGCTAGTCTTTCAATCACTTAATCAATGAATGGTAGTGAGAAATGGTCCTTCCTTGTAGCTAAATTTAGGTGGTGGTAATTAACACACATAGGCTAACATGTCAATGCTCAGGTAGATATCTCCTCTCCCTGGTCATTCTTAATAACAGTG
Organism: Ottelia alismoides; assembly: GCA_037367405.1. Taxonomy (NCBI): domain Eukaryota; kingdom Viridiplantae; phylum Streptophyta; class Magnoliopsida; order Alismatales; family Hydrocharitaceae; genus Ottelia; species Ottelia alismoides. The sequence goes on from JAZKJV010000329.1 coordinate 537,117, forward strand.
AGCCCATATTTCTTTGGATGCAGCGGGCTCACCCCTTTGGAGTCGGAGATGGTATAACCTACTTTAGACCACTTCATGATTTCCTTCTTAACAACATTCCTAGAGATTAGGGCCACGCTGAAACTCTCGGGATGATTTTAGTCATCTTCAGATAAATATGGTGTGAACATAGAGTTGGATTTATCCCTCTGAGATCTGATACTTTCCGACCAAGTGCCTTGCGGTTCTTTTTTAGAACCCTGAGAAGTCGAGATTCTTGATCTGTTGTCAGCTTGCTACTAATGATGACTAGATACACATTCTCTTCACCCACAAGGAATGCATACTTCAGACCTACCGAGAGTTGTTTAAGTTTAGGTAATTATGGAGTTTGCTCCATGAATACTACAAAAACTACAAAGATAAGTGATTAATCTACTGAATTCAATGAGGTGATGTCCACCTCTGTCACTCTTAGATTTGAAATAAATGTACCAAACATATCTGTAATGACTTCCTCATGTTTAATTTGACATGAATCTTCTTCACATAAGCTAATCAGTGACTCATAATCTATCTCCGTCTCCTAGTTGACAATACACGGATCGAATGTACTTTCCTAGTCCTCTTCGAAAGAGTGGATTTCTTGTGTCAGAATATCATTCAAAGATATTTGTTCATCATTGATAGGAATATTGTCATAGTCTTCAGCTTGTTTTGCTCTTCTCCCATCAGATGCAACTTTTTGCTCGACGATCTTGTCCATAGTGACCTTGTCACTGGAAGAGTGAAATGTAATCTTTTCAGACCCATATTCGATGTCCATTTCAACAATTCGAAGAAATGGTCGGTCAAGAATGATGGGAGTCGAAAGTAACAGTGTAGGAGAGTCCAGGTCTATGACCCATAAAATCCACGAGAAAGCACAAGTACTACACAATCATGACAACTTCTTGTAATAAACCCCTAAGCTACTTGATGAATCAATCTGCAAACAATAGGATCATATAAGTCAACTTAATCAGTCCAAGCCTGAATTCTTCAAGCAATGAGGTAGGCATGAGATAAATAGAAGAGTTTCTATCAAGAAGAGTTCGCTCAAAAACTTGATCAAAAATCTGGCATTTGATGAGAGGTGCTCCCTTGTCTTTCTTTTTTTGTAGGAGATCATTGATAGCATTCATAGTTGCCATGATTAGGATGTGTTATTCTCCTTAGTTATGTCTGTTCTTGCGGCCCTGACACTCAGAGGCACATGCCTATTTCAAGCCTTTCTTCACAGTTGGCACGTATTCCATGGCTTCATCAATGGCATTTTTAATACAAGATTTTTAATAATTTCAACCACACCAGGATCAGATAATGCAGCTTTCAAATTTCTGATTTTTTGGTATTTTTCATTGCTTTAGGAAAAGGAATATTCACAAGAGAAAATGCATTGTTCTTAATTATATAATTTTTTACAAATTGTTGGCAAGAGGATGGACTACCATGCAAAATAGTCAAAAATGTATCAACATGAGCTTGGGCTTCGTCAGACAATACTGGAAGTGCTGCTCGTGCTGGCTCCTCCATGGTTGGTGTGGCTTGGCTTTGGCTCTTCTTTTTTTCTGAATTTTTTATTTTGGTTATTTATTGTTCTTTTTACTCTTGGTGGTGTTGGCGGACTAGTGATGCTCTTCCATCATCTTCTTCCTCACCCAGCTTTGTTATGAGACTTGTCAACGCAAAAGATGACACATCAGAAGATGCTTTATTCTCCCCTCATTGTGGCATATGGCTACAATGTCCTACTGCTCTTGAGAGTCCCTATATTATACAACATAAAATATAAAATACCTGACTCCTCAGAACCGGCAAAGATATCAAAAACTACATGATCTTTCCTTTTGAAATTATTGGGGTCAGACTCAACTTATGTTAGAACCAGAGTTTTTGTGGTGGTGAGGTCGTCGAGCTTCTAGCTCATTTCTACTTGGCCTTTGACAAGTTGGTCCAAGAAATCAAGAGTGAGGTTCACAGGAGCATCCTCTGATGATTTAGTGCACTTATCATGTTGGGAAATTATACTACATAGGTCGTCGGTGGGAAAACTGAGAGTTGTAGTGAGGAGAGAGTTGTTGCTGATGAAATTGATGAGGGAGGTACTGGTTTTTATGAGAAACCACATACTGGTGATGCAACTGGTATTGGCGGTACGTAGACTGCTAGTAGTTGATATTATATCTCCATGTATTCTAATAAGGTGGAGACTGATGCTACAGAGGCTGGTGCATCTAGACAAAACTCCCACCAGATGGTTCGTGATACAACTTTATTATAGATGGCGGGCCCTACTGTTGTCAACCAAGATGGGCCAATTGTGCATCATTATTCTAGATGCCTCTCACCTCTTGGATCTGGGGTGGTGGTGGGAAAAATGGATCTGCATATGATGGTGGCTCGGTCTCTGGCTGATATACGATAATTTGCTGAGATGATTGTGGAGGTGACTAGTCAGGAGTCTGTACGTAATATATTTGTTGGACCTGAGGCTAACCCAAACTCGACTGAGGATGATACGGTGATGGTGGCTCCTTTGGCTCAACAGGAGTTGCGGCTGCCGGACTTGTAGACTGGATGGCGTTGATGGTGCTGACCAATAGCTCCAGCTGCTTGGAAATTTGATCTAGCTTGTCTTGGTGCTGGGTTCTTTTTTTCATCATAGATAATTTCTCGAGGTCCTAGTATCACTTCTCAATTATATAAACTTTGGGCAGGTGGCTCCCTATGATACTCAGGTTGGATCTCTCAACCCTATCCACTTCCTTGGATGTCGCCATGTTCACTGGCTTGTGGTGGATCTGCGATGGTATTTAATATGCACATGATGAAGACAAGCCAACCTCTTGTTCAACCATTTCTTCAAAAATATGCCAGACAACATCTTCGTCGTTATTTAAATGCAAGCCACCACATGTATAATCCACTAGCCTTTGACTTTCAGGAGTTAGGTCCCCAAAGAAATGTTGGACCAAGCAGGTCTGAGGAATGTCATGGTAGAGGCACTTCTCATGTAAATCAAGGAATCTCTCCTAGGATTCATGGATGGACTCGTGCAATCCCTGGGAGAAGTTTTTTATCCTCACTCTCATCTAGTTGAGACGACCTAAAGGAGAGTATTTTTGGAGGAACATAAACTTAAGTTCCTCCCATGTCATCATGTCCTTCACCAAGTGATTAATCCAGTATAAAGCCTTATCCTAAAGGCTGAAGGGGAATGTAGTCATCTTGACTACACCTAAAGGGATGCTAGGGTAGTGAGGGGTGCGACAGATGCAAGAAAATTGTTGGATATGGATGTAGGTCTCTTCATTGGTGTTCCCGTGGAAGGTGGGAAGGAGATCCAATAACTATAGCTTTAACTCGAAATGTCCATGAACTACATGGATCTGTATCCACCAGTCATAAGGCCAATAGCCGGATTGTTTGTATCTTTTAGAGTAGGCTTGTGAGCCTCTCTCCTCGATTTATCTGCCCTTCCTCCACGGTATCCATGTCCTTGTTCATCATCAACTCCTCCTCCTTCTCCTCCTATGTTCTCTCTCTCTATCTCTCTATTTCTCACTCCTCTGGTCATTCAACATATCTTGTTAGGCGACCTAGGCAAGTGCCTGATTTGTTAGCTGTTATTGGATAGATTGTATCGAAGCAAGCAACTGGGCATTCATTGTATTCTAATGATTTTTTGGGCCCTGATTTGACTGAGTTAGTCCCTTCCCTTTTTGAGGAGCCACCTTTAATTCAGATTCAGAGGAATGTATCTGAATGGGGTCCAGGGTTGGCATTTGATCTGCACATGGAAACATATCTCAATCAAACTAGCAAACTGGTGCACCAGATGGATAGGATGTTATGGAATTAGGGTTAATTTCATATGTGTGTGAATGGAGCATTTGATATGAACTTAAATTAATCTCCATACACAAGGGGTGAATGGTGTGACAAGAGTGATCCCCATTTATTTGAATAGAGGAAGAAGTCAAAGAGTCCGGAGATCAGTTCGTAAGATCCAAATCGGGTTCTCGGGAATCACCTCAAACTACTGAAGATGTCGAGTTCCTGGAATCTATGTGGGTGTCGGTGGGAATGTGACAAAACCATCCATTATATGACATCTTGGATGGAAATGGGGTAGATGAGGAATGGAATATGGTGATGAATAATAGATTAAGTGAAGAGGAAAATAACAGAAGGCTCAAAATGAGTAGGTCAATGAAAATAAATAAAATGAAAAAGGGCACAAGTATGTAGGATTGTATCTTTGTCCTAAATTCTAAATAAAACAAACACCAAAACAAGTGGATTCACCAACTCACACAATGTGAAGCCATAAGTGTTCATCTATTTTTTACCTTTTCAATTTTATTTTTGTTTTCAAGCAATCTTTTAACAAGTCCTTATGGGCTAGATCTATATGAAAGAGGGTACTACTAGAAAAGTATCTCGTACCTCCCACTTCCTTTGCAACATGTAGCCACCATTTTTTAAGCGAATCCTTGCTATTGAATTTGGATACACTAATCAGTCGAAGAATAGAGGAGGAATCCAATAGGTGAAGCCAATAATTACCCCTAGTGGGGTACTCGGATGTGGAACATGATATAGACACCCTCGTGAAGGGATGGCCTAAGATTAATACTTTGAACCAAGTTGGATGTTCTACACAAGACAAGAACACCATTGTTGACACGATCCTACTCACCCACGTACGATAGAAGTGCCAATACTTCATGAATATAGTCAATAATAAGGCAGTACTCAGGCTTGGTTTTTGACTCTATTTTCTTAGGTTTGTGCCTCACTTAGTATGGAATGTAGCTGAAAACAATGAGGGCTTTATGAATCCAAAACAATGATGCCCATCATTGATTTTAATTTTGCATTAAACAGTCCCTTGTTTTAATTTGTTAGCTTTTCACTTTTTTGAGTATTTGTCAAGATAACTCATCTAACGACATTTTTTGTATTTCTGTAAATCCTAAATGATACGAATCTAGGAGAGAAGACAGAAAAGCCATGAAAGTGGATACTAGGATGGAAATCTCATCTTTGTATCTAATGATGCATGCTGAGTAAGAGGACTTCCATTATTTCCCAGCTCTCCCCATGCAGGATGCATGGCATAATTTTAAATTACACTACAAGTAAATACAAAGCTGATGAAATCACCCTAAGCAAGAATTACTATTATTGTGAAGAACATATTATGTTCATCTAAGTCCAAATGTAGAGCTATAGTTACATGCAGATATTATGTGTTTGGACCTAAATCACTCAATCAAGAAAGTCCTAAAAATATAAAGGCTCATTCATATAAAATAAAGGTAGAAAACTCAAAACGTGGAAAACGAATAAAAACAAGTTGAAAACAGGGAGAATAAAAAGTGAGAAGGTGAAGAAAACGTGAAAAATCGATGCAAGCCCCAAGTGAATAGACACCTGGTAAAATAGGATTGCTAAGTGTTAATGTCCAAGTGTCCAGTGTACCTGTACTATTACAAATTATTTGCAAAACTAAATGTCGCTCTCTCACAAAATAAAAATAAAATGCTATTTCTAATCTATCTCTCTGTGTCTCTTTTCCTTGCTCTCTCCAATCATCCTACAAAGAAAATGTTGATCTCCTCGTAGCTCAGGTGCACTGACCTTCCTAAGTATGTCTCCTTTACCACTAATAAATGCGGAAACCGAGTGGTCTAAAATGAGCCTCACAAGGTGAGGACTCAATCGTTGCGACAACCTCTCAATAATCATGTTTAATCAATAATCAACCCACTCAATGTGTAATTCTAGCAAAGCAAGCAAGTGTGAATCAAAATTTATTATACCCCACAAATAGATGTATAGTGACAAGTAAAGTAGGGGTCTAACACAGTAAACAATTGTGGATAGACAATAAAAAATTGGTAAAGAAAGACCATGAATGATTTAGGGTATATTTAGGATTTTAGATTTTTTGTTGGTTTTAAATTATTTATTTGTTTGGATTATTATTTTTATAATTTTTTGTGTTTTAAATTTTACATTATTTCTTCTTTATATTTTTTCATTTTGGCATTTTCTGATAAATTTTACTATTTTTTATTTTTAATGATTTAATATGGCAAAAAGAGAGTAGGATAAATAGGCTGGATTGTTTTGGAAATAAAAACATCAAAAGGGCTCAAAATTTTTCAAAACTATTTTTAATTATTAGAAGATATAATAGACAAAATTCAGAAATAAAGACCATAATTTTTTAGATTTACTATAATTTTTATGATTTTTGTTGGATTTTGGAGATTTTTATTTTTTATGCCTTTTCTTTTTCTTTTTTAGGGATTTTTGGTCTGTAGGCTCGAAATACAATAATAGATAGAATATATTTTTTTGTAATTTTTCAAAATGTTTTATATTTTTTCAGGGTTTTATTGCAAAAAGCAAATAATAGATTGGTTTTTTAATTTTTATAAATTAAAAATAAACTAAAATACCAAATCAAAAATATATGTGATTGAAATAAAAGTAAGGTATTTAAAGTAATTTTCCACAAAATTTTACCGACCAGGAGCTAATTTTTACAAAATAAAACTACAAAAAGAAAATACATTCCAATAAGAGAATTTTTGCAAATATTTAAAGTTCTGGTGCTGAATCCGAAAACCTCTGAAAAGTTTTGGGGGGCACATGCAATTTTTTCAAAAATAGTTAATAATATATACCTAGAGGATATTTTTACAATTTAATAAAAGTTTTTGGGTTCAGATGTAATTTTTCCACAAAATATTTTACAGAATACACAAATTAGCGGAATAAAATGAAATTATAAAAATCTGAGGGTCCAAGTGGAAAATGCCACGTCTCCTCATGCGCACAGGCACACGAGGTGACGTGGAATGGACCTAAATGCAAATACTATTAGTACGGGGTTAATATGCAAAATATCCAATAAATTACATGTTTGATGAATGTTTTGTATTAAACTAAAAATATAAAAGGTTTGGGGGCGTATTAGGCAAAATTACCCCCACGCGCTCGTGGATGGACGACAGATGTTGCTTCACTTATCTACGTGGTCTTCATCTAACGGTTGGTACAGCTTCGCACTTCGACAATGGAGATTAGATCTCGTTGAGAGACTGGGTAATTGAGGCTTGAACCATCAGACAATAGGTGCATCTCCTAGAAGAGGCACTCGATCGGACAACAAAGAGATGTTCACAAAGAATAGTTGAAGAACAACTTGAAGCTGAGCGTCGATGCGATCTTCGATGTAGCTCTGGCCTTCTTCCTTACACCTGAGATGCTCAAAAATCTCCCGGAGGTGCCCCCCAGCTACTGGACTCCACAAAATGGTCGGATACTACCGAAGATGCTCCACTGAAGCTTGACACCTAGAGCTTCTGATTGGACTTCAAATACCGCTGCAAAGAGATTCTTCTCTTTGTTTCCTACAAGAGTATGTTAAGGACAAAAAGGCGAAGCCAACAATGGCTTTTGGAGGCAGAATGGATGCAAGAGGGGGTATTAGAAGGCATAGAGGAATGATATGGCGGTGATATGGCGATCGAAGGACAGCTGGGTACGACGGAACAGAGCGGCAGAGCTGGAGCTCCAGCGAAGTGTAATTTTTATTCTACAGAAAAGCCAACAAAATCTAAGCAAGCTAATAACTAATCTATGTTGATGGTACGCTAAGCAACGAAAGAAAATAAAAGCAAGAGAAGAAGCTCATTGGGGAACTCGCCGGAAGCAATCTTCGGGTGGAGACATCGGAGGAGCTGGATCACTTCTATTCGACGCCTAATGAAGCACCTGTAATGCTGATCAACCTCCTGCTGTCATCAAGAGGGAAACTCAAAGAGAAAATCTAGGGTTTATGAGCGAAAGAAGGATCTAATTTCAAAATGGGGGCAGTGACGATTCTATATTCTCGGGGACCTTTGACCTCAGATGGTGACCTTAGATGGTGCTCGAGTCGATGTGTCACAAATCAAAAAAACGATCCTGCATGAAAGAGCAATGTCAATGGGAAAAAATCAAGGAACATTAGGTCCAACATCCTGTCAGGCGGGTCAGCTAAGAAGATGAAGAGTTGACTTAGGCAATCCAAGTGTGTGCCCTGATTGGTCCACGTCGACTCCCTACATGACAAAACTGACCCAATAAATCTTATTAATTGAATTTAAAAAATAATGAATTTATTTATTTTTGGTTAAAATAAAAGAATGTTTATTACTTTATGCAGTATTGTAATCCTTTTTTATTTTCATGAGTTGTTTTATTATGAGTTACTTTTTAGGGCTTCATTTATAGTTATATTTACATATATATTGACTATTTTATTTTTATTTGGTATTTTTTTGATTTTATTATTTTATTTACATAATTGATATATTTATAACTTATTTTTATATACATAAATATATCCTTGTTATATTTGTCTAATATAATTTGTACACTTAAATAAATATGTATACATATTATGTAGGTATAAGTGTAGCTATTTCATCTATGTATATATATTATTTTATTTTTGTGTTTTATTTATAGTATTATTCTATTTTGAAATTTGCATATATACTATAAATAATATTTACAAAATTATAAAAAATATAAAATTATTAAAATAATAAAGAATAAATAAAATGATTATTTTATTCAGCTAAACTAAAAAATAAGGGTTCAAAACCCAACTTTTGCACCTTAATTCCAAATTGAATGAAATCACCATGATTAAATACAATTAAAGGTAATTTTATACATTATGAGTTATTACGGAGAAGAAATGTGTCTGGGATTTTGGGTTTTGGGTTTTTATTTAGAGTGTAAAATGTACACTGTATATTATTTTGATGCAAAATTAGTGTTGTATTTTTCTATGTATTTTTATCTACAACTTTCATGTACAAGGTTTATTTATTTGATTTATAAAAAATATAAAATAAAGTAGATCCAAAATTGAATATTGATGAATAATTAAATGGGATTTTTGTTGTATTTTGACTCTTATCTCCACTACTTTATTACTTATCGACCCAATCATCAAGATGCCTAGGTCTTGGGCTTTAGGGTCATAAAATACCATTGGCATTTTATTCATTTCATGTTATGTTCTTTATTCTATAAATTTGGTATTAAAAACTATATTTTCTATACAACTAATGGAATAAATAGTGAATGTTAGATTGTACAAAATATTGCTATTTACATGCATTTAGCTAGTTTTAAGGCCAAAATGATATAATAAAGGTGATGAAATGGAGATTCATCAACCACGCAGTACCTCACAAATAATTCAACAAAGAAGTGGGTTTCGAAACAGATAATTAATTTTTTATAAAAAGAAAACAAAAGAGAGATAATTATGTAGATGAATATATACAAATATATCCTATCATACATTGCTCTCGGCAACGGTGCCATTTATTCAACCGATCGAACACGAATCTTAGCATCCAGTCTTGGAGGGTCTACGATGTGTCCGACAAGTTGGATCCGACAATCTCTGTATTGATGCCTTTCTCAGCTCTCGGATCCCAATCTGCAAATTAAGACAATAATTAACCCACAATGCATGATAAAGCAATGCAAAATTTGTGAGTCAAAATTTATTTTTATTTTTACTCTATAAGATATGTGTATGGTGAATAAGTGTAGAGTGTCGAGCCATAGAGAGTAATGGGATATGGTTACTATTTTTTATTAATAAAAATAAACAATAATTTTTTTGTACATTTTGGCCTTTTGATTTTTATGGGTAATTAAATTAATTTTTATTTATTTTTTGATGTATTTTATATTTTTATATTTTAAAATTTTCTTTTCTTTAATTTTAAAAATTATACTTTCTTTTCTAAGATATAATAGGTATATATATCTATCTATATAAAATAATACGTTTGATATAAATCCTAATACGATATATATAATAAATATATAAAAATTCTAGAACAGTCCTTTTTATTTTTTAAAAGGCTTTAATATATATATATGTATGTATTTATAATTAATAATAACTATCATTATAAGTATACAAGTAATATAGTATAAATAGTCTTTAGGGTTTTATATTTATAAATATTACTACATATGCTCAAAAATTATTTAAAACTTGCGTGTTTCTAATTTTCTCTATTTTTATATCTTTTCTTATAATTTTGGATAATTTTTAGATATTTTTAATTGATTTAAAATGTCATAGTGGTTACTTATAACAATAGGTCGGATTGTTTTGGGTTTGAAAATAGATAAATATTTCAAATATTGCAAACTATTTTTAATATATAGTAATTACTATAGATAAAAATAAGAAACAAAAATAAATATTTTTGGCTTTTTATAGAAATTTTTCTTATTTTTATAAGGTTTTTAGGCTTTTAAATTTTTAGTGTTTTTCTTTTATATTTTTTATAGTTTATGGTAGGGAATGAGAGTATATAGTAATATATAATATTTTTGGAATTTTTAGATAAGGTTTTATAATTTTTATATTTTTTTATATTTAAATAGGGAATAAATATATCCTATATGATTTTCAATAAATGGAAAAAACAATAAAATGCTAAAATTAAAATATGGCATGAGCAAGCATAATCGTAAGCACTTACTATGATTTTCCAAGATTTTACAGGCACAAAGCATATGAGATATTTAAATAAAATAGAAATACAACAACATAAATAAAGACCTAACATGTCCATAACGATGGTTCACATGCAAATATCCCAAAAGCTTAACACTATATTTAAAACTTGATGACCTAGGGCTTCCTTGCAATTTGCACACCTCACGTGGGCCACTACGTGAGGTAAGCTAGCACAGGGGGTCCATGTAATTTTCACAAAAATAATAAAACTAAACTTAATATTTACATGAGTAATTTGCAAATATGAAAATATGTGAGGGTTACTAATTAATTTACCCACTAAAGGCATGTTATCGGGTGATGGACCAGCTTCCATGTGGTGCAATCGACGGTCGAGCGGTGCTTCGTTTTGCCTAGCGTTGAATGACCCATATTAGATCTGGGCTGTGTCTCTGATCGGACGACCTTGAGGTGTCTGTAAGAACACCTTAAGAACTAAGCTGGGGCGAGCTTCGATCATACACATCTCCTCTCTTTGAGCTCCTCTTTCACAATAGGGAGCTTCATGAAGCTTGAACGCACATGCAAGACTCCTCAAAACAGTTGGGCCCCATCAAAGGTGTCCTGGAGATTATGTGCACCCGGGATTTCGATATAGACTTCAGCTGGACTTCCAAGTGCCTGTTCGTGGTAGATTTCTGCACAAAAATAAAGAAGGGCTTGAGGGGGTCCTCCTCGACCTAGATTGAAGCTGCTGCGTACAAAGAAATGAATGGGTGGAGGAGATCCCATGGGTGGCAGAAGAGGGATCTCGAAAGCTTTGATATTTATGATATCAATGAAGATAAATGGGGCAAAATGTGGAGAAGATGATGAGGAACAAAAATGGGGGTGCGGGCGAGGTCGGAATAGGGGCAAGCATAATGAATTTGGAGATGGAGCTTAATGCTCCAGTTGATTATAAACCTAAAATTACACTAAACTATGGATGGGATGCAGAAATTAAACATTACATAAATTGTAGGATGGAAATGCAATAAGGAAAACTACCACTAACAGCTCAAAGATTACCGAAACCAAGGATCAGATGCAATCGTCGAAGGTGCCCCAACGACAGGCATTCTGCCTCCGCTCCTTCTTCTCCACGCCGACAAAGCAGATGAGTCAAAGCTATCACCTTTAGGCTCAAATATGAGGGTCTTATTAAGGTTACAAAGCAGTAGAGTGGATCAAGACGTCAAAAGGGGGAGGGGTGCTTCTTTATAGACATGGCTATCGGGGAAGTTCAAGGGAAGATGTCATGTGATCGGGAGGGGGTATGTGAGAGGTATGGGGATGTGCGAGGAGTAGTGGGGTGTAGGGCTCCAGAAGGAAGATGCATGAAGGAAGTGTAGAGAACTGGGAGAAGTCGGGTCCCTCGTAACCTCTTCCTGAAGTCAAAGGTGAAGGAAGGACAACTGACTGAAGGTCAACAATCGGGCACTTCTAGTTGGTCTACGTAAACCATCAAGAAATTAGGTACTCAAAAATCCATTATTAAATCAGAATAAAATAATAAATGAAATTATTATTTTTATATTAAAACATAAACATGTTTGTGATTTTATGTGCTATTTTAGTCTGATATTTATTTAATTTTACAAAGTAATTTATTAGATTTTAATATTTACATGTATATACACATATATACATGTATTTACAATATTTGTTTTATTACATATTTTGTTATTTTATACATAATTTCTAAATATTTATAACTTATTTGAATACATATTTACATATTTTTAGTTTATTTTTTTGATTTTGTTTATTTTTTTAAATAATTATGTACATGTATGATATAAATATAATGTACCTATATATTATAATACTATTTACAAGTTTTATACATATTATTTTTCTTATTTTTCCCTACAAACCATAAAAACTTGTTAAATTTCATCTACAACATTTTGCATAATGTAATTACCCCCATTAAACCAGAAAATTACCCCAAAAACCCCAACGAGCTTCAAACAGATAAGCCACAAGGTTGATGGGGGTAAGAGTTAACAAGTTTAAGGGACCAAGGGGGAATTATGTTATTTCACAACTCGAGAAGGTAATTTACAAAGTTTACAGGGTTCGTGGCGGTAAAAACCCCTTATTTATTTTAATGAATTTTTCATGGTTCAATTCTAATTTTACTATTTAATTTTATTTTTAATAATATTTGCAAGTATAGAAAAATATAAATAAGCTAAAAATACAAAGAATAAATATATTGACTATTATATACAAGTATACAATACAATAAGGACCAAAAGCCAACTTTTGCATTTCAACTCCAAATTAAATGAGACCACCTTCATTATATATATAATTTAATTTTACGAACACTAGAGTTGAGTTTGGTTAATTTTGAGTATGTATGGAGGAGATACAAGTCTGGGAATTTTTCTTTGCATCTTTTTATTTGTGTGTCCTGGTGCACTGTTTATTATTTTTGCGTGAAATTAATTTTGTATTTTTCTTTTTATTTATATTATAATATTCATGTTTAGGATTTTTTTATTTGAGGTATAAAAGTAGGAAAATAAAATAGGTCCCAAAAAGCTTATTATTTGGGTAAAGAATTAGGGTTTTAGTGTTGTATTTTATGCAACTGATCTGCCCTATCGCCCCCTACTTTATTCCTTGTTGACCAAGTCATCATGATGACTTGGTCTTGGGGTCAAGGGTCACTCAGTGTCTTTGATACTTCATTCTTTTTCTTTTCTTCGTTTATTCTTTTATTTTGGAATTGAATAAAATATTTTATACAATATTTATAGATCAATTATACAGTGTTATTTTGCACAAGTTAATGCTTTATACATGATTTAGCTTGGGATTTAAGGCCAAAATAAAAGAATAAAAGAGATGAAGTGGAGATTCATCCGGCAGCACTTGGGAGTAAGGTTTAGAAGCTCAGATCAGACCTCCAGGTTCCCATGTGCTCTAGGCCCCTCCCAGTGGGGCCTTGACCAATATGAATCTATTTGCAGGTATCGCTGACCACCATGAATCTATTGAGCCCATTGGCAAGGCGATTGGAGGCCGAAGCAAGAAGAATCCACATATTAATGTCCGCTAAGGCCGAGTTCTTGAGGTGTTCTTCGAGACACCTCGAGAGTCATCAGATTGAGCACTAGGCCAAGATCTAATTTGGGTCATCGATTAAAGGGAAAAGTGGTACACCTTGAGATCCAGCATATCAGTTTAAAGCCACCACATGGAGCACGGTCAACCGCAAGATAAGGCACCTTATGGGGTAAATTTCAAAGCACCATGCCTCTTTTTTATTTTGTATATTAGGTCTTGTAAATATTAGTTCTAATTTAAAAATTTTTGTAAAAAAACAAGTAGACCCTTGTATTTATTGAATATTGCAAAGTGGTCCCCTGCCAGGTCATCTCACGTGCTCCCACATGTGAGGGACCTGGTTATTTTGCACTTGAGCCCCTCCGACTTCCTGTATTTAGTTTTAGTATTTAAAATTTATAAATAAGTGTATATCTTTTGGGTAGTTTGTATGTAGATCCTCGTAGTTATACTTTACTGCAAAATACCCATGCTAGACTATTTATTTTATTATGTGATTTTCATATTTTTTAAATAGCTCTACCACATTATAAATTTTGGGAAAATTGCTACAGATGCATAACATGTTGCCTGTTTGTACATATTTTTAATAAACATTATAATGCATTTTCCCTATTTATTTAAAATAGAATAAGAGTTATTTATTCCCTGTAGGCATATAAAAATACAAAACATATAAAACCTCTTTAAAAATAAAAAAATATATATACTATATATTACTATATATTATAACTCTAGACCAAAAATCCCAAATAAATACAAAAGAAGCACACTAAAATTAATGAAACCGTAAAATATTATAAAAATAAGTAAAATTCTACAAAAATCCAAAAAATGATTTTTTGTTTCTTATTTTTAATAATATTAATTAATATATATTTAAATTAGTTTTGGAATAATTTGAACTTATTATAAATATTTAAAACCCAAAACATTCCAGCTTATTTATATACGTCACTATTTTGACATTAAATAGTTTAAAAATACGTATAAATTCAAAAAATATAAAAAACACAAAACATTTATTTTTGTAATTTTCCACTATTTATAGATCTATTTAAAAATATAAAATCATGTGTATATTATATACACTACTTATATATTCCTTATTCTTGTTAATTATAAATACCAAATATAAGTTTTAAAACCTTTAGAAATATGAAAAGGACTATTTTTATATATGTTTCCTATATTTTTTATATATTTGTTTTTTATATAACCACATATAGTATTTATAATTCACATATATTATTACTATATAAATACATATACACAATATATCTTTAAAAATAAAAAGAAATTAAAAATTTCAAAATAAAAAAGAAAACAAAAATAAAAAATTTTAAAATATAAAAAATGTAAAACATAAAAAATCTATAAAAAATTAAATATAATTAAAAACCAACAAAAATATAAGAAAGCACAAAAATAATAATGATTTATTTTCTTAATAGATAATAATTATATATATCCATGTTTGTGCTCAATAGTTCGACCCCTACTACTTGTCATTATACATTATTTGTAGGGTATAATAAATTTCATCCGGCATCTTTTTTATTGTTTTATTATAGTAGTTGGTTAATTGTTGATCTACTTGGTTTATTGGGTTCAAGGAGCTGAGAGGGGAGTCGATACATCGACTACCAAATTCGACTTGTTGGACATCGCGGGCCCTCCAAGACCAGATGCGAGGATCCCTGATCTTCTTAAGTATCAGGTGGCTAGTACCTCTCAGATTAATTCGAGGAATACCTTAGAGATAGAGAGGGAGGAATTGTATCCAATCCCACTCCTTCTAGAACTCCCCAACTATATGGTGTTGCTGAAAGATGCAACGAGACCATCATGGATATGGTCTGATCAATGATGAGTAAAGCATATTTACATCTTAGTTTCTGGAGATATGAAATAAATATTGCAGTATATATCCTTAATAAGATTCCTAGCAAATTTGTACCTAAAATCCCTCATGAGCTTTGGTTTGGAACTGAGCCCAGTGTTAGACACTTGAGGATTTGGGGTTCTTTATTTTTCTTTTCTTCTTTTATTTTGAATTAAATACCAATATTAATACAATATTTTATAGTCAATTGTTGAGTGGTATTTTGGACAAATTAATGCTATATACATGCATTTAACTAAGTATTTAAGGCCGAAATAAAAGAATAAAGGCAATGAAATGGATATTCATCTCCCACCTATACTTTTCTCTGATAGTCCCTAGCAAACACTTATGACAATTAGTGCATACAAAAATAACATAAACAATAGAAAAAGAAAGAACTTGGAATAATTTTTGACTCTTAAACTTGTCTTAATATACTCAAAGTTTGGAGTTCAAATAAGAACTTTGAATTCTTGGTGTGTTCGGAACCATATTCAGGTTACGTATTGTGAAACTACAACTCTTAGGTTCCATGCTCCCCTATCCAGTTCCATTCACAACCAGGTCAGAACCTTTCTTTCAGTTGCATACAATCACAACCTTGAAATGATAAGTACCATGCGTGTGGATTGCGTTAGTCCTTCCTAGACAAACCGTTGAACTACCAAGGAGTCTCCTCCTCTGGAAACTTATCCTCGAGGAGGTGGATATTTCCTTCTAAGTTCAAGTGTGTGCTAGTTCACAACAAAAAGGGGGAATCTAGAAGAATGATAAAAGAAGAGGAAATGGAGTAGCATAGTTGCATTTCCTTATGAAACTTGACCAGTGTAATAGAGTCTTCACAAAGAAGCATGCCTTTTCTAAAAGCTCGATATTTTAGGAATTTTGGATGTAGACTTCTTTTTGAATATTTTCTTTTATTGCATTGCTCTGCATACTTTTGTCCCGATGGATATAGAATCTTTTGTTCTGCCTATGTTTTGGGGTCTTGGAAAAAGTTGTTCTATTAGACCATTCCTCGTCTGAAGCTTTATTTCAATCCAGTCTCCAGTCTTAGATGTCCATTCTACCAGAAGAAGGGGGTTAAAGTATCAGTTTCGACAATCCCCAAGAATGGTTCCCGAGCTATCCTTGACAAAGCAGCCTAGTATCATCCTGACTTAGACTCGAAGATCTTTCTACAATCAATCTGGGTTGAGCTAAGTGTTAAGTGTGAGGTCTCTAGTCAAGCCACTGTCTCAAGAGTCATATGTATGACATGAAGGATTTTGTTTGGACATATTGAATTGACTCATGAACATAGTCTCATGGAATCTAAAGAATTAAGTGAGGGCGACATGAAGCATCTCAATTCCCATCCTTAATGGGTTCCTATGATTAAGTGGAATAAGGTCTAGACCAAGCTTCAATCTTCAAACTTTATTTTGACTTTTTCAATAGTTTTTATCATTTCAAAAAAATGTGATTGCTATGTAATAAAAAGAAAATATTCTTGTGTATTTTGAGCTTTTTATGGATTTTTGAAAAAGTTTTCTAACTTTTTATGCAATTTTTAAAAACATTTTGCAAAATTTTATAGATTTTGAATTTTGAAAAGTTTAGGTCTTTTCCATAAAGGTTAATGAAGGAAGTTTATACAGATATTTACATGGGAGTGAATCAATATCTACAAGAATTAGGTGAGGTATTTACTCTATGAGTTTATACACAAGTTAGTTGTTATTTACATGTTTTATATACAATGGTTGTATATAGATATTTATACAAAGAATTTTATTAGCTACAATTACGTACAAGGTTTTCAAAATACTTTGAAAATAATTTTACAAATAATTTACAAACATTTACAAAATTTAAAAATCATTTTGCAAAGATTTTTCCAAAGGTATATAAAGATTTTTCAAAATGTTTTTTGCAACCATTTTCCAAAATATTTTCAAACTGAATTTTCAAAAATTCATTTAAACAAATGAAACAAATTTTTGTAATTACTTACAGAAGATTTTTACAAAGGTTTGAAAACATTTCAAAAAAGTTTTCCAAATGGTTCAAAGGACTATTCCAAGATATTTTCCATCCTTTTTTAAATTATTTTGCAATATATTTTTAAACTAGTTTATTAATTACATTTGCAAAGAATTCTAAAAATTTTATTGTGTATTCTTTATAGATCTTATACCCTTACCCATGTAGTATTTTATCCATATTATTCAAGAATATGGAAGTTGAGTTATAGCTAAAGTATATACAATGTCTACATATGATCCCCTATACTTAGCTTGAGCTATGTCCTTATAGTGATCAAAGAGAAAAAGGAACACGAATCATACTGAGTATAGGAATGTCTATTCTACAATGACTAAAGAACGAGAAGTCGATCGTCCCCCTGTATACTTAAGATCAACTAATACTAAGTATAGCAGGTTGCATATAAAATGATGATGATCGAGGATCAGAATGTACGAAATCAATGTGATGTGCTTGTCTCCCCTTTACATAGGTTGAAATTTCCATGTGTACAAACATAGTATCAACAAGTTGAGAGACAAAAGGGAGAACGAATAATGAATATCCCGAATACACTCATCCCCCCTATACTAAGGATGATGCATATCCTAAGTCACACAGATGAATGGAATAATCGAAATGCGGAAAAATGAAAGAATTAAACACAACTTGAATTGAGTCAACAATGGCTAGGAATGTGTCGTGCTCTAGGTACGTCTTTAACAACTGATTGTTGACAATGAATGGTTGTGCATCATATGACAATTTTGATATCAAAATTCTTCCATTGTCATGTACAGACTTCATGATGTAATGCCAAGTCCATTTACTTTTCAATTTCCCTGGAAATATCTTCAAATTCACGTCAAATAGCCAAACTTTCTCTCCAAGTTTGAAGGTCTTTAGTCTGATGTGCCGATCATGCTAGCATTTGACCTTCTCTTTGTACATCAAGGTGTTAATGTACATGTAGACTCTAAATTCCAGGAATTTGTTCAGATCTATCATTCTGTTCTGACCAGCTTTCTAAGAGTCACGGATGCAATAATTTGTTGCCCAAAAAGATTTATGAATGAGTACCACAAGCAGATGGTAAGGATTCTTATAGACAAGATGATAGGGAGACATGCCCAAAGGATACTTGTAGGAGGTTTTATAAGCTTAGAGAATGGATCCATAAGTTATGACCAGTTCTTTCTGTTCGGCCTCACTAGTTTATGTAGGATAATCTTTATTTCTCTATTTGATATTTAAGTAATGCCATTAGATTGAGGATGATAGGAATATTCGACTCGGTGATTGATGTTGAATTCCTTCATTACTTTCTTAACCTCTTTGCTGAGGTGACTGCCCCTATCTAAAATCAGAATCTTTGGTATCGCAAACCGCGAAATGATGTTCTTTCAAGAACTAGCAAATTGTGTGGCTATTAGTAGCTCGAGCAGGGATAGCTTCCACCTGTCAACTAACATAGTCCACATTAAGCAGGATGTATTCATAGACCTGATTGTTAGGAAATGAACCCGTTCAATTCCCCATGCATCGAATTCATCGAAAATTTGAATGAATTTGAAGGTCATAGAAAATTTAGCATCGAGGATTTTTCGCATTTTCTAACAATCATTGCACCTTTTAACATATGTATTGGCATCCTTGAATAGCGTAAGCCACTAGAGGCCACACTATAATATCTTTGCTTCTGTTCTTCTTCCTAAATGGTGTCCACCAGTTTCGAGCTTATGATATTGCTTGAGGACAGTTGTGTACTCCTCCTACAGAATATACCAATGCCAAATGCAATATGCTCCTTCTCTGAACAAGTATGGATCTTCCCATTGGTAAAAGTGGATATCGGACCGGAACCTGTTCATCTTGATTCGCGTCCAATCTTGAGGAACCACCCCAGAGATGAGGCACTTCACAATATTAACAAACCAAGGGAGAGATGCAACAATAAGAATGGATTCATCAGGGAAGGTGTCTGATATCGGTGTACTGCTCAGTTGAGTATCTTGGTATTCTATTTTGGACAGGTGATCTACTACCACATTCTGAACTCCAAGCTTGTCTCTATTTTCCAAGTCAAATTCCTAGAGGAGAAGGATCCATCTAAGTAGGCATGTTCGCATCCTTCTTCTATTGTAAATATTTGATAACATAGTGGTCAGTAAAATCAATAACTTTTGATCCAAGAGGATAGGATATGAACTTCTTTAAGCCGAACCACTGTCAGCACTTCTTTCTCTATAACTGTATAATTTCTCCGTGCATCATCTACTAGCTTGCTATCGTAGTAATTAACATAGGGCAATTTCTCCCTTCTTTGTCCCAATACATCCCCAACTGCAAAGATTGACACATCTGTCATGATCTCCAATACAAGAGACCAATTCTACGCTTACAAAACTGGATCCTTAGTGTCTAAATCTTTAGCTGATAAAATGAGTGGAGAACCTTTTGATCAATAATAAACTCAGTCTCCTTGTAAAGCGACTCTATAAGAGGCTGGGTAAGTTTGTTGAAGTCTTTGATAAATCGGTGATAGAAACTGACATGCCCAAGAAATGACCTAACATTCTTGACATTTCAAGATGGATCTAATTTAGCAACAGTATCCACCTCCGCTAGGTCGATTTCCATGCCTTGCTTGGAAACGACATGGCCTAGCACAATCCCTTTAGTGACCATGAAGTGGATCTTTTCCCATGATAGCACTAGAAAGACTTCACGTCACTTCTACAGTACTCTGTCTAGGTGCATAAAACATGAATCAAAGTTGTCATCATAGACTGAGGAATCATCCATGAAAACTTCAAGAAAACTCCTGACCATATTGGTGAAGACAACTCACATGCATCTTTGGAATGTGGCAGGAGCATTGCACAATCCAAAGGGTATTCTTCGAAAGGCATATGTGTCAAATGGATAAGTGAATGTGTTTTTCTCTTGGTCCTCAAGGGTGATCATCACCTAGTTGTACCCAGAGTACCCATCTAAGAAACAAAAGAATTCCTTTCTGTCCAGTCTTTCAGGTACTTGGTCAATGAATGACAGAGGAAAGTGGTCCTTCTTCATTGCTGGATTTAGGCGGTGATGATGAATCTCTATTTCATCACCTTTATTCTTTCATTTTTGCCTTATATCCCTAGCTAAATGCATGAATATATCATTAATTTGTCAAAATAAATATTCTTTAATTTGTACAAAATACCGTATAAAATATTGTATATTTAATGTTTTTAATTCCAAAATTAAAGAATAGACGAAGAAAAGGAAAAGAAACGAGACACCATAGGTGTTGAGTGTGTTAGCAATGTGAGCCCGAGGCGAACCATTCCTACAATAAATGTTATTGTAATAAATGATTTATCAATAAAAGTTATTGATTTTTTGTTTCACTCCCTTTCTGATATTGAATGAATGAATGCACTATAAGGTCCCTCTGTACAATAAGGGTTATGTACCATGGCCAACTTGATAATCATACAGCTGTTGATTCAATGATTGAATCATAGAGGCTGATGCTTGGATGAATATCTAAGGAGTTAGATAGAGGACTCATCAAGCATCATCAATGATTAACAAGTAGTGATCTCCAGTCTGAGTGGGAGATGGCAATCTCATCTCATTAGACTGATATCTGATCGACCTCTTGATGCAGGTCCTCTGCATAGGAATATTGATTCGGAGGTATCAGATTAGTTGAGTCAATGAGTTGACTTAACGAGATCGAGATAACCAAAGACCTATGATGAATACTGTCACATCACAGGCAAACATCCTCTGACCAGAGAAAGATATATTACTATATGTCTGAGCATGCACATTTGGCAGACCAATAGGTTGATGACCTAATCAAGGTCTATACACCGGCGAGCTGGTGTGCATGTAAGGGCATATGAGTAATATGATCTCTTAAAGGGATCATACATGTTCACTTGTGAACCGGGAGACATGAGCTTACTCATGAGGTATTGGGATTGACCAAATTCCATGCATGGTCATCATGCTTTAAGAGCATGATATGAATTTGAAGGTAAGATATATGCTTTGTGAAAGCATATGATCTGTACCATATCCCAAGGACCAAGATTGAGAAACTTAATGATCAGACTATGAAGATGACAGTGTAAAAGTGATCTATATCTTCATGATGATCATGAGTCTTCCAGTATGCAGGATGTACAGGTATTAGGAATACCTGAAGGGTGATTTGATCATAAACGATTGTATAACCATGACGCTTCCATTCCGAGGGAGTGATGAAACAGGTCTGGGTTTTAGTGACTCCTCTCATTAGAGAAGTGACCTAATCTTGACGGTTTTGAATAGTGATTCGCTAACCGAGGATGACTTGGGTTCGTTAAGGTCGCGAAAGTTTTCATCGCATTTGATTTCGCAGATCTGTTTAGTAAATAAATTCGGCAATGTTTAAATTGTTTAAACACGAATTTAATATGGATTTTGTTCCTCATTAAATAAGGAAACCATAGGATCTGAGTTTGCGTAAATCGGATTTCGTATGCTCGAGATATGGTCGTTTTAATGAACATGTATGCACTGTTGCGGGAACTGTGAATCTGAACGTGATTAAAATGTTAATTACTGTTTAGACTTGCCTCGAAATGCGTGAAACATCATTTAGATTCTGTCTTAAATCAAATTAGCAAACTTTAGAAATTGACTTTTCTTAATTTGGATTTAAATGATTGAGATATGCTAATTTTAGTAAATAGGGGTCACTGCTGAAATTGCTTTCCTAATCAAGAACCATGTGATTGTCAATTAATGAAGTTAATTGTTAATTTCGAGAAATAATTATGGAAAATATTTGTGAAATATTAGAAGATGATTATTTCCTTAATTGATTTGGCCCCAATCAATTAATTGATTAGATTTGATCTAAATCTTAATTGGTATCACAATCATCAAACTTCTTGCTTGAATAGGATTGGGAATTTGTCTAGCAAATTTCCTTATAATCAAAATTGTTTTGATTACTGTATGGTATAATTTCGGTTGAAGAACCAATGATCATCTCAAGTACAAATTAATCAATTTGGCATTATCCTTTCCCGAGGCGGATATGGTGTCTAGTCGGGGATCGATGGGGTAGCGAGTTGCAACGTATGCAGTCCGTCCCACTCCCGCCGGTACTGGACATGATAGCGGGTAGGTCCGGGATAATGTCCGAGGGATTATGATGTATTTTTCTAATTATTAAAATACAAATTAATACGTACTTTGAGAATAATACCATATATATATTCAAGCATAAAATTAAGTTTGATTGATTAAATTGGATTGATAATTAATTTAATATGATTAAGTTAGATATATCCAATTAAGAATACTCTAACATGATTAGAGTTAATAATTCTCTTGGAAGAATTAATTATATGAATGTGATTCATAGTAATTAATTAAATTTGAATAAGAGGTGGAGGATCACATAAGTGACATCCATGGTCTCCCGTCAAGGCGAAGGGTTTCCGTCGCCAGGGATTGTATATAGGAGACGCCTGTACGAAGTGACAGCTCCTATATACAAGCGCATACGGATCAGACTCTTTACTTCTAGAAAGAGTAAGGCCGTATGCGTAGTGACCCTAATATCGGATCCTCATGTTATTGGGGCGATATTGGATTGCGTATAGCGAGTTCTAATCCTGTTGACGGTTGGTTCAATTAATGACAGGTCAACATCACCTTAGGGGTGGTGGGCCTGGGTATTAAAGACCGAATTGGGAAATGCAAGTTGGACTTGCAAGGCAGAATGTGTTCCCGCTTCTCTTTATTGGAGTTGCAGTTTCTCATATTATTGGGATGTAACAAAGATAAAGAGGAGATCCCAGTTCTTGCTTGAGATATATCGGTAAGTATATCTCCTACTTTGAGAGTGAATAAGGGAATAAACTTTCATAGTTGACATAGCAAGACTAATTTGATTTAAAATGCCTTAATCAAATAAAAATTAAATTGAATATATTATATATTCTAATATAGTGCATTCTCAATTTCAGAAAATGAAGGCCATGAACCCACTAAGCAGGCTTCTGGAGGTCAACCAGTTGACTGGACCAAGTTACTCGGATTGGATCCGTAATTTGGAGCTTGTACTCTCGGCGGAGCGCATCAGCTATGTGCTCTCTGAAAGCAAGCTTGAAACCCTAAATCTAAGGAAGACAAAGCATATAATGACAAGTATGATGAAGATCATGTCTTGGCTAGGTGCTACATCTTGGGTTCTCTCTCCAATGTTCTCCAGAAACAACATGTGGAGATGAGTACTTACCAGGATATCATGCAGAATCTAAAGGATATATTTGGTGATATTAACCGCACCCAGTGGTACAATGTTATGAAAGAACTGGTTCGCTGCACGATGCAGGAAGGGACTTCGGTCCGTGAACATGTACTCAAAATGTTTGGGTACTTGTCAGAGCTGGAGACTCTAGGGGCGACGATGGATGCAGACATGCAATCCGATTTCATTCTGCTGTCATTGCCCAAATCTTTCAATAACTTTGTGGTGTCATTCCACATGAATAAGCTGGAACTGACAAATGCTGGGCTTCTTGCTGCATTAAAGTCTGCAGAAGATGTAATGAAGAAAGATGGTCCCAATGGCACTGTAATGGTTGCACAGGTCAAAGGGAAGCGCGGTCGGAAGCAAGGTTCTCGGAAGGGCCCGGCCCAGAAGAGAAAGAAGAAGGGACAAAGTGTTGGCTAATCTTCCAATGCATCCACTTTAATGGCGTCGAAGAAAACCGACGTCTGTCACCACTGCAAGAAGCCGGGGCACTGGAGGCGTAATTGCCCGGATTACCTGAAGTCGGCCGACGAAGGTAAAGCCCCAGCAGGTATGAAATCTACTTTTATCATTCAAACCAGCTTTCTCGTCAGACGAGAAGGAAGTTGGGTTGTTGATTCTGGTGCTTCTGTTCATGTATGCAATTTGTTGCATTTGTTTCAGGAAACTAGAAAGCTTGAAGAAGGGGAGATAGTCATCCAGATGGGATCTGATGCAAGTGTTGCAGCAGTCGCCGTCGGGACTTGTCGACTATCATTATCTAGTGGTAGAGTCCTAGTACTTAAAGAGTGTCTTTATGTACCTGAAGTCAGAAGGAATTTAATATCTGTATCTAAGCTAGTTAGAAGTGGGTATTCATTCCTGTTCTGTAATAAATTAGTCATAAACCGTTATGATAAATATATTGCAGATGGTATTTTGACTTCTGGAGGACTCTATGAATTGTGCATTGATAAATGTGTTATGAATGTTACAAGCACTAATAAAAACCCTAAAAGATCCAGGGAGAATGAAAATCTCTCAAATGAGATTTGGCATCAAAGGCTTGGCCATTTGTCTGTTGATAAGATCAATAGATTAATTAAGGATGGACCTTTAAATTTTCTACAGGTTCAACCTTTGCCTACTTGCAAGAATTGCATTCAAGGAAAAATGACCAGGATGCCTTTTCGTAACAAGGTTACAAGATGTGAAGGTATTATTGACCTAATACATACTGATGTATGCGGTCCCTTCAGTACCGCGACCCGAAATGGATATCAATACTATTTGACGTTTATTGATGACTATTCGCGGTACAAATTTATCTTCCTATTACGTCATAAGTCTGAAACCTTTGAAAAGTTCAAAGAGTTTAAGGTTTTGGTTGAGAACCAAACCGATAGGAAGATTAAATGAATTCGATCTGATCGAGGTGGCGAGTACCTATCAGATGAATTTAAGGAATACCTTAAAGAGAATCGAATTATTTCCAATCTCACTCCTCCTGGAACTCCCCAACTTAATGGTGTTGCTGAAAGACGCAACAGAACCATCATAGATATGGTTCGTTCAATGATGAGCAAAGCACATTTACCACTTAGTTTCTGGGGATATGCAGTAGAGACCACAATATATAACCTGAATATGATTCCTAGCAAATCTGTACCTAAGACTCCTCATGAGCTCTGGTATGGAACCAAACCTAGTGTTAATCACTTGAGGGTTTGGGGTTGCTTGGTCCATGCAAAGAATGTGGATGCAAGCAAGCTAGAATCTCGCTCTCGTGAGTGTTACTTCATAGGGTATGTTAGAGATGGTATTGGATACCAACTCTATGACCCTAAGACTCAGAAGGTTTTTGTTTCTAGAGATGTGAAATTTCTGGAGAATGATTTCCTTAAGGGTCAAGATAAATATGAAGTAAAGGAACTCATTGAATCTCCTGAGGATTCTGAGCTTCCTGAACCAGAAACTGAAGAAGTAAATAAAGATGATACACCCATACCTCTTCGAAGGAGTTCGAGGATGGTTGCACCACCTGAAAGGTATGGATTCCATGTGTCAAGTGAAACTGACAATGATCCTACTTCATTTGATGAAGCACTCGCGGATCATGACATCGATAGATGGATGCTAGCAATGAAGTCAGAAATTGACTCCATGCATAAGAATGGTGTATGGACCCTAGAGGATCCACCTAAAGGGGTAAAACCCATTGGGTGCAAATGGATCTTCAAGAGAAAGAGGGGACCTGATGGGAAAGTAGAGACTTTCAAGGCACGGCTCGTAGCCAAGGGCTACACACAGAGAGAAGGCATCGACTACGATGAGACATTCTCTCCTGTGGCTATGCTTAAATCCATCAGGGAATTGCTAGTTAAAGCTGCATATCTTGACTACGACATCTGGCAGATGGATGTCAAGACTGCTTTCCTCAATGGATACCTCGAGGAGGACATCTACATGGAGCAGCCCCAGGGCTTCATGACTGAGGATGGCAAAGTATGCAAGCTGAAGAAATCTATGTATTGGCTCAAGCAAGCTTCACGTAGCTGGAACATCAGATTTGACGAAACCATAAGGAGTAATGATTTTGTGCAGAATCCTGATGAACCTTGTGTACAAGAAGCTTAGTGGGAGCGCCATTGTGTTCATCGTGCTTTATGTAGATGAAATCCTTATCATTGGGAATGATACATGGATGATGACCAGTGTGAAGATTTGGCTGTCCCATACCTTTGAGATGAAAGATCTTGGAGAAGCCTCTTACATCTTGGGTCTGAAGCTGTTCAGAAACCGAGAGAAGAGGATATTGGGATTGTCACAACAAGGATACATTAAGATGATTCTTGAACGATTCCGTATGGATAGTTCCAAGAAAGGATTCCTACCCTTGAGACATGGTATCCACCTGTCTAAAGGAATGGCTCCTCAAACTGTTGAGGAAAAGAAGGCCATGGCTTGATTTCCTTATGCATCAGCCGTAGGAAGCTTAATGTATGCCATGATGTGTACTAGGCCAGATATCTGCCATGCAGTGGGAGTGGTAAGTCGTTACCAATCCTGCTATGGAGAACAACACTGGAATGCAGTAAAGAACATATTCAAATATCTAAGACGGACGCAAGATTACATCTTGGTCTATGGGGATGGTGATCTCCAAGTCTTGGGATATACAGATTCTTACTTCCAATCAGATATTGATGATCGAAAGTCGACATCAGGGTTTGTGATCCTGTTGAACGGTAGTGCTGTGGGCTGGAGAAGCAAGAAGCAGGACACTACAGCAGATTCAACAACAGAAGCCGAATACATTGCCGCATCAGATGCTGCAAAGGAGGCGGTGTGGTTGCGCAAGTTCGTCTAGGAGCTTGGCGTAGTTTCCTCTGATACTCCCATCCCGCTACTCTGTGATAACACGGGAGCCATTGCCCAGGCGAAGGAACCCAGATGGCACCAGAAGAGCAAGCACGTAGAAAGGAAATACCACATCATTCGGGAGATTCAAAAGCGTGGTGACATCATCATCACCAAGGTGGCCTCCGCCGACAACGTTGATGATCCTCATACCAAACCTCTGACACAGAAGGTTTTTGACCAACATGTAATGAGTATGGGTTTAAGGCTTGTTCCTGAATGGTTCTGAGGGCTAGTGGGAGATTGTTAGCAATGTGAGCCCGAGGCGAACCATTCCTACAATAAATGTTATTGTAATAAATGATTTATCAATAAAAGTTATTGATTTTTTGTTTCACTCCCTTTCTGATATTGAATGAATGAATGCACTATAAGGTCCCTCTGTACAATAAGGGTTATGTACCATGGCGAACTTGATAATCATACAACTGTTGATTCAATGATTGAATCATAGAGGCTGATGCTTGGAAGAATATCTAAGGAGTTAGATAGAGGACTCATCAAGCATCATCAATGATTAACAAGTAGTGATCTCCAGTCTGAATGGGAGATGGCAATCTCATCTCATTAGACTGATATCTGATCGACCTCTTGATGCAGGTCCTCTGCATAGGAATATTGATTCGGAGGTATCAGATTAGTTGAGTCAATGAGTTGACTTAACGAGATCGAGATAACCAAAGACCTATGATGAATACTGTCACATCACAGGCAAACATCCTCTGACCAGAGACAGATATATTACTATATGTCTGAGCATGTACATTTGGTAGACCAATAGGTTGATGACCTAATCAAGGTCTATACACCGGCGAGCTGGTGTGCATGTAAGGGCATATGAGTAATATGATCTCTCAAAGGGATCATACATGTTCACTTGTGAACCGGGAGACATGAGCTCACTCATGAGGTATTGGGATTGACCAAATTCCATGCATGGTCATCATGTTTTAAGAGCATGATATGAATTTGAAGGTAAGATATATGCTTTGTGAAAGCATATGATCTGTACCATATCCCAAGGACCAAGATAGAGAAACTTAATGATCAGACTATGAAGATGACAGTGTAAAAGTGATCTATATCTTCATGATGATCATGAGTCTTCCAGTATGCAGGATGTACAGGTATTAGGAATATCTGAAGGGTGATTTGATCATAAACGATTGTATAACCATGACGCCTCCATTCCGAGGGAGTGATGAAACAGGCCTGGATTTTAGTGACTCCTCTCATTAGAGAAGTGACCTAATCTTAGTCCATGTACTGGACATTGATCTGAATGAGATTCAGATGCAATGAGAAGATTAGGTTTACGGTCTTGATTTAATCAAGCACTTATGAGAGGTCCATGGGATCTGGATTTGAGATGTGATCTCAATATCCAAGTCACTATACGTGGAACAATACAATCGCCATGTCCTTATCTCCAAGTATCTGAGGAGAAATAGCATTGTTCTTAAATGGTTTAAGAGCAATTCCGTGAGATCTAAGCAAAGAGAAGTTGATAATTAAATGTGATTTAATTATCATGATGTATGAGAAATTATCCAATATAATTAAATGTGATTTAATTATTATGGATAAGAATAATGTGGATAGCAATATCCAATTATTCATAATATATTATAAATGTGATTTATAATGTATTAGAGAGAGTTAAATATAATTTATATTAGTAGATTAATTATTAATGTGTATTGGATACACATTGTCTAATTAATTGAAAATGTAAATTACATTTTGTTTTGGGTCTTGAATATGATTCGCAATATTCCAATGTCAAGATTGCAATATTCCCAAAATTAATTGAGAATTATTTTGGTGAATTAAAATACCAACAAATTGTTGTTGGAAAAATAAGTAGAGAGAAATTCAAGGAGATGTGCAATCTCATGGATTGCCATGAGATTGCCCTCCCTTTTGGAAAGAGGGGGGCGACACCAATTTCCTTGTGAAATTGGTGGCCGTCCCCCCTTCCAAAGAGGAAGGTTGATCTCTCTTGATTCCTCTCTCCTTATTTGATTGATTTAATATGGTATTAATATTTATTTGATTTATCAAATATATTTTTATCAAATTAAGTCACAAGTTGTTTTTTTACCAACAACAATCTTGACCATTGGATTGACATAAATCGATCTCATCCATTGATTTTATATGTCACATGGATTGAGATCCATGGATCCCAAAACCCCATAAATAGAGAGGCATACTTGGCTCTCTTTTTACATGCTATTGTAGCACTCTTCTCTCTCTCTCTCTCTTTTCTCCATACTCGACAGCCCTCTCTCCCCCTTCTTCTTGGTGGCCGTCCACCTTGGTGGAGAGAATCGTCGTCGCCCGCGCCCTCGTGCTGCCGCTTCGACGCTCTGCGGTTCTTCGTCTACTTCGAGTGCTTCGCCCATGAAGGAGATGTTCGATCTCGTGCGACGAGATCAGGAGCAACCGTGCTTGGATCAACTTCTTGGATTGCGAGGACTACGCGGTTCATCCCCGCGCTCGCAAGCGATCTCTCCGACGATCGGACTTGAGACGGGAGGTCTCTTCTCTTAGAGACTCGATCAACCACACTTCAAGAGGTATTGCATTATACTTGTTTTGGTTATAGATGAAACGATCCGAGAATCGTTCTTGGATCATGTGGTTTCATCGAATAAAATTTTTTAAATTCCGATGCACCGAACAACTAGTACGACTAGTCGTTCTTCATCGTATCCGATACTACGCTCACGCTTCCGTGATGCGCTTGAGGATTTCTCCATATCCTTCAGAGTGACCCTATCCCCTGAGACTCAGTCATCATGATGACTTAGTCGAAAAGGAATAAAGTAAGGGGAGATAGGGCGGCCAATTGTACAGATCACATAATCCAAAAACCCTAAAAATATAGGCCAATAATTACATGTTGTGACCTATTTTATTCTTTGTTATTTACACTTCAAATCAATAAACTTTGTATATGAAAGTTGTGGATAAGAATATATAGAAAAATAAAAGATTGATTTCACATCAAAATAATGTACAGTGTACATTTTTTCTCTTAGAATAAAAATCAAAATCCAAACTTCCCATACATGTATCTCCTCCATATGAACTCAAAATGCATAAAATCACCTTTAATTGTATAACTTTTTATTAGCCATTTAATGAAGGTGGTTTCATTCTATTCAGAGTTAAGATACAAAAGTTAGGTTTTGGACCCTTATTATCCAAAATACCTAAATAAAACATTTGTTTTATTCATTCTTTATATTTTTCATTATTTTCTATTTTTATAATTTTGTAAATATTATTTATAGTGTATGTACATATTTTGAGTAAATTAAAACCATAAAAATATCATCAAATAAAATAGTATATATACATGCATATATGAATATACTATATTTATACCTATAGAATAAATACATCTATTTATTTAAGTATATAAAATACATCAGAAAAATATAATAAAATTATATTCAAGTGTAAAAAATAAGTTATAAATATATAAATTAAGTATATCAATAACAAAATATAAAATATAAAATATAAAATATAAAATATAAAACCTAATTCATCGGTCAATACACCTATAAATGAACCCCAAAAAGTAACTCATAATAAGTAAAATCTTAAAAGTAAATAAAAATTGGATTAAATTGCTAAAGAAAACAATAAACATTTTTATTTTATAATTTAAAATTAATAAATTTATTTATTATTATTTAACATTTTTACAAACAATTTTTAGTTATCTTTTTCCTGGTTGATCCAAGTGGACCAACCAGGGACCTCTATTTGTTTACCTAGGGTCAAGTGTCTGATCCTCTTCTGATTTTTGTCAGAAGTTACGAACCCCCTGACTTCACCAATTTCTCCACACCTCCATCTTACACCTCCCATATCGAGCTCCTCACCCTTGCATTCCTCCCATGTCCGTCCTTCTCGCCGACCCTATCTTCTTCACCAACCCCCTCGATTGCTCATGTAATCGAGCCTCAAAAATAACCAAAATATTCACCTATAAATATATCTCCCTCACCCCTTTTGAACTTTTGATCGCCATTCCTTTGTTATTATCACGTCAATCCTTCCTAAAAAACCTAAGCTTTGTGATAGGGAGCTATTGGTCAAAGATTGTAGCAAGGACGACCTCTAGATCGGTGCATCCATCACCTTCGACCATCACCATCGAGGTTCAACTCTCATCCCTTAAGGCCGATTGAGCCACCTTCACGTCTTTCTTATTTAAAAATTATCGTATAGATTTCATTTCCAAATTAGTTTTATGTTTTAACCACTAATTTAAGGTAAAATACAAGTTTTGTGTGGATCTAGAGCTCAAGCTCTAGGTTGATTTCACCATGGTTTGCCCCACTTCAGACTCATCCAATCATCTCATAATCTGCATCATCGTATTCTCCTACTGATCAACCCATTTCCCCCTTGAATCCTACACAGATTCTAGGAGTTTGAAGCTCCTATCTTCTGTGTCATCGGAGCTCCACCTTAGTTCCACTTCACCAACCTTTTTGCCCGATCCCTGGGTCGAGGAGTTCACCCTCGAGCACGAGTTGTATGGTGCAGATCCGTGACTCCAAAGAAGCTTCTGGAACCTCTTTGAGCACCTGGAGTTACTTGAGGTGCTTGGACCTTGTATGAGCACCTTGAGTCCCCTCGTTGTCCTTGGAGCCTGCCACTACATGTGGAGGCGCACCGGTCATCTCTGGACACCATCGGATCGAGGAATCATTGTCGGAGATGGCCTCAATCAGAGGAAGAAGCGACCTCAGTACCATGTTCTTCGTAGTTTTTGCAAGTAGCCCAGCTGCCGTTGGATCTGACACGAGCGCTAGATCTTATCGTAGCCATCCAATCCAAGGTAAAACAATGCACGTCTCCATCCAACGGATCCACCACGTGTCAGCACGAAGCACGCCTGATCAGTGGGCATAAGTGGGTACATTTTAAATACACCCTCCGTAATTTTTGTAATAGTTAAAAAATCCTATAAATATTAAGTAAAGCTTAAAAGTAGGTGATAATTTGCATGTAAGCCCCCAGAAAGTTTAAATATGGCACTTTGGTCCTCTGCCACATCACCTCACGTGGTGACCCACGATCGTGTGTAATTTGCTTGTACACTCCTAAAGCTTTGTGTAATTACATTTTAATATCAAAAGTTTTAATATTAGTTCAAAAGTTTTGGGTATGTTGTACTGTGCTCCCTACATTTATTTTTAATTGAAATTGTACCCATGGCAGATAGAGCATTTTTGTGTATGTTTGTTTAATTTTTATAAATATCATTTGTGCTCCAAAAATTATGAAAAATAGGATGAGGCACCTGAATTCATGTATTTTCACACCCTGTAATTAGTTTTGCATTTTATGCCCTTTTCCTATTTATTAAAAATCAAATAGTGCATGAATATTCCCTGTTTGCCTTAAAAAATCCAAAAAATAATAAAAATGTGTTAAAAAATTCCCAAAAAATAGTATGTGTTTATTATAGTATATATACCCAAGACAAAAAATCCCTAAAAATAGAAAAAGAAAATGTTAAATAATTAAAATGCTCCAAAATCCTATAAAAATCATAAAAATGACACAAAGAATATTTCTATTCTGTGTTTTTATTTTTATAGATTAGTATATATTAAAATTGATTTGGAAAATTTTTAAAGCTTTTGCTATTTTTAAAATCCAGATCAATTCGAGCTATTTACTTAATCCTTGGGATATTTTTTAATTTAAAAATACCTAAAAATTAGCAAAAATACTTGAAAAATCACAAAAATAATAAAAAAATGTACAAATAGTAGAAAACATTTTATTCTGCTATTTTGACTATTTGTACCAATATTTATAATTATATTCCACTATAGTGTATTATATATCTATATATAGTTATATATAAGTTATAATATTCATTATTATTATAGATTCTTTATAATTATTTTAAAAAAAATTATATATATAATAAAAACATTAAATAAAAGGGATTTTTACTCAGCAGACCTTATAAATGTTTTAAAATGCCTCTACGACCTTTTACACAATGTAATTACCCCATCGACCCTATAAATTTCCCCAAGAACCCCACGGGCTTAAAACATATTACCCGGAGGGTTCATGGGGTAAGAGTTGGCAAGTTTACGGGGTCGAGGGGGGAATTAGGTTGTTTCAAAGGTTGTGGAGGTGATTGGCAAAGTTTATAGGGTCTGTCAGGTAAATATCCCTAAATAAAATAATAAAAACCGACAAAACCTAAGTAAATTGCATACATACCTATATACATCTATACCTATATCATTTATTTATATTTATTCATAAATAAAATACCCGTGCTACAGGTGTGTTCCTTGAGTTTGACCGCTACATGCTTGTTCACTATACACTTGTTTGTAGGGTATACTAAAAGTTGATCCACATCCCTTGCTTTTATTGCTTCATTATTATTTGTGGGTTGATTGTTGTTTTAATGAGTTGGTCATCAGACAACGTATACACTATCCCTGAGATTGGTAGCACCAACAGTTACAGTTCTAGGAGCTTGGGGAGGAAGTTGGATAGAAAATTTGACCTCACACAGTTGGAGATGGAAGAAGTATTTGGAGGGAATTGGAAGAGGAGAGGAGAGGGGTTTGGACCTTGGGAAGGTGTGGTACAAATGTATAGAATGGAGAAAAGGGAAAATGGGGATGGTTATATAGCCAAAGAAAGCAAGTGGCTGACATGCATGAATAATTATGCCCCCATATTGCTATTATCCATAGTTTTGTACAATCTAATGTCTCCCTCCTCCTTGTTGCCATTCATGAAATATAAACACCAAATTCAAACCCCAATTTTTCTGCTCTCCCTGGATTTTTCTGATTTAAGTGTTATCTTGTGGCATTTATTAGAATCAAAGATGAAATTATGGAAGAATTAGTGTGTTCTGAAATTTTGGGTGATTAGTCATGACATGAGTCACCTTGAGTTTGAAATATATAATTAGTGCATGAACATAGTGTCCATTGACAATTAGGTAAGAAAATGAGTATTCTCATTTGTATACTAAATTTGACACTAAAGATTACCATCAGATCTACCTTTCTATTGCTGGTACTTCTTTGACTAATTGGAGAAATTACATTTTGTACTTTGATCTATTTTATGCATCCAAGCTATTATTTTATTCCATGTCAACATTTCCGTAATCAACATCCCTTTAATTCTGAGACAAAAGAGACTTAATGTTTATTTTTGACCTGATTAAAATTTACATCGTGATATATGATATGAGAGGCCATTATCCACTTAATATCCAATACAAGTGATTTAAAAAAATGTACATAAAACCGCATCTGCTTGATTTATCAGTAAGGATAGATGTACATTGTCTTGAGTTAGTAAGTTATTTAACTTGATTGTGAAAAAGATTCTATTAACAAAATATGATATGTATGCCAATTGGATTTTTACACCTTTTCTAAGTACCAAAATTAGTTAGAAAATTGCTTATAATTCAGAGAGTGCTTTGCAAATTTCACTATGAAAAATGTTGGATTAAGGTGAAACATGCATCACAGGGAAAGAGAGACTGAAAACTGGACTTCGAGCCCATCCCAACATTTCAATGCACACAGTCTCACAGATCTTAGTTCACATGGCTTTAGATTATACCACTTTTGCTAGCTTTATGTTTGGCGCAATGACCATCTCTTATTCTATTACCATATGCAATCCAACATGATACCAAAATCCATGTGGGGTCATATTTAGCACATGCTTACATCCATTGTGTTGGGCATGATTCCTTCTTTACCTGTTAGTTTCGAGAGTTGGGTGACGTGCATCCTATTAGGTTACTACTTCCAACCTTGACTGGACACTTCAAGATGGTCCTTAATTGTTCATGAATAAGCATATGTTTAGTAATAGTGGTATCTTGTAATTCTGTTTGCACTTTCCAAAGAGTTAAATGGAACTATATATACTACTAACATATAATGGATTGATTAATTATTTAAGACAATATCGATTTATGTGATTGCTCATCCTTAATATGTATATATATGGTAGTCTTGACATCATGACTTGAATGAAATAACCCTTTAAGCATACTACACCGATTATAAACCTCTATTAATACGATTATAGATAGGAGATGATAAAGGACAGTGTAATAAAGTAAATATGATGGTGAATCAATAGTGCCAATTAATAGTGCCGGTCATGGTGGTCTTTACACATGATTGTGCGAGAGCGTGGTGACTCTCAACTGGGTGGAAGATAGGAATCCCGGTTAGGGCAGCGACCGCCAACTGCGTGGGTCTAGGGTCCCAGTCTCTTTTCACGATTTTACGCGAGCTCACAATGTTTTGTTGCATCGTTGGGGTCCCGACTTTTGACCATCACTGCTGACCCTCTGTTTTAGCATACCCATGCGGGGGATCCTCGGTTTTCAGTTTTTTGTAGGAGCTCATTTGCTCGTTACCGGACGGGCCCATCTAGAGTGACTTTTCCGAAGAGTCTCTCTCACCCATCTCTGGGGTGTAGTTTTGGAGTAAACCTTTCCCTCTATTGGACCACACTTCCAATAAGAGGGTGAGACGGAAGAGTCTCCTTAGGAGACAACCTCCCCGCTTGAGTTTTGGTCACTTTCTGCCAACAGTTTTGGGGATGCTACATCTAAACTATCCATGTCTACATTTTAATTATTTAGGATTACATTTGAGTCAGTTACAATTGAGATTTGGTGGAGTTTCAATCAAGTTTATTGGGTTATAATGAATATGGGTTAAGAGAAGAAATCGATGATAAGTTGAGTTGGTTGGAAGTGACTACAATTAATTTGAATATGAAATCCCTATAAGCTAGTGGTCGTGTTGGGAACTTAGTTAGGATGCATTATATAACACCGCATGCCTACAGAGGCACCCCATCCCTAAGGCATTATTCACGCCTTAGAGTCATGGTATGAGGTTATACAAAGACCAAGACCACAAACTATACACTAGACTTAAAAAGATAGATAGATTGCAAATCCGATTAAATGTTATCTTCTCCATCTTCAATAAATTAAGAATTAAATAAAGTATCACCTCACTAACTCTTTATTAAAATCCATAACCTGACCTCAATGATAAGTAACCAACATATACTTACTAGTTTCACTTATTATAGAAAAATGTTATAAATGGGAAATATTGGGATAATGAGTACTAAAAGGTAAATGTATGCAGAATAATTTGAAAACTTTTTTCTATGCAAGTAGTGGTAAATTTTAAATTCTTAAATACATGTATACTTACTTTCTTTTGAACATATTAAATGTCATTTTTTTTAATATTATTAAAATAATTTTAACTCCAAGCATATCACGGATTTCAAGGTCAAACTCCTTGAGCAGAAGGATCCATCAGATGAGTCTCGATTTTACATCCTTATTGGCTTGTAAGTAATTAATGGCAGAATGGTCTGTATAAACTTTTATTTTGGATCCAAGCAAGTGGGAATTGAATTTTCCTAGGCAAAGACGACTACTAGCAGCTCCTTTTCAGTGATCGTGTAGCTCTTCCGAGCTTCATCTAAAGTCCTGCTAACATAGTGAATTGCAAATGACAGATTATTTCTTCGCTATCCTAGAACTGCTGCAATGGTGCAATCTGATGCATATGTCATGATCTCAAACAGGAGAGACCAATTTGGTTGTTGAAGGAAAGGGGCCTGGGTGATCAGCTCTTTCAGCTGATTGAATGCATGGAGGACTCTGTCATCAACGATAATATCTGCCTCCTTTCCCATAAGCTCAACCGACAGTCGAGCGATTTTACTGAAATCTTGGAGGAACTGACGGTCGATAACGTGTGACCTAGGAATGATCTGACTTGCTTTAGATTTGTAGATGGCTCGAGTTTAGAAATGACATCCACCTTTGCAGGGTATACCTCCATGCCATGTTTTGATATGACATGGCCTAGCATAATATCCTCGATCACCATAAAATGGCTATTCTCCAATAAGAGAACAATTTTCACTTGACAACTTCTCTTCAAGACTCAGTGTAAATAAGATAGGAACTTATCAAAGTTGCCTCTATGGTCCAAGAAGTCATCCATGAAAACCTCAAGAAAAATTTCAACCATATCTGTGAATACGACCAACATGCATCATTGAAATGTTGCTCGAGCATTGCACAACCAAAATGGCATTCTGTTGAATGCTTAGGTCCCAAATGGACAGGTGAAGGTTGTTTTCTCTTGAACTTCAAGAGCTATAGCAACTTGGTGGAAACTAGAGTAACCATCAAAGAAACAGAAATATTCCTTCATGGCCAATCGCTCAATGATCTGGTCCACGAAGGGGAGCGAGAAGTGGACCTTCTTGGTCGCTAGATTCAGGTGTCTATAGTCCACACAGATGGGACAAGATGTTGGTACTCTGGTTGCGATCTCCTTTCCTTTGTCATTATTGACCATGGTGATCCCTGATTTATTGGGGACAACTTGTAAGGGACTCACTTAATTCGAGTCGGAGATGGTATATATGACTCCCACATCACAACATTTCTTTATTTCATACATCAACCTCCTACAGAGTTGGATTTAATCTGCGCTAAAACTCCGAGGAAGGCTTGTTGTCTTCTTCAAGGTATATGTGATGCAAACACAATGAGGGGTTTATTCCATGGAGATCTGAAATTTTCCAGCCTATCACCTTGCAGTTTCTCTCTAGAACCTTGAGTAGACGAGATTCATGTTCCTGTGTCAACTGAGAATTGATGATTACAAAAACATGTTTTACGCACGCTCAAGGAAGGCATATTTCAAATTAATCAGAAGTGGCTTGATCTCTGGTGGGGTTTTGTTCAGTTATGTGGTGACTTCAGCTATTGTGCAAAGCGATGTGTATGATCTTCCAACTGAATGGTGTCCACCCTTGGCATTGTGGGCTCTACCTTCAATGTTGCACATAATTCTTCTATAATAAAATCTTGCTCACAAAAGTTTTCAATTGCCTCTTGATCTGCTAAGAACAGGTGGCCATAGATGTACTCATTAGGCAATTCGATGAAAATATCATCATCAAGGACATCTGGGAACTCGATTGTGCTATTCATGAGTTCTTCTATTGAGAGGAACTTGTGGGTTTCAATATCATCTATAAACAGATTTGTATCTCAAAGCTCAATAAGAAAGTCACATTCTTCTGTCTGCTGCTCTGCAGGCTCACTCTTGTCAGATGAAGGCTCTAACTGTTTCTAAACATGGATCGTCTCAGTGGGCACCTTGTTGCTACTAGAACGCAAGGTGATCTACCCGGTGCCATAGTCCTTTGGTGCTTCAGTTGTTCGAAGGAACTGTCATCCAAGTATTATCAGGTATGAAGTAGAGGGGCGGAGGTGTCAATTTCCAGTACTATGAGGTCTATAGGGAACTACATTCCATGAATGGTTACGATGAGATCCTATAGAATTCCATGGGGTCGCTTGATGGATGTATCTATGAACTGTAGAATCATTCGAGTAGACTTGAGCGGGCCCAACCCAAATTCTTTGAGTAGAAAAGTGGGCATCATGTTGATGGAGGATCCACTATCGAGTAGAGTTTGATTGAAATATTGATTGAACATCTGGCATCTGACCAAAGGATCTCCCATGTCCTTCTTCTTGATAGGGAGATTGTTGAGTGCATTTACTGTAGCTGCAGTCAGAATATGGTTCACATTTCTTTCTCTGGCACAACTCGATTGTCTTTTTAAAGTACATGTTTCTTTCAGACCATTCTTGATTTTAGGCATGTACTTGATGGCTTTAGGAAAGGTCATTTCAAGCATAAGATTCTAAATAATCTCAACAACATCAGGATCAGAATAGACATTTTTCAAAATTTTTTTTTATTGGAATTTCTCAAAGCATCCGAAAATGGAATATTTATAGAATCAAAAGCATTAGTAGAAATAGTGTTATTAATTACATCAAAATCTATGCCCACATCATGTTGTACAAATGGATGACTGAAACGACCAAGGTCATACAAAAAAGGCGAGCATCCTGAAAGGGCAGGCAAGGCTTCATCGGTTGGCGCTGGATCAACTGCAGGTGCGGTCTCCTCTAAGGCTGGCTGACTAGTGCTCCGACTACTGCTGATGTCTTTTTGGCATTTTTTTATTCTTTTGATTTTTTTGGCTTTTTATTGATGGTGCTTCTCTTCTGTCTTCTTCTTCCTCTTCAAACAAGTCAACTAAGAGAATTGGTCAAAACATTATAAACATCTATTTATAAAAAGAAATAAAATCTACTATATGCAAAAAAATAAGGTATACACTATTCAACATTGCTCCCCAACAACGATGCCATTTGATAATTCAGAAGATCAGTGATCGTAGTGTCCTGTCTTGGATGGTCTGCGGTGTCCAACAAGTCGGATCTGAAAATCACTATATCGGTGCCTCTCTCGTCTCTTGGAACTCAATCAACCATCAACCTACAAAAATGGTAAAAAAATAAATAAGATGCAGGGTGAAATTTATTATACCCGACAAATGATGTACAATGACAAGTAGTAGGGGTCGAAATAGTTAGAGCAAATGTTGATATGTATAATTATTATCTGCTAATAAAAATAAATAATATTTATTTTGTACTTTTTCTGCTTTTTTATATTTTTGCAGGTTTTTATTATATTTATTTTTAATGGAACTTTATGCTATATATTTTCTGAATTTCGTATTTTTAAATTTTAAATTTTATATTCTTTTTAATTTTGTAATTTTTAATTTTTCTTGAAAGATATAATATTTATAAATAGTAATAATAGTAATATATATTATAAATACTTTATATAGGTATATAATAAATAGATACATAAAATATAGGGAATATATACAAGAACCGACCTTTTTATTTTTTAAATTTATATTAGGTATTTATAATCAATAATAATAAGTAATATTTAAGTAGCATATATAGTATATAAAAAGTTCTATAGTTTTAAACATAGCTTTAAATAGTAAAAAATTTCAAATAAATTGTTTGTTTTTTTATATATTTTTTGCTAATTTTTAAGTATTTTTAAAGTATTTACATGTCAAAAAATGACTTATATAAATAGGATGGATTCTTTTAAGTTTGAAAATTTTATAATAAGTCCAAAAATTCCCAATTTTTTTAATATATTCTATATATTATAAATAAAAATAGGAAACAAAACACTATTTTTTTCGAATTTTATACTTTTTACTTATTCTCATGAGATTTTTAGGGTTTTGTAATTTTATTGTTTTTCTTTATATTTTTTGTGATTTTTGGTCTAGAGTTATAATATATGTTAATATATACTATGTAATGTTTTCGAATTTTTAATTTTACAATTTTTGTTTTTTTGAACATATGGAATAAATAGCTCCTATTCTATTTTTAATAAAAAGGGAAAATTATAGTAAAATGCTAATTAATGTATGGGTATGTACATGCATCATGTTAAGCATCTACAATAATTTTCCCAATAATTTTTACCCGACAGACCCTGTAGTCTTTGTCAATGACCTCTACGACCTTTGAAATATCGTAATTCCTCTCTCACCCCCGTAAACTTGTTAACCTTTATCCTACAGACCCTGTGGTTAACTCCCATCCATTAAACCGTTAAAATCGACTGGATAACGTTATCTTCTTTTATATTATACCCAATTTATTTATCAAATTTACTAGAAGTGCCATTCCCTCCCACCCTCCACCTCCAGCTGCCCCTCCCTCCCACCGTCCACCTACATCTGAACATGTCACCTCCCTACAGCGTCCCCTCCCCCGATCCGCCGCCGCCCCTGCTCGAAAACCCCGCTCCCACGTCGGTCGGCCTCCCCTGCTCGCCACACACCTAAAACGAATCCCTCCCCAGTCGAAGTCCCTCACCCACACCCCCGTCGAAGTCCCTTTTTCTCCTACCGCCTTCTTCTCCTGCGGAAGCAACTCCCCCCCTCCGATCCTACCACCTCCCCCCTTCCCAGTCTCGCCCCCCCAGTCCTACCACCGCCTTCTTCTCCTGCGGAAGCAACTCCCCCCTCCCCCGATCCTACTGCCTCCACCACCTCCCCATCTCGCCACCCCCTACACAGCACCCCCCTTCCCGTTGCTTCTTCTCCCCCCTACAGAACACCCCCCGATCTCGCCGCCGTCAAAGCCCCCCAAGGTCCTACCGCTTCCATCTGCAGAAAACACCCCCATCTCGTTGCCGTCGAAGCCCGCCCTCCCTGTCTCACTGCCCCCTACAGACACCCCCCCCCCCCGGTCCTACGGTTCCCGTTGCTTCCCCCTGCAGAGCCTCCCCTCCCCCCGATCTTACCGCCATCGAAGCCCCCCCTCCCCGTCTCACCGCCCCCTATAGAGTCTCCCCCTTCCCGTCTTGCCGCCCCATGCAGAACAGTCTTTTCTTTTTATTTTTTACTTTTTGTTAATTTTAGCCATCCGATCATGCATTGGTTAGATTAACTCATTTCTAACTCAAGGAAGTTAACTCTAGATGTGTCAATTTAATGGTAAGGTTCATGGGGAAAGACAGAGCAAGTTTATGGGGGTGAGGGAGGAATTACATTATTTCATAGGTCGTAGAGGTCATTGACAAAGATTGTGGGGTCTGTCGGGTAAAAATCCCAAAATGAAAATGCACAAAATAAAATAAACAGTCTAACAAGGGTATTTTTACAATAAAATATAACTATGAGGATATGCTTGCAAGTTACCCAAATCTTTTACACTTATTTACAAACTTTAAATACTAAAACTGAATACAAGAATCCAGAGGAGCTCAAGTGCAAAATAACCAGCTCCCTCATGTGTGTTGGCATGTGAGGTGACCTTATTTAGGACCACTTTGCAATATTCAATAAGTACAGGGGGTTTATTATTATTTTTGCACAAAATTTTAAACTAGAATTAATATTTACAGAACCTACTATAAAATAAAAAAGAGGTAGGGGTGCTTTGAGATTTACCCCAAAAGGTGCCTTATCCTTTGATTGAGTGTGCTCCACACAATGACTTATGACTGATCTGACGGTACGAGGTGTATTGCTTTGCCCTTTAATCTATGAACTTTATTAGATACAAGCCTAGTGCACGATCCGACGGTTCTCGAGGTGTCTCAAAGAACACCTCAAGAACTTGGCCTTGGTAGACTTTTATATATCGATTCTTCTTGATCCGGCCTCCAATCGCCTCACCAATAGGCTTAGTAGCTTCATGGTGGTCGGTCATGCCTCCAGATAGCTTCAGATGGGCCTGTGCCCCATTAGGAGGGGCCTGCAGCACATGGGAACCTGTAGGTTTGATCTGAGCTTCTGAACCCTGCTCAAGGTGTTGCTGCGCTCCTGTATCGACACAAAAAGAAAGACATGGATGAGAGGGTCTCTAACCTCTCTTGAAGCAGGATGCAAATGGGAATGAGAGGGCAAAGGAGCTCCAATGGATGGTGAAGGAGGAACTCGTCAGACCTCAATTCTTACAGAATCAAGGGTGACATATTAGGGCATTTGTGAAGAACACAAAGGGAAAAGAAAATGGGGTGGAATGGCATGTCAGAACAGGGAAAATCATGATGAATTTCAAGCTGGAGCTGAAATCTTCAGTAGATATAAATTCTAATATTAAGATAAACTACTGATTAATCGACTACTCTAACATATAAACTAACATGCTGAAAGGAAATGCAATTATAATGCCTATTCTAGGCAGCTCGTACCTACAGGACAGGGAGCAGGAGGCCTTCATTGGCTGAACTCCAGCAAGGGTTGATCACACCAATTCTCAGCCTTATCCATGCCAGTAAGGATAGAGATCCACTTGATGTCATCATGCAAATCAATATTTGAATTCCTATAGGGGTTACGAGTGAGAACATGGATCAAAAAACAAAAATGTGCAGACCATGGTTTATTTAACCATGAAATTGGTAAGTAAAGATCACAAGATTGCTTGAGCTTGCATAATGTACAAATGATCTAA
Source organism: Ottelia alismoides (assembly GCA_037367405.1). Lineage (NCBI taxonomy): Eukaryota > Viridiplantae > Streptophyta > Magnoliopsida > Alismatales > Hydrocharitaceae > Ottelia > Ottelia alismoides. The sequence continues at coordinate 580,411 of JAZKJV010000329.1, forward strand.
GGCATGGGCAAGATTGATAAGTGTATGGGTGATAACGTGACTTTCGAGAGTGGTTAATTGAGTTATCGATGTAGAAAAATCACGAAGGCAGAAGGCGTGTTGATCAAACAAAATTTAGGATTAAAATAGGATAGAGAGAGGAAGAACATGAGCAAATAAGATCCTCTCCTATTTTAATCTGTTTAAACTAATTTTTATCTAGGTAAGTTCCCCTGGGTCGAACTTGATGAGGCAGAATAGCTGTACAACACTTTTCGATGAATGAAAGAAAATCTCGAGAATTTCACTATCTTTTTTATTTTACAACAAATTCAAGAAATCACTCGAAAATGATACGAACTTACAAAACTCGAATTGAGAAAAATACACAATGAAAATCAATGAAAAATTGCAAGAAATGTCGTTGTGGTAGTTGTGTAACTACCCTCAAAGAAAATTACAACAAATTAATGGTCCAAAACACCCCTACAACACAGGGGTAGATATGTAAAGAAAAAGTTTTGGTTCTGTTACATTAGGTCCCTAGCAGAGATTGGATTGCAGAGAAAATTAAAAGTATTACCTTTAGGTCCCTACACGGGGACCTAAATGTAATTTCTGGAAAGTTTGGGAGCTGCTGGAAGTTATGTAACACGTCTGGGTCTATGTTACAATTATTCCACCATTTCGTATTTGAAGATCACAATTAAAATGAGGGGCTCGATCCATGCTGTCGACTGGCAACACATGTCGCGATTCTGTAGCTCGCGAGTTCTTGAGTTGTTCTTTAGTTCTTACGCTGGTGGCAAAGCCGGCCTCTTCTCTGAGTTATCCCTGATGGTCAATGATGATCTTTGGCCTTCTACACGACCAGGAGGGACACTCCTCCCTCCGAGCTCGCGTGCAATTGAACGGACTCTATGGTGGCAGATAACCGTGGTCGTGCTTCAAAGAAGATGACGATTCAGCTATGTCTGGCAGCTAATGAAATCTTTACTTGAATTGAATCTTCATTGATATTCAAATCTCCAGATTATTATTTGATGCTCCAGCGATAATAATAACATGCAAATGAATTTGATACGCCCGATTCATAAGTGAACCGACTAAAAAAATTAAAGGATTTCAAGTCTAAAATGTGCTTTCCAGATTATGTGATACGCGTGAGATTACAAGAAATGGAAGATGGATTTGGGTGAGTTGAATCAGATTTGAAAGGAGATGAATAGGTGGCGTCTAAGAAAGATGATTAAGGTTCCTAATGATGCAATTAAGTAGGCCAATGGAGGCATGCAGGTAGAGAAATAAAAATTTGAAAAGGATGGACGAGTACATGAGAGTAATAAGAGATACGCTCCTATTGGTCGTTGCTCGACGGTAGATGGTCGGAGCTCTACTTCAAAGTTGCGGCTTTGCAAGGCGAAGTTGAAGCCCTGGAACCCTCCTCCACGCTTCCCTCTTCCACGCGGTGGCTCTACCCAACTCTATCAAAGCCGGAGTACGGTGGAGTTAGGTGGAGAAGTGAGGCTGACGACATGTTTGATTCTGATTTAAGGATGAGTTAGTTGCAGAGGCTGATTTGGAGGGGGTTTTATAGACAAATCATAGGAGGTTGGTTGGAGATCGACGGTCGGTATGATAGGTGGTTGTTCGACGAAGAAGATGGAGGGTGGAGACCGGAGGTAGAAGTCATGAAGTGGCGTGTAGAAATGGAAGAAGGTGGGCCAGTGGAACAACTCGAACGGCCTGGGTTCTTTGAGGAAGATGAACTAGGTGTTGACACATGACAACACCTGGTTGGACAGATTCAAGAAATGTGTTAATAAATAGGAAATAACTATTAAATAATGGTCTTTAAAATAAGTAAAAAATGAAAGTTATAAATAATTAAATTATCTAAATTATGGTAAAATTAGTTTTAATAAATAAAATTATTTTATGAAATATAAATACTATATTAACAAATAAGTATAAATAACACTTAATAAAGAGTTTTTTGGATTTTTAATTCGATAAATTAATGAATAGTATATTATTTTACATTTTATTAATTATTAGGATGATAAATAAAGTATGTACAATTTTTTGGTAGATTTTAACAAATTAATTTATGTATAGTCATAAATAGATATACAAGGTATACAGTTCATTTATACCAATAATTTAGGATTTTTTATTTATATAAAATAATAATTAAGCTCCAAAAATTATGAAATAAACTAGGGTGAAAATAAAAGATCAAAAAAATAATTAAAATTAATAAAATTATTAAAATAATAAATAATGTGATCTAGATAAAATAAATAGCCTAGAAACCTAGTTGTGGTTAGGTCCCAGAACTGACTTTTTGTAAATGGACTCTGATTTTAATGAAATCTGGACTCTGATTTTAATGAAATCGCCTTCCTTAATTAGAGAATATAATTTTATGATCTTTAAAGGTGAGTAGAGTGAAATTGGAGTTCGTATGAGAAAGTTATGATGTTTGGAAGTTGGATTTTAACAATTTGCAAGTTGGATTTCTTAGCATATATACAAGAGAATATTTTTTACTTATTTTTATATTTTTTATATATTTTTAGAAATAATTAGGAGAAGAGTTTGGTGAAAAATATATTCATATTAAGTAATTAAAATTGTTTGATGTTTTGGTATATAGTGGATAATTAATGAAAAATGAATGAGATGTGAAATTAATTATTTTTATTTGTTTTCTTCCTTATCTCCCCCTACTTATTTATTTGTTGACTAATCTATACTGACATGGTCTCAGGGATTAGGTTATAAATATATCTTTCAGCTATATTTATTTTTACAAGTCATATTATACATATATACATATCTACAATTTGCCTTTATTTTTATTTTCTTTATTTTTATTCTTTTATTTATTTTCATGATTTTAATGCTTAAAAGTGTATTTTTATTCATGAATGTGATTTTGTTAAAAAATGGAAGTTAATGGATATTTACATGTATTTGTTAAGGGTTTTAAAACAAAATGTAGGCAAAATGTTAATGAATCATGGATTCATCAACCCCCTATACTTAAACTTTGCTAGTCCATTAGCAAACACTTATTTGAAAAAAAAGGAAATAAAAAGAAAGGTAGAATGAATTTGTTTTCCTAAACAAATTAATGAGAACAGACAAAGGACAGAGCTCGATCGGACTTGAAACAAGCATTTTGTAGGAGCCTTAACTAGGATTAGGATTTTAGCCTCAACAACCCTCAAGTTCCATAAATCCTTATTTAAGTTCACCTCAACAACCAGTTCAGATGCACTCATTCATATCACAAACTCTATCAACCTTGAAATCAATATGTACTATGTGTGAATTGTTTCAGCTCTTCTCACTTTGAAAGAAGCGAAGAAACTGCCCATCCTGGTTATAGACACCCAATGGTTCCTCATACAACTATTTTTTCCTCAAGAAGGGAGGTATTCCCTTCAAAGGTCAATACATGTTGTGTCCACAATCGAATATAGAGAGAAAGTAGAAGAATGAGAAAAGAACTGGAGTGCGACCAGTGTAGACGCATCTCCTTGTAAAACCCAATCGGTGTAGCTAAGTCTCCAGTAAGATGTATAGACTTTTTGGTGGAAGCCCGGACTATTGTAGTCATATTTATATTTCGTGGCTTCGTCTTTGAGTTGTCTTTGTATTGTTGCTTGCACTTCATTCATCTTTTTGTTCCTAGACGGATATAACATCTTTTCATTCCGTCTATTTTTTAGGTCTTGGAAAAATTGTGCCGCCATATCCTTTCCTCATCTGAAGCGATTATTGCAACCCCAATGTCTCCCGTCTTTAGACATCAATGCCTTCGTACAAGGATTAAAACACACTACCAATATGGATTGCCCTTCGCAGCCCCATGCAAGTCGAGCCAAGTGCAAAGTGCATGTGTCCAAAATTGGCTCATTGATGAAGTTAAACAGATGACACCAAGTGTTCTACTTAGGCACTTTTCGAGTTGACTTCCAAAACATGGTCTCATGGACCACAAAGATTTATGTTAAAGACCCGAAGAGTCTAAATTCCAGTTCCTAACTAGGCTCCTTACAATGAAAGTTAAAGGTCGTAATCAAATTCCATCCTTTAGACTTTTCCAAATCTTTAGTTATAGAAATCAAATTTATTCTGAAAAATGCTAATGCAAATGCAACCATGTTTTTGTGAAGCATAATTTCTGAATTTTACTCATTTTTAGGGATTTTAAGGATTTTGCAATTTTTATGGATTTTAGACTTTGCATTTTTATGGATTTTGTAATTTTTATGAACACGTTTATGTACAAAAATTTTACAAGTTAAATTACCCATATTTTATTTGGATTAAATAACTAATGGATTTTAAAATTTTATACACAAAGGATTTTATAAGGATTACATGAATTTTACATATATTTTAATATAAAGCATTTTAAATAAGTGTTATACATGTTTGAAATACACATTTTAAATACATATTTTAAATTAAAAATTTTAAATAAGGGTTTTAAGCATATTTTACTTATTTACAAGGATTTTATAAATAATAAATAAATAAATAAATAAGTGGATTTAAATTACCCTCACCGACTTTTTATGTTTTTTATAGATATAGAAAATACATAAAAGTAAAAGTAAAAGTTATGGAAAAAGTATATATACAATATATACGCACCCCCTATGCTTAGCTTGTGCTATGTCCTCATAGCATCAAAAGAGAACAAGGAGGACATAACTCGTGCTTAGTAAAAGTGGGTGAAAAAGAACGAAAGAATAGAATTCAATCGACCCCCCTATACTTACGATCATGTTATTGTAAGTATAGTGGAACAAAAATGAGGTGACTAAGGAAAAGAAATCTATAAACGAAGGAACAAAAGGAAAAAGAAAATAAAATCATCGAAATCACTTGCCCCCTCCCATACTTAGGATAAGGCATCCTAAGTATAGAAAAGAGTGTGGCCAAAATTAGGGACCAGTGATTAGAGTAAAAGCAAGGATATACAAAAGAAAAGTAAAAAGATCAAAATCGAAAAACGAGAATCAGCTGGCGATCGGTCCACCCTATACTTGGGATATGGTATCCTAAGCATAGAAGACGAACAAAAATAGGGATGATTGTGATCTATGAAGGATACACATGTGTACTCCAGGGAAAAACCGAATGGCTTCACAGGTCTCTGTACATGATGGAATGAAGTGGAAGAGTAGTCATGCATCCTCTACAGAGTAGATCACTTCGACCTGGGTCTTACTAAATCTTCTGCTTTTTATGTGTGTAACGATCTTTGGCTAAACAAGTAGAGCCGCCTAATGAATCTCCATTTCATCACCTTTATTCTATAATTTTGGCCTTAAAAACCCCAACAAATGTATGTAACTAGCATCAATTTGTCCATAATAGCATTCATTATTTATTGTATTTATTGTACATAAAATAAGGTTTTTAATGCCAAAATTATAGAATAAAGAGAAGAAAAGAAAAAGGAATAAAATATTGCAAATATTTTATGACCCTAACCCCGAGACCAAGTCCAGAATGGAGTTGGTCGACAAGGAATAAAGTAGGGGGAGATAAGGGCCAACAATACAATAAACACCGCATTTATTTATTCATCCATTTATGCATTTTGATACCTATTTTGTATATACTTATTTATTCATTAAATAAAAATATTTTGTACATGAAAGTTGTAGATAATAATCTAAATAAAAATACAAAATCAAGTTTGTACAAAAATGATAGACAGTGTACATTTTATACACAGAATAGAAAGCCAAAATCTCAACTTCACATACCCATATCTTGCAAATAAAAACTCAAAATCAACCAAAATCACCTTTAATTGTATATAGAATTTTCAAGAACTATTTAATAAAATTGATTTCATAATTTTTGGAGTTCATCTGTGAAAGTTAGGTTTTTGGCCTTCATTGTACAGTCTGCTCGATTAAAATATTCATTTTATTCATTATTCATTATTTTTACAAACTTATATTTTTAAAATTTTGTAAATAATATATATAATAAATGTACATATTGAAATTAAAATAAAACCAAAAGGAATTCATAAAATAAAATAAGTCTATGGAATACATAGACCAAGAATACCTATATTACCTATGTACAGAAATAAAAAGGAAATTCATTCTTTAATAATTTTATCATTTCATATTTTTACAATATTGTAAACATTACATATAATTTATTAAAAATACAAATCCAAAATAAACTCCAATAAAATTCATTAAATAAATAAAATATATATAAAATATAGGTAAAATACCTATAAGTATACCTACATACTAGATACACCTATTTATTTAAATATTTAAATAAACTCATAAAAATTAAATAAAAATATATTTACACTCACAAAAATAAGTTATAAATTTATAAAATATGAAAACAAAATAATAAAATAAAAATACACAAAAAAATAAAAACATGTAAATACATTTATAAATACATCATTAAAATAAACCCATAATAAAATACATCAAAAAAATAAATCAAAATCATAAACAAGTACTACATTAACTAATAAACATTTTTTATTTTATAAATAACATTTAATTAATTCATTTATTATGTTTAATAAATCAGTCAACTTCTTGCAGACTTGGACCAATAAGATTCCATCGTTTCTTGACCGCCTGGTCAACTCGACCCCCAGGCGGCTGATTAGACGCAGCCTGTCATTTCGACCCATCTTCTCCCTATATTCGTGCTCAACTTGTCCCTCCCCTGATATCACCGCCTTCATGAAACTTGTCCCCCGTTCGATGTACATTCACGTCCTTGCATTTTTCCCCTTGTACATAGCCGCGATTCATCGCTACGGCCCGGTCAATAAGGGTGCCCATCCTGTTCTTAAATAAAGAACCTCCTCCGTCTTTGCAATTTTGGTCAATTTTCCTTCATTCTCAGTCCCCACCTTCGGTCTAGCGTGCTTCTTCGTGACAGGGAGAAGCCCGTGGAGGGCCTGATCGGGCTGGAGCGATGGAGGTTGTACCCACGGCGGTGCTCCGGCGTCACCTCTGCTCCCATCCTCTTGGGAGGTACGAGATACGCACCTTTACTCATTTTAGGTAGATTTCATTTCTGTAGTTTTATTTATGCATTTAGATTAGTGGTTAGACTGTAGATTTAGCGTAAGTCTGGTGATTCGTAGTTCGCCGGAGCTCGGCTCCGGCGAACATTTTGCGGTGATCCTGACCTCTTCCGACCTCACCTCACCTCTCACTTCCTTCATCTTCGCTCCTACTCCATTCCAGGAACCTTCGCACACCTAGATCCCTAGTGGATCTGGAGATCTGACCTCCTTTCTCCACCCACCACCGGAGGTTACCGCCAGAGTCCACCCTTCGCCCATTTTCCCTTTCTAACGGGACGAGGCAGTTTGCCCTCGTCCCTAGTTTCATTCCTGTACAGGTACAAGTGCACCCAGGCACCTGGAGTTGTAATCGAAGTTCGCTGGAGGTACCTGGAGCGCCACCTCGACATCGACCTGGTGGCGGCGCTCCGGTCACCTATCGGCCATTCTGAGGACTCCAACAGCTAGCGGAACCTGCCAGGAAGCTTTTGGCATCTTCCGGAGCGGCAAAGGTCGGCGGAGGCACAAGAAATCACCGGAGGAAGTTTGCCCAGGCGAACCTTCCTCCCTGTTCTTCCTGAAGCTCTCCCCGCCATCGGATGAAGATGAAGTCCCAGATCGAGTGCCAGCCGTCCGATGAAGATCTTCCTCGACCGTCAGATAAGCTTGGCTGATTTAATATCAACCCTTCATCGGCGAAGCGGCATCAACCGCTGGATGGCCGACACGTGTTTAAGTGAAGTCATCTACGTCGTCGGATCCAGCGCCTTTTGGGGGTAACTTGCAAACCTAATCCCCGCTTTTTATTGTATTTAATATTTAATTCTGTAAATAAAATGTCACATTATAAAATATTTGTAAATTTTGCAAGAGGACCCCTGTACCTTCCTGAAATTACTTTTTGGCCCCTCCGCGCCTCACTTGCAGTCCCACGCGAGGCGCGTGAATTTTGCTTGTATACCCTAGCGCCTTTTGCAATTGTTGAATAGTTCTAAAAATTTAAATAAATGTTTATTTCTTCTGGTAATTTTGCACAGAGCCCCCTGCAGTTATTTTATTTGCAAAAATGCCCCTGCCAGGCTGTTTAATTTTTGTCTTTTATGTATTTATTAAAAATACCTATGTAGCTCCTAAAAATCCACAAAAAATAGATTAGATGCTTCATGTAGTGTAATTTCACGCCCACATTTTATTTTGCATTTTTTGCATTTAACCTAATTATTAAAAATGAAAAAGGAGCCATTTTGTATTGTCTAATTTATAAAATACAAAAAAATTATAAAATGTTTTTGAAAAATTATAAAAAAATTATATATGGTATATATATTGAGTCCAGAAATTGAAAAAACCTAAAGACAAGAAAAAGAAAAATAAAAATATCAGAAAGCTCCAAAATGTAACAAAAAAATAGAAAAACCCTGAAAAACCCCCAAAATATATTTTTCTCTTTTCTAATTATCTATAAATTATTATTTACATATTAAAATTAATTTGGGTAATTTTTGGACTTACTTTATATTTTAAAACCCAAATTATTTTCGGCCTATTTAATTAGTCCTACATTCGGGACCTTTTTGGAATTAAAAATACAAAAAAAATTATAAAAATTCTAGAAAAATAACAAAAAATAAAAATATTAAAAGCTAAAAAAATATATTATATGTAATATATATTCAGTATTTATATAAATATTTAGCCTTATATTACTCATCTCTCTTCTCTTATATATATCTCTTTATATATAAATATTTATTTATTTATTTATATATTAAATAATTAAAAATATAAATAATATAAAATATAAAAACAAAATAAATAAAATAAATAAATAAAAAAATATTAAAAATTAAAAAAACCCGCAAAAACAATAAAGACTTGGACTTGATCATTGAATTGAATAATTGCACGACCAATTTCATCACTCAACCATTCGCCTCCCAGTGTTCGACTTCTACTCATGCTTACACCTATACACATTTGCATGTAGAGTTATAATAAATTTTACCTCCACATTTTTTGATATTCATTGCATATATTTTATTGTGGGTTAATTGTTGATTGATTTGGGTATTTTGGAGCGGTCGATTCAGCGACTGGATCTCTAGCCTTGTGAGACATCTATACCCTCTGAAAAACTCAGTCATCAAATGGCGCCGTTGCCGGAGAGGCAACAAATTTCGAATGATTGTTCATTTATTAATTTAATTCTTTGCTCATGTCCATTATTCATTTATTTCTCTGATTATTTTTGAGATTATTGATTGACTGTTCTGACCCATCTTACTTATTTGTCTTTGATGCGAGGGACAGCCAAGCGAAGGAGGACCTCCTAGGAGGACCAATACACCCAAGCGAGGTGGAGTTGGCTTTTCTACATCAGCCAACAGGAGAGAGCATCGATGGCAGATGGAGGAGACTTTTTGAAGGCAGTCTACTTTTTGCATTTTATTTTATTATGTATATTTATGTGAGAGAGTGACACTTAGAAAAATTGTAATAATACAGGACTCTCACAGGTACACTCCGACTTCCCGAGGTCCAGTGCCCGAGGGATTGTTCCCTTGGGGGCCTCGACGGTTTTGACGCTTTTCTTTTTTTTTTATTATTTTGTGTGAATGACCCCTAGCTTAGGAATTGCTAGCTCGTAGAGGAATTAGGTCCAAACACCCTAATATATTTGCATGTACCTATAGTTTGCTTTGGACCTAGATCAAACTCTAAATAGTCGACCTCATCATCTTCGAGCCTACGCACCGCGAGCTCACCCTGCCAAGCACTTCTCCTGAACTCGATGTGTCAAGAGGTGGAGGGTTGAGCCTAGACTGGACTCCTGGATTGAAGATCGGTGAGTGACTTGTGGTGCTGCACGATAATAGCAGTTACTATCCTAGGGCGATTTCTTCAGCTTGCATTTGCATTTAGCATAGGTTTCAATTCTGTTATGCATCCCGCTTGGAGAGAGCTGGAGGCACTGTAAGTCTTCTTACTTAGCATGCATCATCGATTTTCCGACTTGCATGGCTTTTCCGATCTTCTCCCTCTGTTTTTGCCAACCTAGGATGCTTAATGGAAATTGGAACCTCGACAGGCATGTGCGTTGAAAATATCCAAAAAAAAGTGATAACCTAAATAAAACCAGGACTGCTAACTCTATTGGACTTAAAATAAAACCTAATGGACTTCCTTATCTTGGGGAGTGCAACCCCCTCATTGTATGCGTTTTAATTGCTCACGTACACACTAAGGAGTAGAGCCCAAATCCCATCAAGCCTCCTAAGTGTTTTGTACAACTTTGTGATTCTCACCAAACTCTAAAACTGAAAAGATAAATGACTGTCACCTGACAGTCTTCACTGTGTTGAGTAGGTGAATTGGGGGTTTGCCTTGCGTATTGATTGTGACTTTATTATTAGAGTAGTCGGTCCCGCCCGTGTGAGTCATGCATTTTTCATTTTTGAGTCTCTCTACCTCTCTTATACATATACCTCTTCATTTTGCATCATGTCTTGATATTGGCGCTTGAGCTCAATCATTCTTCGCCAAGTCCTTCATTTCCCTCTTCTTCACCATCTTCCTCATATCCACCGTATCATCCCCATCTTCTTTGGTTCGAGGAGAGCATGCTCTTTGGACTACCATTTTGATGGTGTTCCCTCCTTGTGTGGAACACCCAATTTTGTCTATGTCTCGATCTTCTCGCCCGCCCTCCTCGTCCCCTCTGTGTCACTCTTATACCACCCATGATATTAGCGCGCAAGCTCAATCAGCTTGTCCACTCCATTGTGTTACCCTTCTTATCCACCTTCCTCGTGTTCCTCGTATCTATTCTCCCTTTACACGGGAATGCTGCGCTTTTAGCGATGGCCCGCTTCGAGGATTTCATGATTACCTTGATTATTTGTGTATGCCGGGCCAATAATGTTGAGGATGCTAAGATTGATTTGGTGGATTTGTCTTTGATACGTGCATATGAGCTTATTGAGGATTTTTGAAGATGCAAAATGATTAGGTGTGATTCTTTATTGAGAAATTTTTGATCTCGCACACCAGATTGAGGACATGATATGATGAGATGATTTGGTGATGATTTCATGAGTATTGATTGATTTATCTATCTTGAGGATCCACCCATCTTGATTTTGAGGATTGACTGATTATTCTGATTTGGACTTCCTGATAAAGGTGTGAGGATCCTGTATGATCTCTCATCTTCCTGATTAAACCATCCTTGATCTCCCGACTCTTTGATCCATCCATGGCACATTGAGGATTCCTGATTATCTTTCGTGCCATTTCAGCTGATTGGAGTAACCTGAGGGATGTTTGGTGAATGACCTGATTATTTACTCCCTCACATGATCTTATGCTCTCCAGATGATTGAATGATTGGATGCTTTTGAGGACCTGAGATTTTATGCCAGCATTCCCATGACCAACATTGATCTAGCTCGCATTACTCCCCGAGGACTATCTGTGGGAGAATGCGACAATTTCTAGGACTACGATTTCATCCACTGCTTGGGTCTCCATTTTGATGGGACCCGAAACCGAGTCAGATGATATGCTTGATTGCCCCCTCCCCTGTAATTATGTACCCGACCTGTCAGTACACGAGGCCAATAGACTGATTTCTCTCCTTGACGGTCCTCGCAAGGACGAGCCTTGATATTCTAGTTATTCATTGCCCAGTTCATAGCTCTCCAAGGGTTATCTACGAGAGGCTATGACACATTATAGCTCTCGTGGTCTCTTCTGCTGGTAGATGATATGTCATCTACCGAGGCCACATTTTCTGTGGATTGCTCTGATGGATCCGACTCCTTTGAGCCCCCTTCTCTCCTTGACGACCCTCGCAAGGACGGGAGGTACTCTGATTATTCACTGTGTAGCTCACATACCTTCATGAGGACTATCTGCAGAAGGATGTGACACATTCTTTACGATCGGCTTCACTCACTTCTGGTACCTCCATCTCAGCTGTTGGGGTACGTAGCCGATTCGTCTGATATGGGCAGTCGGTCTCTCTTTCTGATTGTGCGCCCGATCTATTGGGGCACGCAACTGACTTGCCCCGGCTCCTTTGAGTCTGCTCTCCTTGACTGTCCTTGCAAGGATGAGCTCTTTTCTGATTATTCCTTGACTAGCTCGTAGCTCCCTGAGGGTTATCTGCGGGAGACTACGACATATTTCTGATATGATTGGTCTCTTCTGATGGTAGCCGATCTGTCGCCTGTCGAGACCATTTCTATGATTCGTCTGATGGATCACTGACGCCTTTGCGTCCGCTCACCTTGATGACCCTCGCAAGGTCGAGTCTTCTTCTAATTATTCATTGACTAGCATGTACTACTCCCCGAGGGTTATTTGCGGGAGAGTACATCATATTTTAGGTACTCGGCTTCATTTTATGGTGTCTCTGATCTGAGGCATACGAAGCCGAGTCTTCTGAGTTATGTACTTGGTCCCCACTCTGATTGTGTATCCGATCTGTGGATCACTAGACCAAGTATTCTGATTATTCTATGATCCCCGGCTCCTTTGAGTCTGCTCACCTTGACGACCCTCGCAGGGTTGAGCCATGACTTGCAGTATTCGGTGTGTCTCCTATGATCTTCCGACCTCATGACCACCAAATACCACGATGTCTCCTATTTTCTATCTTCCATATCTTTTTGAGACTCTGATTAACCAGAGGAATCTGTACTGTTACTTCTTCCTCCCGGTCTTATAGTATCAGCTCTATTTCCTCATGCTGACCCTACGAGCCGAATGACTGCTTCATGCTATCGGACCCGATATCTATACGTTCCGATCTATTTTCCCCCGGTAGCTGACACCCACTTGATTGTAGATTCGGGTGTACTTTCACCTTCTGACTGCGTCCTCGTTCTCACAGGGAGACGACGGCGAGAGCACGGTAGTCGTTTATCAGATACCGTCCTGTACTTCACCAGTTTTTTTACCACTTGTATATATGTGTACCTTATGTTATGTGTGCTCCATATCTATTGCCATATCTTTGTGTCTACACTTAGGACGTACCTTGTCCTAAGTATAGGGGGGCACACAACGTGTTGTTCTTTCCTTGTTCAGTTTCGTCACTCCTGTCGTTGCCTATACTTAGGAATATCTCACCCTAAGTATAGGTGGAGTGATGCATATATTCTCCACGATCGTTGCATCTATCTGTATATATCTCTCTTTTCTTCTTTTCTTCTTCTCTTATTCATATTTCTTTATCTACATAAAAGGTGTCACCCCTTTGTGTCAATTTTCTGTACTTAGGACGTACTTTTTCCTAAGTATAGGGGGGTGCACCCCTGATTTGTTAATTCTTTGATCTGTTTATTCCCACCCTTGACCCTCCCTGCTTTGTGTACAGTCTGTTGTACTTCGGATTATTTGATCCTAAGTATAGGGGGGAAGGTCAACTTCTCATTCATCCATTTCTTATTTATGTATTCTTTAGACTTTTCTATACTCAATACGAGTTATGTCTTCTCTTTCTCTTTTCCGATCTATGAGAACATAGCTCAAGCTAAGTATAGGGGGGTCGTATATACTATGTATATACTTTAGCCATAACTCGTACGTTCGTATTCTCTTAATAATATGGCTAATAATTCTTTAAAAATCATTAGAAAAACCTAATAAAAAGATGTTGTCATTCCTCAAATTCTTTTTGTATATACTGATTAATAAATCATGTGAAAACGTTTTTTGCAAAATGATTGAAAAATAGTTATAAAATCTTTGTGAAAATCTTTTGAAAAATATTTTGAAAAAGTTTTGTTACATGTTTTCAACCTTTGTAAAAACATTTTGGTTTGTAATGTTTATTTTATTTGTGTGAAATAAAATGTTTGAAAAAATTGTTTGCAAATGGTTTGAAAAATGGTTGCAAAAATATTTTGAAAAATCTATATATACTGTTTGGAAAACCTATGCAAAATTTTCAAATGTGTGTACATGTTTGTAAAGTGCTTGTAAAAATTATTTTGTACTATTGTTTTTCAAAATTGTTTGTAAAATGATTTTCAAATAAGTTTGAGGAATCGATACATCAAATAAATAAAATAATAAATAACAAAAAAATTCTTTAATAATTGTACATACATACCTGTAAATAGAAACAGAACTATAAATCCTTCATTCTTTGTAAATAAAGCGGCATGCCTGTGTAAATAGATGTATATATTTTATACTTAGGGTGCCAAAATTATTTTATTTGCAAAAATTCTTTGTGTAAAAAGATTCTTTGTTTTCAAATTTGTTGAAAAATTGCATTATTCTTTGCATATTTGTAAATAGCATTTGCACAGAGCTCATATATTTTTGATTGAGCTTGATGATTGAACTAGTCCAATAAAGTCGAAGATTGGAGATTGGTTGGACCTTACCGCACCTAACTACATTGGAACCTTATGGGAACTAGGTTTAAGGTACTTCAGGTCTATTCAGACTTAATTCTTCGAGAAATCAGGGCTGGGTTCAAGTCACCTCAACTGACTAACTAGAACTTTTCGAGACACACGTATGACTCTTGCCGACCGTGACCTAACTTGGACACTTTGCACCTTTCACATGGCTCAACTCAGTTGGAGTGGTGAGGGGGTTGGATTTGCCAGTATGAGATGCACACAGGTGGAAACATTCGTCCTCGTCTAGGGAGGGAAGTGCACCCCAACCTGGTCCAGTAGCCATGAAGTCTAACGACAAGAGAGTGTGGGTTGCGATAATGCTTTAAAAGTGGGATAGTCTTCTGGCTCAAGAGGAAAAAGTCCTTATGTAAATGTTGTTTTATATAGTATTCAAAAAAATCTCCAAAAAAGTGGGCAGGCTTGAAAATAAAATAAAAGTGCCTTCCGGAGAATGTAAATATGTTGTATAGAAAATAAGCAAGCTTGAGCATCAAAGTTATACCATGTGAGCCTGCAGCTGGATGACTTGACTACACTGGTCTTGCATCCCAGGATAGGTAGCTAAACTGGCTACCGTCCATTCTTTTCTCTACCTCCTCCTCCTGAGTTGGATGCCACTTGAACTTAGAAGGGAATACCCCGATCCTCGAGGAAAGAGATGTTGGATTGGGGAATCATTGGGTTGTCATTCTGGAGAAGTCAGTCTCTTTGTCATTTCAGTTGGGGAGAGCCACTATCACTTACACTGTACAAGTCAGCTTCATAGTCATAAGGGTTTGCGTATGATGTAGGCTAGTTCTGACCTGGCTATTGAGGTGATTCGAACCGAGTTCTGTGACTCTCGAAGGCTGTTGTGTTTTAAATTTGGTTCCCGACCAGGTTCCACACACATTTTTACACCAAGGTCTAACCTGTGCTCCAAACTTTGATTTTGTACATATGAGTTTAATAATCATGATCAATTCAATTTATTCTTTAAATTCTTTATTTTTGCTTTTTCTTTTCTTCTTATTCTTTATTCTTTTCGTACTTATTGCATAAGTACTTGCTAGGGACTAGCAAAGGCAAGTATAGGGGGGTGATGAATCTCCATTTCATCACCTTTATTCTATCATTTTGGCCTTAAAAACCCCAGCAAATGCATGTAACTAGCATCAATTTGTCCATAATAGCAATCATTATTTATTGTATTTATTATACATAAAATAAGGTTTTTAATGCCAAAATTATAGAATAAAGAGAAGAAAAGAAAAAAGAATAAAATACTGCAAATATTTTATGACCCTAATCCCGAGACCAAGTCCAGAATGGAATTGGTCGACAAGGAATAAAGTAGGGGAAGATAAGGGCCAACAATACAATAAATACTGCATTTATTTATTCATCCATTTATGCATTTTGATACCTATTTTGTATATACTTATTTATTCATTAAATAAAAATATTTTGTACATGAAAGTTGTAGATAATAAAGTAAATAAAAATACAAAATTGAGTTTGTACAAAAATGATAGACTGAGTACATTTTATACACAGAATAGAAAGCCAAAATCTCAACTTCACAAACCCATATCATGCAAATAAAAATAAAAATCAACCAAAATCACCTTTAATTGTAAATAGAATTTTCAAGAACTATTTAATAAAATTAGTTTCATAATTTTTGGAGTTCATCTATGAAAGTTAGGTTTTTGGCCTTCATTGTACAGTCTGCCCGATTAAAATATTCATTTTATTCATTATTCATTATTTTTACAAACTTATATTTTTAGAATTTTGTAAATAATATATATAATACATGTACATATTGAAATTAAAATAAAACCAAAAAGAATTCATAAAATAAAATAAGTCTATGGAATACATAGACCAAGAATACCTATATTACCTATGTACAGAAATAAAAAGGAAATTCATTCTTTAGTAATTTTATTCTTTCATATTTTTACAATATTGTAAACATTACATATAATTTATTAAAAATACAAATCCAAAATAAAATCCAATAAAATTTATTAAATAAATAAAATATATATAAAATATAGGTAAAATACCTATAAGTATACCTACATACTATATACACTTATTTATTTAAATATGTATATAAACTCATAAAAATTAAATAAAAATATATTTACACTCACAAAAATAAGTTATAAATTTATAAAATAAGAAAACAAAATAATAAAATAAAAATACACAAAATAAAAATAAATACATGTAAATACATTTATAAATACATCATTAAAATAAACCCATAATAAAATACATCAAAAAAATAAATCAAAATCATAAATAAATACTACATTAATTAATAAACATTTTTTACATTATAAATAACATTTAATTAATTCATTTATTATGTTTAATAAATCAGTCAACTTCTTGCTGACTTGGACCAATAGGATTCCAGCGTTTGTTGACCGCTTGGTCAACTCAACCCCCAGGCGGCTGATTAGACGCGGCCTGTCATTTCGGCCCGTCTTCTCCCTATATTCGCGCTCGACTCGTCCCTCCTCTGACATCGCTGCCTTCATGAAACTTGTCCCCCGTTCGATGTACATTCACGCCCTTGCATTTGTCCCCTTGTACATAGCCGTGATTCATCGGTACAGCCCGGTCAATAAGGGTGCCCATCCTATTCTTAAAAAAAGAACCTCCTCCGTCTTTGCAATTTTGGTCAATTTTCCTTCGTTCTCAGTCCCCACCTTCGGTCTAGCATGCTTCTTCGTGACAGCGAGAAGCCCCTGGAGGGCCTGAGCGGGCTGGAGCGGTGGAGGTTGCACCCACGGCGGTGCTCCGGCGTCACCTCTGCTCCCTTCCTCCTGGGAGGTACGAGCTGCATATCTTTACTCATTTTAGGTAGATTTCATTCCTGTAGTTTTATTTATGCATCTAGATTTGTTGTTAGACTGTAGATTTAGCGTAAGACTGCTGATTCGTAGTTCGCCGGAGCTCGCCTCCAGCGAATATTTTGCGGTGATCCTGACCTCTTCCGACCTCGCCTCTCCACTCACTTCCTTCCTCTTCGCTCCTACTCCATTCCATGCACCTTCGCACCCCCAGATCCCTAGTGGATCTGGAGGTCTGACCTCCTTTCTCCACCCACTGCCGGAGGTCACCGCCCGAGTCCACCCTTCGCCCATTTTCCCTTTCTAATGAGACGAGGCAGTTTACCCTCGTCCCTAGTTTCATTCCTGTACAGGTAAAAGTGCACCCAGGCACCTGGAGGCATAATCGAAGTTCGCCGGAGGTACCTGGAGCGCCACCTCAACATCAACCTAGTGGCGGCGCTCCGATCACCTCTCGGCCATTTTGAGGACTCCAACAGCTAGCGGAGCCTGCCAGGAAGCTTTTGGGATCTTCCAGAGCGGCAAAGGCCGGCGGAGGCATGAGAAATCACCGGAAGAAGTTCGCCCAGGTGAACCTTCCTCCATGTTCTTCCTGAAGCTCTCCCCGCCGTTGGATGAAGACGAAGTCCCAGATCGAGTGCCAGCCGTCCGATGGAGATCTTCCTCGACCATCAGATCAGCTTGGCTGATCTAATCTCAGCCCTTCATCGGCGAAGCGGCATCAGCCGCTGGATGGCCGACACGTGTTTTAGTGAAGTCATCTACGTTGTCGGATCCAGCGCCTTTTGGGGGAAAATTGCAAACCTAACCCCCACTTTTTGTTGTATTTAATATTTAATTCTGTAAATAAAATGTCACGTTATAAAAATAATTGTAAATTTTGCAAGAGGACCCCTGTACCGTCCTAAAATTACTTTTTGGTCCCTCCGCGCCTCATGTGCAGTCCATGTGAGGCGCGTGAATTTTGCATGTATACCCTGACGCCTTTTTGTAATTCTTGAATAGTTGTAAAAATTTAAATAAATGTTTATTTCTTCTTGTAATTTTGCACAGAGCCCCCTGTAGTTATTTTATTTGCATGCCCCTGCTAGGCTGTTTAATTTTTGTGTCTTTTATGTATTTATTAAAAATACCTATGTAGCTCCTAAAAATCCACAAAAATTAGATTAGATGCTTCATATAGTGTACTTTCACACCCAAATTTTATTTTGCATTTTTTGCATTTAACCTAATTATTAAAAATGAAAAAGGATCCATTTTTGTACTGTCTAATTTATAAAATACAAAAAAATTATAAAATGTTTTTGAAAAATTACAAAAAAATTATATAAGGTATAATTATATATATATTGAGTCCAGAAATTGAAAAACCTAAAAACAAGAAAAAGAAAATAAAAAAATTAGAAAGCTCCAAAATCCAACAAAAAAATAGAAAAACCTTGGAAAAACCCCAAAAATATAATTTTCTCTTTTCTAATTATCTATATATTTATATTTACATATTAAAATTAATTTGGGTAATTTTTGGACTTATTTTATATTTTAAAACCCAAATTATTTTCGGCATATTTAATTAGTCCTAAATTAGGGACCTTTTTGGAATTAAAAATAAAAAAAATTAGAAAAATTCCAAAATAATAACAAAAAAATATAAAAATATAAAAAGACAAAAAAAATATTATATGTAATATATATTGAGTATTTATATAAATATTTATCCTTATATTACTCCTCTCTCTTCTCTTATATATATCTCTTTATATATAAATATATATTTATATATATATATATATTAAATAATTAAAAATATAAAAAAATATATAATATAAAATAAATAAATAAATAAATAAAATATTAAAAATTAAAAAAATCCCACAACTTAGACATGATCATTGAATTGAATAATTACACGACCAATTTCATCACTCAACCATTCGCCTCCCAGTGTTCGACCTCTACTCATGCTTACACCTATACACATTTGCATGTAGAGTTATAATAAAATTTAACTCCACATTTTTGGATATTCATTGCATATATTTTATTGTGGGTTAATTGTTGATTGATTTGGGTATTTTGGAGCGGTCGATTCAGCGACTGGATCTCTCGCCTTGTGAGACATCTAGACCCTTTGAAAAACTCAGTCATCACCGCCTCTGTAAATGAACTATGTATATGGCATAGCTCTCTTTTTATGAAGTATGCATCTCTGGAGTCGGACTATCGAATCCATCTATATGTGTAATAATTACACCATCCGACTCTCTACGCTGAATAGACTATATGATCTGCAAAATATAATCAGCTGATGGTCGAGGTAGAATATGTGTACTCTCAATCTGCGGTACTGAGATGTCTACTACTACTAACTGCTCATTTGTATCTGATCTGAATTCTTTATCTGTATGTGAACAATCATCTGCAGAACTAGGTACCATATCATCTACCCTATCCTGGTGTAGGATATTGTGGGTATCAAAATAAACACTCTCAAGATGAAGAGATTGTCTCATATATGTTCTGGAAATCCTCTGTAAGACTAGTGTCCTCTGAAGTAAATGATAAAACTTATCTAGGATTGCTAGATCCTCTCTCCACCTCAATATGTATCTCTCCACCGTCTGCGCGGAATGATGCTCTCCCAGCATCATAGTCAGAGAGTGCTCTTGTTGTTTGCATGAAAGGTCTCCCGAGAATGATTGGAGCAAGGTGTAATTGCGTAGGGCACGTCATATCTAGGATAGTAGTTTAATGTCCACAGGAAACTGCAAGCCCTGAACGATCATAATAATGTTCCTCAAGATGCCTCTAGGTCTCTTCACAGATCGATCTGCAAACTGAAGTATCGCTCGTGACTTGTAAAGAGGACCTAGCTTGATCTTATCAAGCAAAGATGATAGAAGTAAATTGATCAAGGAACCATTATCTAAGAGAGTACGATGGAATGCAACATCTTCAATCTAACATGTGACATAGTGAGCTCCATAATCTTTCTTCTTATTTCGTACCTTGTTTCGAATAGCTCATGAAGTTGCCTTGGTTAATACATGTTTCTCATCTCATGATCTCTTTTTCCTACGTGTTGTGCATCTGTTCCTCAACTGATTCTTGAGCGTAGGAAAATGATCCAAGGCATCGCGAAGTAGAATCTTCAGAAAGATGTGATCTTTTAATGGACGATTGGTCTCTGGAGTAACAAGATTCTTTTTGTGTTTTTTATTTCCTTTTCCATATAAAGTATCATGAAAAGGAACAAATTCAGGATCAACAGAATCTTTTTTATTAAAATCAAAATCTGCTTGTACATTGAGAGTCTCATAAATATCTACAAAACTCTCTGAAACAGGAAATGACACATCATCTTCGGGAGTATCTACATGGCTGGGCGTGGTATCATCGTTTGATTCGTCTAAGTCCATATCGACAGTCTCACCATTGCTTTCTTCTCCCTGATCGTCAAGTGGTTGATCCTCATCATCTTTGAGGTCCTCCTCAGCATCAATATGTGTATCGTGACTTTGCTCTCGCTCTTTGCCTTGTGCCATCTCCTCCTCCCGATCAGGTGTTTGTGGTGATCTACCACTCTTGAGATGAATGAAGTTAGATAGAAATTCAGTAAAAGAGATCGCACCTTTCATGTTGTCTAACTGATCTGGATGCCTCCTCTTGTTATTCAGGTTCATTTGAGGCTGGGCTAGAAGAGTGGTCTTTGGTGCGGTTTACTCATCTAGACGATGGTTAACCTGCTCCAGTCTTGTGCGCAGTCTGGAGCGTGCTCAACATGCCAATGATTTGATTCAGTGCCAGGGCTTGCGAAGATATCTCATGTTCATTGCGGTAACCCAGACTCTTTGCTCTCTCCTACCACTAAGTATGCTGCTGCGGAGCATAAGATTGCGGAGATCACTAGGGTGTGTATGAAGACTGCTACTGCTGGTAATGATGCGGCTGTGGATGCAAAGCAGGTTGGTGAAAATAATGTAGTCTCTGATAGACATTCTGATGAGAATGTTGCTGCATGAAATTCTAACAGTGCTGAAATTGTGGACGTCCCTACTGCAGATGGTTGTAATGATGCGGCTGCTACTTGTGGTGTATGCTCTGAGGAATATACTGTGATGACAGTTGAATCAAAGTGTACCATATCCTTTAATCTCGAGAGTGGCTTGAGGCTCAACATTAGTGTCTCCAAGGTTGGTGATTTGGCTTGGATTAGCATACGACTGGACCTCATGCCAATGAATCTGTGGAGTCTACGTAGGCTGACATTGCTCACACTAGATGAAGTGGATCTGTCGGGTGGGAGGAGTGGGTAATGATCTCCAAACAGGTTGAGAAGTCGAAGAAGTGTGTGACTGTTGATACTGAAGCTGTAGGTCCATCACCTTCTTCATCATATCACTCAGCTACTTTGGAAGTGATTGAGAGTTTCTCCAACTCTCGTAGCAGCTGCAGGTCTTGAACTTGTTTCTAAATCACATCTACCAATGTCAAATTCTCGGTAATGTTTCCCATGTTGGTATTTGATTCAGAATTCGAAATATTCACCACTTTATGATGCTCTTGGTTATGTGGTGGCTACGGGGCCTTCTGGAATGCCCAAGTAGAGTTGACGACTCTCGAGTTTTCTGTCATCCCCTCAAAGATCGACCAGACAGACTCGACATCCCCGGCGCTCACAAGGCCCTTGACATCTGGCTAGAGTCCTCTGAAGTAATTCTGAACTAGCACCTTTAAAGGTATATCATGAAGGGGCCATCTCTTAGTAAGGTCCTTGAATCGATCCCATACTTCATGGAATAATTCGTTTGGTAGCTGAGTGAAGTTGGAGATCTGGCTCCTCATCATGTTCATACGTCCTAGAGGAAAGAATTTACGTAGGAATGTGTACTTCAGATCGTCCCACATGGAGATTTCCCTCCCCAAATGACTGAGCTAGTAAAGCGCCTTATCTGCTAAGGAGAAGGGGAAGTCTTTAGGGCGAATGGCCTCCTGCATAGCACCTGGATCATTAGCCATACCGCAAATCATCTGGAACTGTTGTAGAAAAGTAAATAGCTCCTCTGCAGCATTCCCGTAAAACATGGGAAGCAATGAAATAAATGACGGGTGTAACTCATATAGCCCTTGATTCAGTGGTAACCGAATCCAATGGTGTAGCGCCCTGGCTCCAAGGTCATACTCGTCTCTGAGTGTTGCGGGAACCAGGGCAAGCGGTGGTGGATTCCCGGATCCTGCTCTCAGTGCAGCGATCTCAGTTTGCAGCTCATTCTAGACTCTAAACTGATCTCGGATCTGTAGATTCATCTGCTGAAGCATGTCTAGAATCCCAATCATGATGTCTGCAGTTGGATCTGGTCTTCCATTAGTGTGTTTTTCTCTAGTTTGTCGGTCCTCTGCTGATTTGCCTTCGACTGGTCCCTTCCCGTGAGCCATATCCTTTGAATCTTCTTGGAAGGAAAAAGACTCGTAAGAATTTAGTGAAACTGGTGCAGGAGAAAGATACGATGCTTTGAGGCAGGGGTCTGCCTCAAATGAAGGTCTAGGAGGTGAGGGAGTCTGGGTCTGACTCTCCTCAAGATTAGATGGGACTGACTTGGGAAGAGGGTCATCCCGAGTCTGTGAAGAAGTACGACGGACGGTGGATCGTCAATAGCTCATAGAGTCTGAGCAAAAAAATCGTCGAGTCGTCATCTCCGATGTCAAAAGGATAATCGGGATAACACGATGTCAAGAAATTGGAAGTAAAGGCATATAAGATGCGGTAATGCACACCTCACAAGCAATCAAAAAACAACCCTGGATTCACCAACACAACCCGATGATGACCGTATAACTTCAGTCTTTTATCTTGTCAGTTTTAGGGTTATGTTAGCAGACAGATATTATCACAGATTATTGCGAGTTGATAGGTGCCCAGAATTTAATTGAAATAATGTCATGAGTCCTTACAGAATACCACTTATTCTCAGCCAGTATGGGAGTAAGTAGGGATCGTTTCTGACTACCTGTGTTACTTGAGCACTATGCAACTATGGTGTCCTCCAAACCTCCCACTATGTGAAATAAACTCAGAGTGTTGCCGGCTACCTGAGAGTACCCACTGAAGAAATGTGATTAGGTGTATGGAATAAGTAGTAAACTTTGACTGTGGTTCTAATCTTAAGTGACGTCCCTCACTCACAATGTCTGGAAGTGTACCTGCAATCCTTGTTTGAGGGTTGCTCTCCCAAATCAAATGATATTTACGTTTATTTTTAGGTTAAGCAGTCAACCAGTCCCGATTTTAATTTTGGTTATCTCTTTTTTTTGATTTTTTTTCAAATACATCTAATTTTTTTATTTTTTATTTATCCTAGATAAGCACGCACCTAGGTTGTGAAGGATATGGTTAGATCCTCAAGCGCATTACGGAAGCGTGAGCGTCGTATCGAATATGACGAGGAGCGACTAGTCGCACTAGTTGCTCGATGCAGCGGAATTTAAAAAAAATTCATAAGACGAAACCACATGATCCAAGAACACTTTTCAGATCGTTTCGTCTAAACCACAAATAAGTAATAGGATTACCTCTTGAAGCGTGGTTGCGATCAAGTCTCTAAACGAAGAGACCTCCTGTCTCAACTCCGATCCGACGGAGGAGATGCTTGCGAGCGCGGGGATGAACCACGTGCTTCTCACAATCCATGTTGATGATCTAAGCGGTGGATCTCTTGATCTCGACACACGAGATCTGACGTCTTCTTCACGAGCAAGGCACGCCGAAGTAGACGGAGTTCCACGAACAAGACATTGGGCAGCATAACGACGACGCTGCGGCGATGAAGACTCTCTCTAGGGCATCCATGGTGGACGTCCATGAGAGGGAGAGAGAGGGTTGTCGAGTAGAGAGAAAGAGAAGAGAGAGTGTGCTCCAATATAGCATGTAAATAGAGAGCATGGTATGCCTCTCTATTTATAGGGTTTTGTGATCCATGGATCTCAATCCATGTGACATGTAAAATCAATGGATGAAATTGATTTATGTCAATCCAATGGTCAAGATTGTTGTCGGTAAAACCAACAAATTTAGGTTAACATATATTTGACAAAATCAAATATAAATTAGTCCTAAATCAAACCAATAAATAAGGAGAGAATGTGCATGGAGATTTCATCTCCATGCACCTTCCATGTGGACGGCCACACATTCCTATTAGGAATGATGTGCCGCCCACTCTTTCCATGGGGAGAGCAATCTCATGATAATTCATGAGATTGCATATCTCCATGGAAATCTCTCTTTATTTATTTGCAACAAATTTGTTGGATTTTATTCTTCAAAAATAATTCACAATTATATTTGAGAATATTGCAATCTTGCCATGGAAAAATTATGAATCATATTCACAACCAAAAACAACATATAATTTACATTGTCAATTAATTACACAATGTGTATCCAATACACATAATAATTAATCAACACATATAAATTATAATTAGCTCTCTCTAATACATTATAAATCACATTTATAATATATTATGAATAATTGGATATTACTATCCACATTATTCTTATCCATAATAATTAAATCAAATTTAATTATATTGGATAACTTATTCTCATGTGCTCAAATGATATGAATCACATTCACATTATTTATATCTTTGATAATTAAATCACATTTAATTATCTAAGATAACTCTCCTTATAATATGAAACAAATTTATATTATTCATGATAATTAAATCACATTTAATTATCTATTTTCTCAATGCTCGGATACATATATCAATAATAGAATTATCCATGAACTCTTTCAAGGACAATGCACTTTCTCTGCAAATACTTGGAAATAAGGACAGGGCGATTGTATTGTTCCATGTATAGTGACATGGATATTGAGATCATATCTCAAATCAAGGTCACAGGCCTCCCATAGATGCTTGATTAAATCAAGACCGCAAATCTAATGTTCTCATTGCATCTGAATCACATTTAGATCAATGTCCAACATTTGGACTAAGATCAGATTACTTCTCTACTGAGAGGTGTCACTAAAATCCAGACCCATTTCATCACTCCCTAGGAATGGAAGCGTCATGGTTATACAATCGTTTATGATCACATCACCCTCAGGTATTCCTAATACCTGTACATCCTGCATACTGGAAGACTCAGAATAAACGCAAAGTATTAGATCAACTTTACACTGTCTACTTCAGGGTTTTATCAGTAAGTTTCTCATTCGATCATTTGGGAGTCGGTATCGATCATATACTTTCCAAAAGCATATATCATACCTAGGCATTTGATCACATACTTTCCAAAAGTATATATCAAACCTACAAATTCAGTCAAGCTTCCAAAGCGAGACGACCATGCGCATGGAATTTGATTCATCCCAATATCTCATGAGTGAGCTCATGTCTTCTGGTTCAGTAACTGAACCTGTATGATCCCTTTGAGAGATCGTATTACTCATATGCCCTTATATGCACACCAGCGTGTCGGTGTATAGACCTTGATTAGGTCATCAACCTATTGGTCTGCCAAATGTACATACTCAGACATATAGTAACACATCTGTCTCCGGTCAGAGGATGTGTGCCTATATCATGACAGCTTATGATATAGGACTTTGGTTATCTTGATCTCGTTAAGTCAACTCTTTGACCTAACTAATCTGACACCTCCGAATCTCTATTCCTATGCATAGGACCTGCATCAAGAAGTCGGTCAGATATCAACCTAACTGAGAAAGGATTGCCATCTCCTACTCAGGATGGTGATCATTTCTTAATAATCATTTGGCGGTGCTTGATGAGTCCTTAATCTAACTCTTTAGATATTTATCCAAGCACAAGCCTCTATGATTCAATAATTGAATCGACAGCTGTATGATCATTAAGATGGCCATGGTACATAACCCTAATTGTACTAAGGGACCTATTATGCAAATTATGTACTCTTTATTTCAGATTAAGGAGTGAATTGCAATAACATTTATTGCATAATGGCTCGCCGTGGGCTCGCATGTCCAACAATCTCCCACTAGCCCAAAGAGCCATTAATGGGCTAATCATTTAAACCCACACTCATGTGACAATCATAGGCTATTTAGAAAATAGCTTGGTAAGCTGATCAGTCACTCTGTTCCCAAGAAACTACGCCAAGTCCTTTTACGGCACTTGCATATCCCCTAGTAACAGTGTTCGCATCCAATGCGAATGTTGCATCTTATGCAATCAACACTCAATATTGTCGGTTATAGTGTCCTTGACACTACATCTTATTAATTATCATAACCAGTATTCCCATAATCCTTATTAGAATACCTTTATTATTGGAGATCTCTATCTCCTAAGGTATCTACAGTTAAGACCCTCATAGATCACTATCTACAAGGTCTTAAACTTTTGAAGATAAGACTTTGAGATCACTGTCTCCAAGTTTCATCATCTTTGAAGATATTATTATTATTGCAATCAAGTGCTTTGTCTCCAGAGTAGGATTAGTAACATTTCACTACTCCCACTGCATGGTAGACATCTGGTTCTTGTATACATCTAGCATGCATTCAGCTTCTCATAACTTATGCACAAGTGCAAGCAGTTCTAGCATTTACTTCCTCAACTCTTTGAGGTGCTATCCCTTTAGACATGTCACCTTCACATCTTAAGGGAAGGAAGCTTTTCTTGGAATTTTCTAGAGAATGGAATAAGTCCAAGGTGTACTACTAATGCGTCGGTCCCAATACACTCTTCTCTTTGCTGCTGAACATCTTCAGAACTAGGATCTAAGAGGTATCCTTGAGATCATATCTCAAGGTGTGGAACAACCAAAATATAAAACACTTATTATTATTCTTATATCATTCTAAATGATTAGAATAATATCTACATTTAGCACGATGAACACAATGGCACTCCCACTAAGCTTCACATGGTTCATCAATATTTATTTTTTATCTGAAATTATAACATTTTTAATTTTATCAAATCTTATGTTCCAACTACAAGAAGCTTATCTGAGTCCAAAGATGGAGTTCTTTAGCTTGCACACCTTGCTTTCCTCAACCATGAAGCCCTGCAGCTACTTCATATGAATATCCTCAGAGAGGTATTCATAGTGGAATGCAATCTTGACTCACATCATAAAGATGTCATAGTCGAGTTGTGTAGCTACAGTTAGCAATAGTCTGATGGGTTAAACATGGTCACTGAAGAGAAAGTCTCATCGCAAGCGATGTCTTCTCTTCGGTTTGCAGCTCATGGCTATGAACCATGCTTTGAAGGTCTCTACATTCTCATCAGGTTCCCTCTTTCTCTTGAAGATCCATTTACACCTTAATGGGTATTACCCATATAGGTGGATCCTCGAGGGTCCATATACAACACTTGTATATGAAGTCTACATTAGACTTTATTGCTAACATCCATCTTTCCATGTCATGATCCTCAGGAGCTTCATCACATGAAGTCCGATCATTGTCAGATTTAACTGACACATGGAATCCATCCTCAAACTTATTTGAAGAGGTATTAATGTTTCATCTTTAATTATCTATTTTAGTTTCCGATTTCAGGAGCCTCATTATCTTCTCAAGATTAAATGAGTTCCTTTACTTCATTTTCATCTTGATTCTCAAGAGAGTCATCCTCCAAGAATCATATTCTCAGAGATGAGATCCTTTAAGAATCTCAAGGTCATAAAGTAGGTATCCAATACCATCCTTTATTTTCCTAATGAAGTAGCACTCTCTAGCGCCAGATTCCAGCTTAATTACATGGAACCTTATTAAGGATATATATTGTAGTCTCTACTATATATACCTTGGAAACTAATAGATAATTATGCTAATATTCATCATTAATTATATCATGTCACACATGATCCAATTGTATCTTCCTACAACTCTATTGAGTTAAGGTTTATTAGGAGGACTGAGATAGGAATGATATTCACATCTCCATTAGGTATTCTTTGAATTCATCTAATAGGTAATGACTACCTAGATTAGATCAAATTCATTTAATCTTCCTTCAAACTTTGGTTCTAAACCAAAATTGCAAAATCTTTGAACATTTCAAATGGTTTCTAAGTGAAGAGGAGAAATCTCATATCATACATAATCATAAATAGATATCACATATCCATAATGTTTATTATGATATATATGATTCACATACATCAATATGTATGAGATCCTGAATACCTTGACATCTTACATCTTTCCTAAAGAAGGGTGTATTGGACATTTTACTTTGAATACAATATTCATAAGTATGTAAGATTTGAACCTTTAGTCAATCTAAAGTTTCATCTCTTGTAAGTCTATTGATCACATCAACAAACAAATGTCCAAAACATGATGCCAGACCATTATCAAATGATCTATGTCCTCCTATTGATCTTTAATGGTTTAATTTTCAGTATTAGAAATCTTAATGAACCATTTATTAATTTTCTAATTTAGTGGACTCTACTTGATGTTAGATTACTATCTGAAATATCTCCATCATAACTCTTTATGATAGGTCTATTACAGATTTCATGTTTATTCCCAACATTTAGAAATAAACAATAAGTGTATTCTAATATCTAGGTCATAGAGACATTCTCTAAGACTAAGGGCTCCCACTGAAAATATGAAGTATATTCATCCGGTGGAAATTGTTGCAACAATTGCATCAATTCCAACATTTAAACCTTAAGATCAAATTTCTAATATTCTAATATATATGCAACCAATTGCAAGTGTCATTAGAAGATTGAGATACAATTATTAGACTTTATCTTATCAAATAAGTAATTCAATTCCAATGATTATATGTAGATTATTCTGCTGCACTATCTGATTCCTTCTCTAAGGATTATAGATAGATTTGATAGTCATACTATCAACACATCAACTTTTTTGCAGTATTGGCATTCATCCAACTCTTTGGATGTTATATGGAAGTCATAGAAGTACAGTCAACTCTTTGACTATATTTCTTACTTGGGCCCAACCCATGCTTCCACTGCGCTCCCTTTACCTATAAGCAACCATTACTCAAGACCAAGGATCTCTTATATTAAAATAAAAAATTTCACTGTAAGAGTACATGCTTCATTCAATTCATACAATATGAAAATTATGAAGAATCATGAATGACCAGAGTATAGACAGCAGAATGATGACACTCAACGTATCTACATCCATCTAAACTCTTAAAATATTGGTTCAGGTAGGTACTCAAACAATTTGAATACATCATCTCTTATAGAGCCACCATTCTGCATGATGCAGAAAACCACATCAATCATGATTAAATGTTGAGCGCACATATGTATGCCAGAACATCTTCTTAGAATTTTATTATAAGGATTATTTGATAATTACAATCATTATCGACATGTCACTTCAAAAGTACATTCGATAAGATCAAGACTTATAGAGACATACAAACCCTAGGGTTTTAGTCTTGTTGTCTTATTTAATCATCATCCCTCATTATTATGAGGAAACTTGCACATTGCAACCACATACATTATGTGTCCAACTGCAAATACAATATATGGATCATGAATCCAATCCATGATATTTTACTGGTTATTAATGAGTATAACATTGAATGGGTTTAATAAAGGATTATCTGAAATAAGAAATTTGCATAAGGGTATATATTTATATATATATATATACATGTTTTACTTTGATTTAGGAATTTTTATATCAAAGTTGTCTTGTCATGTCAAAAATGTATGTTCATTCCCTTAATCAATTTCAATGTAAGAGATATACTTACCATTATATCTCAAGCAAGATCTGGGATCTCCTTCCTTATCTTTGTTGCATCCCAATAGTATGAGAACCTACAACCCGGATAAAAAGAAGCGGGAACACATTCCGCCTTGCAAGTCCAACTTGCATCTCCCAATTCGGTCTTTAACACCCGGGCCCACCACCCCTAAGGTGATGTAATTCGGTCATTAATTGAACCAACCGTCAACAGGAATACATCTCGCTATGCGCAATCCAATATCGCCCCAATAATACGAGGACCCGATATTGGGGTCACTACACATACGTCCTTACTCTTTCGAGAAGCGACGAGCCCGATCCAAATGGATCATATGCAGGAGCTGTCACTTCGGACAGGCGTCTCCTACATATAATATCTGGCGATGGAACCCTTCGCCTTGACGGGAGACTATGGATGTCACTTGTGTGATCCTCCATCTCTTATTCAAATTCTAATTAATTAACATGAATCATATTCATATAATTAGTTCTTCCAAGGGAATTATTAACTCTAATCAAATTAGAGTGTTCTAATTGGACATAATCAATTCAATCAATCAAACTTGATTATTATGCTTGAATATATATGGTATTATTCTCAAAGTACGTATTAATTTGTATTTTAATAATTAGAGAAATACAACTTAATCCCTCGGACATTATTCCGGCTCTACCCGCTGTCATGGCCAGTACCGGCGGGAGTGGGACGAACCGCATACGTTGCAACCCGCTACCCCAACGATCCCCGACTAGACACCATATCTGCATCGGGAAAGGATAATGCCAAATTGATTAATTTGTACTTGAGATGATCATCGGTTCTTCACCCAAAATTATACCATATAGTAATCAAAACAATTTTGATTATAAGGAAATTTGCTAGACAAATTCTCAATCCTATTCAAGTAAGAAGTTTGATGATTGTGTTTCCAATTATGATCTAGATCAAATATAATCAATTAATTCGTTGAGGACAAGTCAATTAAGGAAATAATCATCTTCTAATATTTATCAAATATTTTCCATAATTATTTCTTGAAATTAACAATTAATTTTATTAATTGACAATCACATGGTTCTAGATTAGGAATGTAATTTCAGCAGTGATCCCTACTTACTAAAATTAGCATATCTCAATCATATTAAATCCAAATTAGACAAAATCAATTTTCATGGATTGCTAATTTGATTTAGGACAGAACCCAAGTGATGTTTCACGCATTTCGAGGCAAGTATAAATAGTAATTAATATTTTAATCACGTTCAGATCTACAGTTCCCGCAACAGTGCATACATGTTCATTAAAACAACCATATCTCGAGCATACGAAATCCGATTTATGCAAACTCAGATCCTATGGTTTCCTTATTTAATGGGGAACAAATTCAATGTATTTAATACGTGTTTAAACAATTTAAACAGTACCGAATTTATTTACTAAACAGATCTGCGAAATCAAATGCGATGAAAACTTTCGCGACCTTAACGAACCCAAGTCGTCCTCGGTTAGCAAATCATATTCGAAACCATCGATCCTGGCTCTGATACCACTTGAAGGATATGGTTAGATCCTCAAGCGCATCACGGAAGCATGAGCGTCGTATCGAATACGACGAGGAGCGACTAGTCGCACTAGTTGCTCAATGCAGCGGGATTTAAAAAAATTTCATACGACGAA
This sequence comes from Ottelia alismoides, assembly GCA_037367405.1. Classification (NCBI taxonomy): domain Eukaryota; kingdom Viridiplantae; phylum Streptophyta; class Magnoliopsida; order Alismatales; family Hydrocharitaceae; genus Ottelia; species Ottelia alismoides. Next base: position 612,207 of record JAZKJV010000329.1, read on the forward strand.
ACCACATGATCCAAGAACACTTTTCGGATCATTTCGTCTAAACCACAAAAAAGTAATAGGATTACCTCTTGAAGCGTGGTTGCGATCAAGTCTCTTATAAATTAGTCCTAAATCAAACCAAAAAATAAGGAGAGAATGTGCATGGAGATTTCATCTCCATGCACCTTCCATGTGGACGGCCACACATTCCTATTAGGAATGATGTGCCGCCCACTCATTCCATGGGGAGAGCAATCTCATGATAATTCATGAGATTGCATATCTCCATGGAAATCTCTCTTTATTTATTTGCAACAAATTTGTTGGGTTTTATTCTTCAAAAATAATTCACAATTATATTTGAGAATATTGCAATCTTGCCATGGATAATTTGTGAATCATATTTACAACCCAAAACAATATATAATTTACATTGTCAATTAATTACACAATGTGTATCCAATACACATAATAATTAATCAACGCATATAAATTATAATTAGCTCTCTCTAATACATTATAAATCACATTTATAATATATTATGAATAATTGGATATTACTTTCCACATTATTCTTATCCATAATAATTAAATCACATTTAATTATATTGGATAACTTATTCTCATGTGCTCAAATAATATGAATCACATTCACACTATTTACATCTTTGATAATTAAATAACATTTGATTATCTAAGATAACTCTCCTTATAATATGAATCAAATTCATATTATTCATGATAATTAAATCACATTTAGTTATCCATTTTCTCAATGCTCGGATACATATATCAACAATAGAATTATCCATGAACTCTTTCAAGGACAATGCGCTTTCTCTGCGAATACTTGGAGATAAGGATAGGGCGGTTGTATTGTTCCACGTATACTGACGTGGATATTGAGATCATATCTCAAATCCAGATCGCATGCCTCCCATAGACGCTTGATTAAATCTAGACCGTAAATCTAATCTTCTCATTGCATCTGAATCACATTCAGATCAATGTCCAACATTTGGACTAAGATCAGATTACTTCTCTACTGAGAGGAGTCACTAAAATCCGGACCCATTTTATCACTCCCTAGGAATGGAAGCGTCATGGTTATACAATCGTTTATGATCACATCACCCTCAGGTATTCCTAATACATGTACATCCTGCATACTGGAAGACTCAGAATAAACCCGAAGTATTAGATAAACATTACACTGTCTACTTTAGGGTTTTATTAGTAGGTTTCTCATTCGATCATTTGGGAGTCGGTATCGATCATATACTTTCCAAAAGCATATATCATACCTAGGAATTTGATCACATACTTTCCAAAAGTATATATCAAACCTATAAATTCAGTCAAGCTTCCAAAGCGAGACGACCATGCGCATGGAATTTGATTCATCCCAATATCTCATGAGTGTGCTCATGTCTTCTGGTTCAGTAACTGAACCTGTATGATCCCTTTGAGAGATCGTATTACTCATATGCCCTTATATGCACACCAGCGCGCCGGTGTATAGACCTTGATTAGGTCATCAACCTACTGGTCTGCCAAATGTACATATTCAGACATATAGTAACACATCTGTCTCCGGTCAGAGGATGTGTGCCTATATCATGACAGCTTATGATATAGGACTTTGGTTATCTCGATCTCGTTATGTCAACTCTTTGACCTAACTAATCTGACACCTCCGAATCTCTATTCCTATGCATAGGACTTGCATCAAGAAGTCGGTCAGATATCAGCCTAACTGAGAAAGGATTGCCATCTCCTACTCAGGCTGGTGATCATTTCTTAATAATCATTTGGCGGTGCTTGACGAGTCCTCAATCTAACTCTTTAGATATTCATCCAAGCACAAGCCTCTATGATTCAATAATTGAATCAACAGCTGTATGATCATTAAGATGGCCATGGTACATAACCCTAATTGTACTAAGGGACCTATTATGCAAATTATGTACTCTTTATTTCAGATTAAGGAGTGAATTGCAATAACATTTATTGCATAATGGCTCGCCGTGGGCTCGCATGTCCAACAGGTTGCGAGTCCTAGAACTAACTAAGAAGGCGCAAGCAGAGAGGAAAAAAATCGAAAAACTCCTAAACAAGCACCTAGCCTCGAAAAAGGTCACGAAAAATCCGACGATGCAAAGAAAAATCATGGTGGGTGCCCTGCTCCCCCGAATGCACGACATTCAATGAAATAGACCTAGAGAAAAAGGGAGGGAGGTACAAGTCGGGATGCCCATACGGGGCCCCTTCTAAAAAAATGAAAAATGGACAATTGCCCTAAGATTTTTTTATATAAAAAAAAATAATACAAGAAAAAAAATCGTAAGTAATTCTGCCCTCTACAACTGGCCCGTGAGAGAAGGGGTCGATCTCTGCACTTTCAATTGCCTCACCTTCTGAAGAAGCCGGTTGATCCCGAAGGCCCTGCAAATTTTGTTAAAAAATAACACAAAAAAAGCTGTAAAATAAAAGTAAACAAAATACAAAAGAAATCCAAGAAATTAAAAATTGTAAAAACCGAAGAAAATCGATAAAAGTCATAAAAGAAAATCAGACAAAAATCGAAAAGAAAATTAGATAACTGTAAATTCAAAAGGATCAAAAAAATCTCGAAATTAGGTCAAAAACTGAGGTAAAGCTAACGCCTCCTTGGCAACGATGCCATTTCAATAACGCAGCTTTCACGAGTACTTAATTGAGTTATCGATGTAGAAAAACCGTGAAGGCAGAAGCTACATTGATCAAACAAAATTCATGATTAAAATAAAATAGAGAGAAAGAAAATGAGTAAATAAGATCCTCTCCTATTTTAATCTTTTTAAACTAATTTTTATCTAGGTAAGTTCCTCTGGGTCGAGCTCGAGGAGGCATAATAACCGTACGACGTTTTTTGATGAATGAAACAAAAACTCAAGAATTTCACTATCATCTTGATTTTACAATAAATTCAAGTAATCACTTAAAAATTACACAAACTTACAAAAATCTAATCGAGAAAAATACGCGATGAAAATTAACAAAAAATACAATAAATGTCACTGGGATAGTTTTGTAAGTACCCTGGAAAAATCAAAGAAAATTACAACAAAATAAAGGTCTGAAACTCCTCTACAGAACAAGGATAGAAATGTATAAAAAAGTTTTGGTTCTATTACATTTAGGTCCATGGTACGGACTAGATTTCAAAGAAAATTAAAGTATTACACTTAGGTCTCTACGCAGGGACCTAAATGTAATTTATGGAATGTCTGCGCACTGCTGAAAGTTCTGAAACTCATCTGGGTAAATGTTACAATTATTCCACCATTTCGCATTTGATGGTCATGATTAGAATGGTACGCTTGATCCAAGTAGTCTACTGGCGACGGATGAATCTGCAATTCGTCATCTTTATTCATTTATTTTAGCTTAAAATCCCTTATAAAACACCTGCATATAACACTAACTCCATATTCTACACTTCTTACTAATTTTAACCTAAAATAAATAAATAAAGGAAAAATAAAGAAAATAAAATAAAAAATGGAAGACTGTATATATGTAATAGATAGATGCTGACCCAAACCTCGAGAGAAGGTCAAGACTTGACCTGATCGATCAGAAATAAAGTAGGGGAGATAGGGTCCTTAAACAGAAAATCCAAAAAATTGTGTGCGTGTTGTTGTAAATAGTCTTCACTTGTTTTGTGTATATTTGTGTAAAACTAACACTAATTTATTTGTGCATTAATTGACCTAAATATGAATAGCGTTCAAAAATAAAGTTGTAAATAAAAGTGTGTTCTAATTAATAAAAATAATTGCACAATTAAATCATGTACAGAATAAAAGTAGCCACACTTGGAAAAAGCCACTAAGCACTAATTGAAAGACCAATTCCGGCTCCATATGAACTCAAATTGAACCAATATCACTTCCATTGCATTCTAAATTAAATTATCTTCAAAATGGCTGTATTTTCATAATTTTTGGAGTTACGGTTGAAAAGTCTGTTTTCTAGGGTGGTTTGTGCAATTTTCCCATGTATTTTGTAAATATTGTATTTGTATATATTTGTAAATATTCTTACTAATTTTGAAAATAAAAATAAAAATAAAAAATTCAAATTCTTTAAAAAAGGCTAATTTCGTCATTTGCCCTTGTATATAATGCCATATATGTATACAGTATATGTATATAGTTGCTATTTTTGATTAACTACCATGAAAAAATAAAAAAAATAATATTTTTTAATTCAAATAAATAAAGTGACAAAAATAAAAAAAATAGATAATTTTGTACATAGTTTTATCTCTTTTATTTTATCTCATTTCATCTCTCTTATCTCTTCCACCAAAAAAAATTCAAAAATTCATTTCAATTTTTATTTCTCTTTCACCAAAAAAAATTCAAAAATTCATTTCAATTTTCATCTCTTTTTATCCAAAAAAAATTCAAAAATTCAAATTTCATTTTATCTTATCTATTTATAATGCTCATTCTCCCTCATTTAACTAGATCAATCTTTAGAGAGAGGTGCCTGATCTCCGAGAGAAAATTCGTCAAGAAAGTTGCCCAGCTTCCGAGCCATCCGGTGGCAGCGAGTCAGCCTTGTCGAGGCGATCACGGTCCTTTTCCGCTCCTAAGGTGAGATCCACATTTTTCTTATTTTTATCTTAGTTTAATCGTAGTTTATATGTTGCATTATTTTCTCTCTCTCGTTGTCATTTTTTCAAGATCTTAAAATCCGCCACGATTTATTCCACCACCGTCTCGATTTTTCGTCTTACTTTCACGATCTCTACGCGTTCTATTTCTATCGTCCACGATCTCTCAACTCCGACCGCGTACGGTGGCCAGAGATCGGATTCGAATCTCTCATTTTCGCTGGATCCCCGTTCTATTTTTCTATTTGTAAATAAATAAAAAAAATCCATATAATTGTTTTTCTTCTCTAACCTTTGTTTTGCAGGAGAATCAAAATAAAAAAAACAATACAAATAAACCTTTTTTAGTATTTATATTTCCTGTTTATAGAAAACGAAAAACAAAAAAAATCTCTTTTTATTCTTGTTTTTTATTACAATAAAAATAATAATAAAAATAAAAAAAACAAAAAAACACGCACGTCCAGCGAAGCCGCCGATCCCCTCGTTGATCTCGTGCATCGTCCATCGCCTAGGCGCTCCCGTACCGCCGTCCACACAACCTTTAGCGTGGCCTCGCCGCCATGCGCCACCCACAGTAGCCTCTGCCCCGCCCGCTGTGAGCGGCTCCTCCACCTTTTGTCGCCGCGCCCGCACCTGCAAGTAGCCCCTCCTCCAGATCGCGCGGAGCCTACACCACGAAGACGCGCCTCCACTCCACCTCACCCGCATCGCGGAGCCTCCCGCCGTGCGCCACCCTCAACAGTGACCCATCGAAGGCCGCATCTCTTTGGTGCACCGCCGACTCGCCGACGATCCAGACCTGCTCGCCAACAACCGCCGCCACCCTTGCTTCAAGGAGAAGGCAAGTGGCGGTGGCCACTCCTCCACCCCTTTGGTTTTTGAAACGAATAAAGCAAGAAGACCTAGGGCATGGCATTAAGAAGATTAAGGGTAAACTGCAGGACGTTGCCCCGACACTTTTAAAATTACAAATCCATCCCTACCAAATTCAAGGCAAATGCATTGCTCGTGGTCTCTGGGTAAATATCTATTTTCATCCACACATTTATTATTTCTATATTTTTAGTGCAAAACTTTTCGAAATTACATTTTCGTCCCTGAACTGCAGACAAAAACATGCATGCTCTTTTTGAATGAAATAAATGTTATTTGTGATCTAAAAATCTTGCAAAAATTATGCTATACTCCTAATGTGATTATCTCCTTAGCATAAAATTTCATTGCATTTAGATTTCATTTATTTTATTTAAAAAATAAAAAACATTGCTTTTTTGTCTTCCTGAAATTCAAAACTTCAAAAAATTCAAATTTTACTTAAAAATTCCAAAATAAATAAGTAGGTCTTTTTCATTGTTTTTAAATTTCTGACCAATTTTCACGCATTAATTATCTATAAAACCCAAAAAAATTAAAAAACATTAAAAGTCTTTTATATATCATAAAAAATTCTACAAAAATACAAAAATTATGATTTCAGTTCCTGTTTGTAGATTTTTGCTTCTAGTTTGTCTTAAAAATAATTGTCAAGATTTTTGAGCACTTAAAATATTTTTAAGTTGCAAATTACTCCAGGCTGTGCACATTTTTGCATCTTCTCACTGTTTAATTTTTAGAAAAATACAAAAATATCTAAAAATTCCGCAAAAATTCTAAAAAATATTTCAAAACGTTTAGAACCCAAAAATATTTTCTTTGCATTTTCTAAGTATTTTTTATTTATTGAAAATTTACAAAAAGAGTTATTGTGTGTATTTTTGATCTTGTTCATATTGCTTTGTGTTATTTTTGAAAAATAAAAAAATTGCAAAATCAAAATCTCTAAAAATTTGAAAATCAGAAAATAAAAAAATAGAAATAAATAAATAAATAAATAAATAAAAAATTCATAAGAACCAAGGATAGTTTTCCTTTGAGATTCTTGTTTTTTCTCTATTGGTTTTCGATAATTAAATAACCCTCGAGGTTTGTAGCCTCCCTGAGTTCAACCCTGTCCGCTATACACGTTAATAAGTAGCAAAAAAAAAATATTTTTTGTTTGTCTCGAGATTTTGGGGATATTGATGACACACGATCTTTTTACCATTAATAAGTTCTCCAGTCCCCTCAAAATCGTTATCAACAAAATAGCGGTTTTACCGGGGATATAAATAAAACTAAAAAAAATCAAAAAAAAACCCCCAGATTCTCGCGAACAACACCGACACATGTCGCGATTCTATAGCTTGCGAGTTCTTGATATGTTCTTCAGTTCTTGTGCAGGTGGCAAAGCCGGCCTCTTCTCTAAATTATCCACGACGATCGATGATGATCTTTGGCCTCCTGCAGGGCCAGGAGGGAGACTCCTTCTCCCTCCGAGCTCGCCTGCAGGTGAACGAACTCTAAGGTGGAGGATAACGGTGGTGGTGCTTCAAAGAAAATGATGGCTCAGCTATATCTGGTAGCAGATGGAAGCTTTACTTGAATTAAATCATTTCTATCTTTAAAGCTCCAGATGATTATTTGATGCTCCAATAATAATAACCTGCAAATGAATTTGGTATGCTTGATTCACAATTATATCGACCATAAAAATTAAAGAATTTGCATGTCTAAAATGTGCTTTCCAGATTATATTATAAGCGTGAGATAACAAGAAATGGAAGATTGATTTGGGTGAGTTGAATCGGATTTGAAAGGAGATGAATATGTTTTGTCTTAGAAAGATGATTAAGGTTCCTAATGATGGAATTAAGATGGCTAATGTAGGCGCATATGTCGAGAAAAAAAGTTGAAAAGTATGGAGGAGTACATGGGAGTAGCAGGAGATACGCTCTTGTTGGTCGTTTCTCGACGGTCAGTGGATGGAGCTCTACATCGCAGCTGCACCGTTGCAAGGTGAGGTTGAAGCCCTGGAATTCTCCTCTGTGCTTCCCTCTTCCACATGGTGGCTCTACCCAGCTATGTCACAGCCGGAGTACGACAGAGTATAGTGGAGAAGTGAGGCTGACGAACAGTTTGATTCTGGTTTAAGGATTAGTTAGTTGGAGTGGCTTATTTGGATTGGGTTTTATAGACAAATCAGATGAGGTTAGTTGGAGATCGACGAGCGACGTGATAGGTTGTTGTTGGAGGAAGAAGATGGAGGGTGGAGATTCGAGGTAGAGGTGATGAAGCGGCATGTAGAAATGGGAGAAGGTGGGTTAGTGGAACAACTCGAACGGCCTAGGTTCTTTGAGGAAGATGAACCAGTGTTGACACGTGTCAACACCTTGTTGGACAGATTCAAGAAATGTGTTAACATATAGGAGATAAATATTACATAATGGTATATTAAATAAGTATAAAAATGAAACTTATAAATAATTAAATTATCCAAATTATGGTATAATTAGTTTTAATAAACAATAATAATTTTACGAAATATAAATAATATATTAATAAATAAGTACAAATAATATTTAATAAATAGGTTTTGGATTTTTATTTGGATAAATTAATGAATAGTATATTATTTTTTTATTTTAATAATTATTATGATGATAAATAAAGTCTGTACAAATTTTTTGTAGATTTTAATAAATTATTTTAAGTATATTAATAAATAGACATACAAGGTATACAGTTCATTTATACCTATAAATTAGGATTTTTGATTTATTTTAAATAATAATTAATCTTCAAAAGTATAAAATAAATAAGGTTGGAAATACAAGATCAAGAAAAAAATAGAAATTGTGAAATTATTAAAACAAAAAATAGTGTGTTCTAGATAAAATAAATAGCCAGAAACCCATTTGTGGTTAGGTCCCAAACCGACCTTTTGCAAACGGACTTTGATTTTAGTGAAAGCACTTTCCTTAATTAGAGAATATTATTTCATGAACAGCAAGGGTGAGTAGAGTGAAATTGGAGTTCATATGAGAAATTTATGATGTTTGGAAGTTGGGATTTTAATAATTTGCAAGTTAGATTTCATTACATATATAAGGTAATATTTTTGATTTATTTTTATATTTTTTATATATTTTTAGAAATAATTAGGAGAAGAGTTTGGTGAAAAATATATTCATATCAATTAATTAAAAATCTTTGAAGTTGGTATTTACTGGATAAATAATGAAGAGTGTATGAGATGTGAAATTAATTATTTTTATTTGCTTTCTTCCTTATCTCCCCCTACCTATTTATTTCTCGACCAATCCTGGCTGATTTAGTCTCGGGGATTAGGTTATAGATATATCTTCCAGCTATAATTATTTTTACAAGTCATATTGTATATATACATACCTACAATTTGCCTTTATTTTTACTTTCTTTATTTTTATTTATTTATATGATTTTAACGCATAAAAATGCATTTTTATTTATGAATGGGATTTTGTTAAAAAGTGGAAATTAATGGATATTTACATGTATTTGTTAAGGGTTTTAAGATAAAATGCAAACATAATGTTAATGAATCATGGATTCATCAATGGGGAAGATATTTTGTGAAGGGTTCGAGGTATGAATCTGCATGGATGAAGGCCAAAAAAATTTGGGGAAAGTGATGGCTAGGATTTGGATCTTAGCGCATCATAGAAGCATGTAGATCACATCCAATCTAGGGTAACTAATCATACTAGTTGCAGCGGGCAACTGAATTTAAATAATTTAATAAGATGAAACCACATGATTTGAGAATACTTCCAAATCATTCCATAAATATTATAGATGAGTAGTTAGGAATACCTCTTGGAGCGTGTTTGCAATAGCTAATCTCTAAAGCAAGAAATTCTCCTATCTCAAGTTTGATCCGACATAGAAGCACTTGCGGGTACATTGATGACACATGACGTTCCCACAATCTGAGTTGACGATCTAGGTTGGAATCTCCTGATTTCATCTCACGAAATATATATCCTTTTTCACGAGCGAGGACTACAAAAGAAGGGGGAGATCCACGAGCAGTCCATCCGATAGCACATTGTTGTCGGTATGACAACGGGGTTCTCAACTACAATAATGTTGACGGACACAATATTGAGAGAGAGAAAGAGATCATATGGATGTGTATGAGAGAAGGAGAAAGAGAGAGAAAGAGAGATTTATTGCAACAACTTGTGTTGTAATTATTGTAGTAGAAAAGGCTAGGTCTACCCTTCTTTTTATACTGAATTGGATGGTGGAGATGCACTCCTAATTCAAATCAGTGGTTGAGATTTTGTTGCAATAAAGTACAACAATATTTATTTAATTTAAAATAAAATAAATATGTTACAAATAATTAACATATTTAATTTCAAATAAATCAAGAAGATTCTCATGAATGAAGTAGAACAATCAAGCCACCTTCCATTGAAGGGGGAAGGAGAAGGCCTCCTTCCACTTTAAGCAGCTTGGATGTCGCATATGGATTGGAGAGAGAAAAATCTCTATGTAATCTTATTACATTAAATCTTTATTCATGAAATTCATTGTCAAAAATAATTTTGCAAATTAATTGTGACTGTTAGAGTTATTAGATTTACATTTATGTTTGTAACCCTTCAGGTTCCGTAACCCTATGTGACCCTTCAAGTTCTGTAACCCCTAATGACCCTTCGTGTTCCATAACCCATGTACTCTCAAGGGTTCTTTCTATATAAGAGACCCTAGCTCTTTGGAATAAACATCTCATTGTCTCTCTTCTCAACATGGTATTAGAGCAACGGTCCTAGACTGAAGCCTAATACCCTAAATCCACCGCCATCACCATCCCTCTCTCCGTCGACAAGGAGAGAGGGCTGGACCTCCTGTGTCGCTCATGGATTCGATGGTCTCACACCAGGAGGTCCGAGTCCCTAGTAAAACCAGTTGCCACATCCAGCAACACCTAAAGCGTCGCCCGGGGCTCCAAGAACTCCAGCCGTACCTCCTGCATCGCGAGTACCGCTTGGAGCCCTCCTCCAACAGCCCTGCTTCACTACGAATTGTTTTTCCCAAATTTTTCTTTCTCCCAACTTGGCGTCCCTTACTCTTTCTTCTATCAAGTATGGGAGAAAGGAGGAGTAATAGATGTTTCTTTAAAATGTCTATTGCCCCACCACTATTGATAGACCGATTCTCCAGACTACTACTCAGATCATCTGTCTTCATTGAGAATCAACTTCTTCGTCAGGGCGTATACTTCTTCTTTTACGACCCAACTACTACTCCGTGCTGGACTTCTTCTACAACGATTCTTCTCCATGCATGACAGAGATATGTTCTGGTGACCTTGCGGCACTATAAAGATACGTTCCGATGACCTGATATCGTAGCGAGTCTACATGCATGACAGAGATATGTTTTGGTGATCTGAAAGCCACAAACCCCTCCTCGAGCGAGGTCTTCTATGAGCATCGAACATATGTTCTTATGATGCATCGTGTGAAGATGTGGTGTATACTTTTTCTTTTTGTTACAAGATGCAGCTTTCTCAGCCCCATCTAGAGGAGGAATGTTAGAGTTGTTAGATTTACATTTATGTTTGTCACCCTTTGGGTTCTATAACCCTCTGTGACTCTTCAAGTTCTGTAATTCCTAGTGACCCTTCATGTTCCGTAACCCTTGTACTTTCTAGGGTTCTCTCCACATAAGAGACCTTAGCTCTATGGAATAAACATCTCACTTGTCTATCTTCTCAACAATGATAATTGCGAAGAAGCCACTGACAATTATGAATCAAATTCAACCGCCTAATATTAAATGTAAATTGTATTTACAATTAATTGGCCAATACTAATCCAATTCACATCAACATTTAATTTGTAAATTCTATTTACAATTAAATCTCTCCAACATATTATAAATAACATTTATAATTTTTATGACAATTATGGACTGTAATATACACATTAATCACATCTTTGATAACTAAATAATATTTATCTTAAATGTCGATTCTCGAGTGTCCAAACAATATGAATCATATTTGTATTATTCATGATTATTAAATCACATTGATTTATCCATTTCCTATTATTAATTAGTCCAAAATTATTGCTTAATTACATCCATACCCCTCTAAATCTGCATTTTTTTCATATTAAAAAATAAATAAAAATTCACAAAACCTATCTGAAAATAAAAGTTATGTCAGCCATTTGTTGAGCATATCAGTCATCCATAATGTTTATTACGCATTTCCAATATTTTAAAAAAAAATCAAAAACTCCATAGAATTACGTGTTTGCATCTAAAAAACAATAAAGAAATATAAAACCTCTACTAAAAATTCTAAGAAAAATGGTTTTTCTTCTTTTTATTTATTTCATTTTCGATATGTTTTTCATATTTTTTAATCTTCATAAAAACCAAAAAACCATAAAACACCCAAAAACATAAAAAATCATAAAAATTAAGAGAAAATTTCACAAAAAATATAAAATACCTTTATGGAAAATACAAAAGTTCTCTTTTATTCTTTGTATATTTCATCTATTTTTGATTTTATTTATTATTTTAAAATCAAAAAATATTCATTTTGTGTTCTATTTGGTATATTTTCTATTTTAAATTATATAAATGCTTTAAAAAACTTGGAAAATTCTAGAAAAGTACTAAAAACTTTAAAAAAATATAAGAAACTAAAAAATAATTTTATTTTAATTTTTTGTGTAGTTTTATCACTTTTTAAAAATCCCAAAAGTTGCCTCTTTTTTTATTTTCTTATTTCTTTTTATTTCCTTTAGTATAATAAAAAATTTCTTCTAGAAAATAAAAAACCAAATAAAAAGTATAAAATTTAAATCCATAAAAAATAAAAAATACAAAACCAAGCATAATGAATAAATAGAATATACTTATTTATCTCATTGATTATTTCATTGATTTAATAACCCTAGGGATTTTTGTAGCCTCCCTAAGTTCGACCTTGTATGCTGTACAGGTAAATTAAATAGATAATTTCTCTTGCCACAATTTCTTCATTTATTTTAGCCTGAGAATCAAATAAATTTTTGCTTGATGCTTCTTTGGGGTGAGATGATCACAATCTCATTGTGAATAATTTATTAAAATAAAAACCAGAATCATTGCGATCAATAAAATGGTGTTGTTGCTGAGGAGGCAAGGTGAGGCTATCTAGGTTTTTCTCTTGACATATTATTCTTGGTTGTTAATACTTGTTCTACTTTCTCTTATTTTGTCTATATTCTTCTATTATTTATTCATTGTCTATATTGTTATCATATATTCTTTGTTTTTATTTTTTTTCATTCATTTCATTCATTCATTTTTGTCTTTGCTTCTGATATCCACCACATTATTCTATGTCAATATTTCTTGTATATATTTTCATATAATTTTTGCTCATATTTCTCATAATAGTGTCTCATACACATTCTTGTGTTTACTCCTTCTTGCGAGGGCCCGACGAGCAAGGGTGGCATTCTTAGGAGCATCGGTGACCCAAGAAAAGTGGGGGCAACTCATTTCATCACCGAGTTGCAGGAGAGCATAAGGGCAGAGGAGCAAGAGATTTGGAAGAAAGAAGAATCTTGAAGCAAATTTCAAATACAAATTTTTTGTTCTATTTATCGATTTTATTCATTCATTATTTTTGTAAAAAATTGTAATAAATTGTTTGGCATTTGCATCTTTTTCTATTTTCTAAAAGTCCATTATAAACCTTGTGTTTGCGAGGTCTATTTCACTAAGTGTTGGTGCACTTGGGGGACCTCATCGGTTTTGGTTTCATCACCTTTGTTTTTATTTATTTTCTTGCGATTTTGTGTGCTTGAGACATTAGAAGTAGGTTTTATTATCTTGCTTGAGCTAGGTAATTAACTAGGTCCAAAGACCCTAAACAAGAATTTATGTACCTATAGAGTAGACCATATCTTGGACTAAGTCAAGTTAACATGTTCTTGCCCGTCAATAGAAATTACTACTAGGGCGGTCCTCTTGCATCATTCAGGTTTGTTTAATTTCTGTCTTTTATTTTATGCACAAATCACCCTGCATGTAGAGTGTTGGTGACAAGGCACTCATCCTCTATCTCCTACATAAATCATTGATTTTCTCGCGCATCAGCTTTTCTGAATTCCTTCCCTATTTTCACTTACATAATACCAAAAGGAAATTGGAAAATTAGACATATGATTTCTAGAATAAAAAAATCCAAAAAAGTGACAACTATATAAAATCGTGACTACTAAAGAAAAATCAACCCAAAAACTAAATGTAAGGATAAAATCATTATTTTGGGGAGAGTAGCCCCCTCATTATTTTGAAGTACTTACCTCCAGACAGAGTGGGTGAGGACGTAGACGTAAGGATAGAGAACAAATCCCTGGACTTGTGCCTTAAGTACCTGTACATTACTTTTTGGTATATGGTTGCAATTGTAAGCACTTGCCTTCTACCATAGAAAATCATTTTGATGTGCTAATCCTCTTATCTCCCTTTGGGCCTGATATTGAACCCAACAGCCTAGGGAGATAGTACCATTGTTTGGGTAGGTCTGAGTATGCACATTAGGGATTAGAGGTGACTCACCTTGTGTGTTTGGTAGTAGGAACTTCTTGTAGATTGACTAAACTTCAAATTTTAAAAGATAAAAGACTGAACTCTGCTGGTCTCCAAATGTGTTTAGTTGGTGAATCTGGGGTTTGTATCGTGTTTATTTGGTAGTGTAAAGTTCCTTCCGCATCCTTCATGCCTTTTTCTCACTTCTTCTTGTGTTTACCATCATGTTCTCGCATCTTTCCTCTTGAAATCGAAGATGTCAGATTGGAGCATTTATCGTTCAGACTTTGCAAACTCATTTCACACTCCAAACCTGCCATTTTCTATTCGGGAAGACTAACTTCCCGAGTACTCCTCTTTCCCCACTTCACACTTCACCTCATCAATCAATCCATTGTTTAAGATTGACTCTAATATTGAACTATCATTTGATACTCCACCATTTCTATGGACTAATTCAATGCCACGTATATTTTCAGAAATCGAGTTAGTGTAGTTTATGCCATAGAAAGGCAAAGTATCCATAGTTGAGCAGAGCGAGATCAACAATAAGATGTTAGCCTCCATACAAGCCATTCAGGGACAGTTGACTGAGAAGGCTGACATCCAGGACAGATTGAGATACATGATCTTAGAGTCGTGGCAAGACAGACAAGAGAGGAGAGAGGAGAATGGAAACCCTGGAGGTGGGAATGGGGGAGAAGAAGATCCACTTATTGAGCCAATTTCTAAGCTCACATTGAAGGATGCTTATAATACAGGGGTAGGACAGACCAACACATGGATTAAAATCCCTGAGATTCATGGGCATTTTGAGCATAAGCCAACGATTCTACCACTTCTCCCAATATTCCAAGGAAATATCGATAAAGAACCTTATGTACATCTCCAACAGTTTGATCGAAACTATGTCATAATACACTACCCAAATGTTCCATTAGAGGTAGTGAAGATGGTAGACTTCCCATTCAATCTCATGGACAAGGTGCTTTATTGGCTTAACCACAATAGAAGGGTTGTCATGACTTGGGAAGAGTTGAGGTTCGCTTTCTTGAACAAGTATTACCCACTTGGACGTCTTAACCAAATGTGATTGTTGATTGCCAACTTCTCCTTGATGTCCCATGAGCCTAATCATGAGGTGTGGGAAAGATTCAAAGACAGAGAAGTGCCCCCATCATGACATTCCAAAGACAATCCTTGTGCATAACTTTTTGGGGGTTTGAACATTGAGAACCAGAAGTCGGTAGATGCCTTTTGTGTGGGGTCACATTTCAACAAGGACGAGGATGCCCTTTATCATATTTTTGAGGAGATGATTGAGAGCTCTTTAGCTCTTTCTTCTTCACATGTTTTTCAAAAGCATCATGTACCTTCTCCTGTAGCACCCCACAACTTTGTCACCATGACAACATCACATGATGTGGATAGGGTGGACAGTTCATATATTACCATCACTTGTAATCACCTATCTAAAGTGGACATAATTGAGAACAATCCAAGGAGCTTGAGAAACTCCAAGTGATCGAAAAGAGGATAAATAACCTGGATAAGCTGGATGAGATTATAAAGCATCTAGAGCTTCTTGTGAGTACGATCAGTGCATGTCAGAGTGTGAATACATTAGCTGATACCTCTGCTCGTGAGTAGACTTCTTCCACTTTTACACAATAGAGTACCAGAGGGTCGTCCACTATTCAGCACGTTTACTACAAGCAGATACATGTCCACGTGCAGCAGCAGTCACACTAGATTGTCACATACCAATAGGAGATTCCATACATCCATGAGCAGTAGTCTCCACTTCCACTTCTCATTTAGGAGGTGAATGGCATTTGGTTTGATTGAGAGCTCCACTAGCCATGTTCATCAGGGAAAGGCCAGTTTGATTCCCAGCAGGGACAGAGACCTGCCCACCAGTTCAAGGAGGTAGAAAATAGCAGTACTAGCACCGATAGTTCCAGCCTAACTATTAAACTCCTCTTCACTTCCAAAACTTGAGACCGGGCTAGTAGCAGATGCGGATTGCATATTTTCCATAGACTTACCAACAGAAACAGTCTGCATCATATGGACAGTATTCATATCCTCCTCCTCCTCATTACCAGTCACTGTATTTGTACCGGTATCTACTCACTACCAGTCTCAGTGACAACCTACCATAGAGCATCCGTGCACTTTTGGTGAATCTCAAACTTTATATGATTGCTTTGATTATGAAGAATATGAATGATCTAACTCAGAGGATCGAGCTGACACCAATTCCAAGCTTGTTTCGGGTAAGCTGCAGATCTCCTACCACTCTTCAGATGAACGGAGCAGATAAGACATGTAAAATCAAGGGCACCCCCGAGACATGTATGGCCCTTGATTTTACATGTTTATCTGACTTCGTTCATCTCAAGAGTGGTAGGAGATTGCAGTTACCCGCACACCAGTTGGAATTGGGAGATCGAGCCACTGAGAGATCTTCACCTTCCACATCATCTTCTTCATTGGCAGTACAGAAGTCCAATGTAGCAGCACCATATCCTAGAGTTTCACCATCTTCATCATCTTCACCATCACCACCACCACCGTCTCCTTCTTTATTCAGAAAATACAAAAAGGAAAATGAAGAGAGAGGTAGTTCACAGTCAGCAGAGAAGGAGTACACACCTGTCACAGAATCTCCTTTAACACTGGCTGCATAAACCAGTCCTATTTTTTATTTTATTTCTTCAACCCCAGTTTTTGATAACATTGTAGACAGATTCTGGTTGTCCAAATGTATATAATGACTCTATTTTGAATAAGAGAAATGAGTAGTTGAATGTTTCTTATGATTCTGTGTCCATTCCTTTTGCTTTGAATAAAATAAAAAAAATCAAAAAAGAAAAACAACACTATCTAATCCTTGAGTGGTAGAGATCCTAAAGAACATCCTTTTAGAGATGCCACTCCTTAACCATGGAGTACATGCCTGTAGTGAAAAGGGAATGAATGAAGCATGTACTTAAAAGCGTCAATCAAATCAAAACAGACGAAAGAAGACAGAGAAGCACATCTTGACCATGTCCATAGTACATGCTGTCAGCAACCTCTCGCCAAAAAAAAGATAAGGGAGCACGTCACATCCGTTGCCACATCTTTGATCAAGAATTTGATCTTACTCTTCTTGATAGCGGATCCTCCATTAATCTCGTGGCATCTTCACTATTCACAGAGTTTGGGTTGGGGCCTCTTAGATCCACCTGGATGATTCTTCAGTTTGCTGATAGATCGATCATGAGGCCGAGGGGCATATTAGAGGATGTTATTGTAATGGTGCAAGGAATGAGATTCCTAGTTGACTTTCTTGTATGGATATGGATACCTATGCATTGTTACTCCATACCCAGATCATACTAGGAGGGCCGGTCCTTCAATAAACAAAGGAGTAGTTGATTATGATACTATATAGATCATCTTTCACTCCAATAGTGATAAGGTGAAAATTGAGACCATCTCCGATCCTAGGCCATCACCGCCAACAACATCAACATATGAGAGAGAGCGAGTTATACTAGATCCTGAGGACTGTGATTTTCTTATCACGTTTTGATAGACATATCTATTTACTAATTTCATGGATACCCAGGAGATCCTTTCTTAGAAGGACCTTCTAGAGAGCACAATCACATTGAGTTCCTGTGTTGATCATACTGACTCGTTTGCTGATGGACAATTTGGCTTGTTTTTTAAGATCATTTTGAGATTTCAGTGGTACATTCTGATAATTCTTCGATATATCATTTTGATATTACTAATAAGATATCTCCTATTGACAATATTGAGAGTTTTCTTGACGATTTTGAATAGCTTGATGAGCCATTCCTTTTTGAGCAAAGATCATTCGTTATAGATCTTTTTGAGATTTTACTCGCTGAACCACTAGTAGCCATGGTGGATGATGAATTTGTGATTCACCACTCTAAAAGTGATTAATTAATCTCAGTTCCCCAAAATTTATCTGCATTTTATCCATTATCTTGCATAATTAACATTCTTAATAGTTGCATTTTATCACTCATATTTGCATAAAAAAAGAATAAAAAAAACCATAGTCTAATCAACATGTAAAATAGACCAACTTCCCTGATTTTTAACTATTTCATGCTAACTCTAAACCACTGAAAGTAGTTCCATTGTGTGCATATCACTAACATGAATAAACAAAAAATACAAAAAATCAGTAACATAAATAAGTGGTCCTGAATCCTGATGTATCTCCATTTCATCACCATTATTCTATCATTTTGGCCTTAAAACCCCAGCAAATGCATGTAACTAGCATAAGTTTGTCCATAATAGCAATCATTATTTATTGTATTTATTGTACATAAAAAAGGATTTTAATGCCAAAATTATATAATAAAGAGAAGAAAAGAAAAAGGAATAAAATATTGCAAATATTTTATGACCCTAACCCCGAGACCAAGTCCAGAATGGAATTGGTCGACAAGGAATAAAGTAGGGGGAGATAAGGGCCAACAATACAATAAATACCACATTTATTTTATCATCCATTTATGCATTTTGATACCTATTTTGTATGTACTTATTTATTCATTAAATAAAAATATTGTGTACATGAAAGTTGTATATAATAAAATAAATAAAAATACAAAATTGAGTTTGTACAAAAATGATAGACAGTGTACATTTTATACACAGAATAGAAAGCCAAAATGTCAACTTCACAAACCAATATCTTGCAAATAAATACTCAAAATCAACCAAAATAACTTTAATTGTATATAGATTTTCAAGAACAATTTAATAAATTTGGTTTCATAATTTTTGGAGTTCATCTGTGAAAGTTAGGTTTTTGGCCTTCATTGTATAGTCTGGTCGATTAAAATATTCATTTTATTCATTATTCATTATTTTTACAAACTTATATTTTTAGAATTTTGTAAATAATATATATAATACATGTACATATTGAAATTAAAATAAAACCAAAAAGAATTCATAAAATAAAATAAGTCTATGGAATACATAGACCAAGAAAACCTATATTACCTATGTACATAAATAAAAAGGAAATTCATTCTTTAATAATTTTATTCTTAAATATTTTTACAATATTGTAAACATTACATATAATTTATTAAAAATACAAATCCAAAATAAAATCCCATAAAATTCATTAAATAAATAAAATATAGGTAAAATATAAGTAAAATACCTATAAGTATACCTACACACTACATACACCTATTTATTTAAAAATGTAAATAAATCATAAAAATTAAATAAAAATATATTTACATTCACAAAAATAAGTTATAAATTTATAAAATAAGAAAACAAAATAATAAAATAAAATCGCACAAAATAAAAATAAATACTTGTAAATACATTTATAAATACATCATTAAAATAAACCCATAATAAAATACATCAAAAAAATAAATCAAAATCATAAATAAATACTAAATTAATTAATAAAGATTTTTTAATTTATAAATAACATTTAATTAATTCATTTATTATGTTTAATAAATCAGTCAACTTCTTGCTGACTTGGACCAATAGGATTCCAGTGTTTGTTGACCGCCTGGTCAACTCGACCCCCAGGCGGCTGATTAGATGCGGCCTGTCATTTCGGCCCGTCTTCTCCCTATATTCGCGCTCGACTCATCCCTCCTCTGACATCGCCGCTTTCATGAAACTTGTCCCCCGTTCGAAGTACATTCACGCCCTTGCATTTGTTCCCTTGTACATAGCCGCGATTCATCGCTACGGCCCGGTTTAATAAGGGTGCCCATCCTGTTCTTAAATGAAGAACCTCCTCCGTCTTTGCAATTTTGGTCAATTTTCCTTCGTTCTCAGTCCCCACCTTCAGTCTAGCGTGCTTCTTCGTGACAGGGAGAAGCCCCTGGAGGGCCTGAGCGGGCTGGAGCGGTGGAGTTGCACCCACGACGGTGCTCCGGCGTCACCTCTGCTCCCTTCCTCCTGGGAGGTACGAGCTGCGTATCTTTACTCATTTTAGGTAGATTTCATTCTTGTAGTTTTATTTATTCATTTAGATTAGTGGTTAGACTGTAGATTTAGCGTAAGTCTGGTGATTCGTAGTTTGCCAGAGCTCGGCTCGGGCGAACATTTTGCGGTGATCCTGACCTCTTCCGACCTCGCCTCACCTCTCACTTCCTTCCTCTTCGCTCCTACTCCATTCCAGGCACCTTCGCACCCCCATATCCCTAGTGGATCTGGAGATCTGACCTCCTTTCTCCACCCACCACCGGAGGTCACCGCCCGAGTCCACCCTTCGCCCATTTTCCCTTTCTAACGGGATGAGGCAGTTTGCCCTCATCCCTAGTTTCATTCCTGTACAGGTACAAGTGCACCCAGGCACCTGGAGGCGTAATCGAAGTTCACCGGAGGTACCTGGAGCGCCACCTTGACATCGACCTGGTGGCGACGCTCCGGTCACCTCTCGACCATTTTGAGGACTCCAACAGCTAGCGGAGCCTGCCAGGAAGCTTTTGGGATCTTCTGGAGCGGCAAAGGCCGGTGGAGGCATGAGAAATCACCGGAGGAAGTTCGCCCAGGCGAACCTTCCTCCCTGTTCTTCCTGAAGCTCTCCCCGCCGTTGGATGAAGGTGAAGTCCCAGATCGAGTGCCAGTCATCCGATGGAGATCTTCCTCGAACGTCAGATCAACTAGGCTGATCTAATCTCAGCCCTTCATCGATGAAGCGGCATCAACCGTTGGATGGCCGACACGTGTTTAAGTGAAGTCATCTACGTCGTCGGATCCAATGCCTTTTGGGGGTAAATTGCAAACCTAACCCCTGCTTTTTGTTGTATTTAATATTTAATTCTGTATATAAAATGTCACGTTATAAAATAATTGTAAATTTTGCAAGAGGATCCCGTTACCTTCCTAAAATTTCTTTTTCGTCCCTCCGTGCCTCACATGCAGTCCCACGTGAGGCGCGTGAATTTTGTATGTATACCCTGGTGCCTTTTTGTAAATGTTGAATAGTTCTAAAAATTTAAATAAATGTTTATTCCTTCTGGTAATTTTGCACAGAGCCCCCTGTAGTAATTTTATCTGCAAAAATACCCCTACCAAGCTATTTAATTTTTGTGTCTTTTATGTATTTATTAAAAATACCTATGTAGCTCCTAAAAATCCACAAAAATTAGATTAGATGCTTCTTGTAGTGTACTTTCACGCCCACATTTTATTTTGCATTTTTTGCATTTAACCTAATTATTAAAAATGAAAAAGGGGCCATTTTTGTACTGTCTAATTTATAAAATACAAAAAAATTATAAAATGTTTTTGAAAAATTACAAAAAAATTATATATGGTATATTTATATATATATATATATATATATATTGAGTCTAGAAATTGAAAAAACCTAAAAACAAGAAAAAGAAAAATAAAAAAATCTGAAAGCTCCAAAATCCAACAAAAAATAGAAAAACCCTGGAAAAACCCCAAAAATATATTTTTCTCTTTTCTAATTATCTATATATTATTATTTGCATAGTAAAATTAGTTTGGGTAATTTTTGGACTTATTTTATATTTTAAAACCCAAATTATTTTCAGACTATTTAATTAGTCCTACAATAGGGACCTTTTTGGAATTAAAAATACAAAAAATTAGAAAAATTCCAGAAAAATAATAAAAAAATATAAAAATATAAAAAGCCAAAAAAATATTATATGTAATATATATTGAGTATTTATATAAATATTTAGCCTTATATTACTCCTATCTCTTCTCTTATATATATATCTCTTTATAAGTAAATATATATATATATATTAAATAAATAAAAATATAAAAAAATATAAAAACAAAATAAATAAAATAAAAAAATAAATAAAATAGAAAAATATTAAAAATTTAAAAAACCCACAAAAACAATAAAGACTTGGACATGATCATTGACTTGAATAATTGCACGACCAATTTCATCACTCAACCATTCGCCTCCTAGTGTTCGACCTCTACTCATGCTTACACCTATACACATTTGCAAGTAGCGTTATAATAAATTTTAACTCCACATTTTTTGATATTCATTGCATATATTTTATTGTGGGTTAATTGTTGATTGATTTGGGTATTTTGGAGCGGTCGATTCAGCAACTGGATCTCTCGCCTTGTGAGACATCTAGACCCTCTGAAAAACTCAATCATCAAATCCCAAACCCTAATTTCAGGATTTTCGGACTAAAACACCGGTATCTTCCTCACACAATGTTCGATTTGATCCTACTCACTTTTGAACTAATGTACATTCAATTACCTTCAAAACAAGACCAAGTCAGTGAATTGGAGCTCATATGTAAATGTTGGGATTTGTGCCTCTTTTGTACATTGAGTATTTTACCCTATTTCACCCTATTATTTTATGTACATACGTAACTCATTTATTTTATTTACTTATTCATTTATTTTCTTTTACAAATTTTGTTTTAAAATGTGCAGAAATCCAAATTTAAAATAAAACTAAAATCAAAGAAACTAGCCGAGTTTAAGTGTTCATTGGTGGTTTGTACAAAAGTCCACTTCATCACATTTTATTTTATTTCTTCATTTTCATAATTATGAAATTTTTTAAAAAAAATATATTAATGTGGAAATGTTTATCTTTGATTTTATCATATTTTTCCTAATTTTTATCTTATTTAAAAATAATAAAAAATTACATAACCCAAAAATCAAGGTATTCTATGTACATAGAGTGCCCCAAAAAATTCACTTTGTGCAAGTGATCGATTTTGATTTGTTGTCAACAAAGTTGTAGATCTCATCGACACGAGCAACTTTTGTGAAGAAAATTTTTTGATCCGAGGTCGTTTTCTATTTCTTTTTTATATTTCATTCCTTATTATTTATGAATTTTCTGTAGCTGAGACGTGGCTGCTCCTGGAGCCGCCACGCTTCACTCATTTTTAGAGCTGACACCCCCTGCGACGAGATCCTGCCTCCTCGACTGTTGCAGCCATGCTCTTCTGCGAATCTTCCCCAGCTCCGATTCCAATCTGTTGAGCCACCACACCATCCACTCTATCCGACACCCTACATCTTCCTGCACTGCCTCAACTACGCTGCTACCGCAACAACATCGTGGCTCAAGGCCTCACCTTCGACCCCAGCCTGGAGGGACCCTTCCGGATTCAATTCAAGACTAGCATCTCCTTTGACTTCACCGACACTGGAGGCTCCCACCGCAGCCTACATCGACCTGCAACATCCTCTACTCTTGCTGCTCCTCTATCCGCAAGCATCCTAGCCATCTCCTCCACCATCCGAAGCTCCCTTCACTAATTGCCTTGAGTTCTGCAGTACCCATGTCTTCTGTGCTATATCGAAGCTGAGCTCCAAAGCTCCATTGATTCTAAGATGGTCGGGCCCATCATCTCCACAGATCATCAACTCCCTGGTGTACCTGAGGCCCAACACCTTCATTGACCAACGACATGGGCCCCTCTTCTCTGACATCCTCCAGCTATCCTCCTCTTCCAGAAGGCGCATCTCATACCTCCGTTTGGTGTGACTCACGAGGAGGAGTCACGTGATCCACACCCCTTTTTGGGGTATTTTACTGAAGACTGCCCTGGTTTCTTCGTCATTCACCCGAAAGCCCAACTGCTAGAGGGTCATGTGATACTCACGTGACCCATTGGTGATTTTGGATGCTAGCCTCCCTCGGGAATGGTAATTACTTCTAGGTCCCTCTACTACATTTTTTATTCTAATTCATAGTTTGTAATTTTGCAAACATACCCCTCTATTCTATTGTAATTTTGAGCATCAATATTGCATAATTTTATTATTTAAAAATTGCATTTTGTTTTCCAATTAATTCTATTCATTGTGGCATGCTTGTGATATTTTTATGCTCTTTCATTAATTTATGATTAATATTCTTGTGAAACATTGCATACTTTGCCCATTTTGTGCTTATAAATTCATAATTTCTTAATCATCATTCTAAAAATTATCAGAAATTCATGGATAGTAGAATTAATTATGATTTACATTGTGACCAAAAAGAATTGCATTTACTTGCATATTTTACTCTATAAAAATCATTTTGTGCATGTTAGTATGTAATTTTTAATAGGTATTAACTCAACACTTTTAGGGTTTAGGATTTTTCCTGTGATAGTCCAATTATTACGATATATTAGGTAATTTTATCTCTTAAAAATAATTAGGTTTAATATTTATTATAATTAATTATTGAGATTTACACTTTTTATATTCATTAATTCATACAATATTCATATTGCATCAGAAAATTCCAAAAAAACTTATAGTGCATTCATTTCATCATTATTTACATATTGGCCTAGTTTTATATTTTTTTGACATTATTTAATTGAAATTAATTCTCTAGTCCTTAAAATTGGTCCTTATTTCATTTGCATTTCAAAAACTGCAAAAATACCCACCTTTAAAACCACACACCAAAATTTAATAGACATTAATCTAAAGGTTGTTCCTTTGCCTCCTTGAGTTCGACCTTTGGACTTGCCAAAGTAAAATAAACATTAAATCACTCGAATTAATCAAGTTAAATATGTAAGTAATTATTTTTTATTGATTCTGATTACCATTCTACAACGAAAACAAAAAAAACATTATTTTTAAATGCTTAATTCATGCAAATTAGAAGAGGATTTATCAAGTAGTCAGATGGTGTCGATGTTGGGGCGACAAACAGCTTGGGATTTTTATTTAGAATGATTAGTGGTTGGTTTTCTTTATGCGGATAGTCTGACCTCCGAACATTCACTATATTTTTTTATTTTATTTTCAAGAATATTTTATTTTCCAGCATTTATTTTATTATTTTATTTTTTGATTATTTTTATGTCACACTCTTTTATTCTCTCTCTTTTTCGTGAGATGTACCCAAAGTACATGAAGCGGTTTTCACCAAACCGATGCATCTTCACCGACTGCCAAGACACATAAAATTAAGATCGAGTCGAGTCGTGAGAGAGCATAGAGTCTAGGATTTATTATTTGTAATTTAGTTATTTATAATTAATTGCTTATTTATAGCGGTGCCCGTTTGGACTGTCGTGTGTGTAACAAGACCTAAACACTTATTCTGTGGCGTGTCGTGGCCTATGTCACTCTCTAGTGAGGGTGGGCCCAACTTGAGTGGTTTGTAGGCTGAACCGGCACTGTGTCCATTAGAGCTTCGAGTATTTTTCTGATTGTGTTCTTAGAACCTAGGACCATACTTTACTATAATTAAGATGCACATTATATCATTCAACTTTGTCAAAAATTCAAATAAATTCTTCTCGGCTAATAGAACATTCTGATAGGTGCGGTTTTGTCGGCTTGCATTCATATAGATTAAATTTTCAATTCTTATATTGCATCTAACATTGAGATTGTGAGGAATCATTATAAGTCTTCGAACTGAGCATATATCATTGTTTTCCATGTGCATTAGCTTTTCTCGAATTTCTCCCTCTTGTTTTATAACTTAAAATACAAAAAGAAAATGGGGCTGGATGGTAGACATTCATTTGTGCTCTCCTATTTTTAAGTGATCACATAATTAAAATTGGGGTTGCTAAACAAGGCTGACTAAATTAAGCCATCAAATCAAGAATTTTTGCGGGAGAGCAACCCCATCCTTGGATTCATTTATCTGTCTTAGTGAGCGAGAGACAACACTTAAGGATAGAGCCAAATTCTAAGATTTTCATCCAGACTACTGATTCTATAAAAATGATTAACTACTTCTCAATGAGGAAACACGAGTAGCCATTTATCCTCCAGCTTTCCTTAGCAGAGTGGGTGGTTTAAAGGACACTGTGCAAGGCACCATCATTAAGTAACGAGTAGCCATTTTACAGTCCATACTTACACCCATATTGGCTGAAGGTAGGTGCAACTAGTCGTAAGAATTTGGATCAGTCTTTAAGAAAATTTCCGACAAATAATAGCTCATTATTTCTTTTCCAAGATTTATTTTATCACCAATTAAAACTTGTGCCATCACTCTTCTTGATAAAAAATAGAGTTTCTTATGTTGAGTATCTCATGCACTTAAAACATCTTTAACCAAGGTCCATTATGTCAGCTCATCCACCTCTTTTGAAAATGACAGGATATTGGTTCGAGTATCCACCAGATCCTGTACTTTGAAAATGAATTCATCTCAATCAAACCCAAATCATCTAAACCCTCTTCCTCCAAACATCCTCTAACAATTGCAGACTCTCACCTTCAAATAAATCTAGTCTACTCTATGCATTCTGATTAGTTTTACTTAGAATATCGCACTGAATTCATCAACATGTCTTCATTTGAATCACTCCCATCTTGGGATGACCCATCTTATTCCCGATTTCTCACCAGACCTCATGAACCTTTCAAAGATCAAACCATTTTGAGGCAAATGACTCGTCAAGATATCAACTCCAACCGATTTATTTTTCTTATCACAATTTTATTGAGGTAGGTCAATGATTCACAAAGACACATCCGGATTTGACCTTAGGGAATAACATGGTGAACTGAACAAACCAAATGGAGCAGCTTGCACCTGACGATCATCCATACAGGATTGACAACAATGAACAAATCTCTGTTGACATACTCGTATACCACTCCTTCCGACAACCTTCACATATAGAGGATCGAACAAATGATATCGACATACATAAACTATGTATGATTCCACTTTAGGAGGATATGATCAATTATGACCATAAAAATGTACTCTACTCTACCCAACAATAATTCCCGAGTCCTGATATGTAGAGTATGAGACCTAAAGATTTCCTCTAAATCCTCCCATAGAGCAGACTCCTCCCATGTTAGAGGATGAAAAGTTAAGACAACGAGGGGATATATTGAGAGAATTTCTGCCTAACTTGTGGATGAAAACGAAAGACAAATGATCGGATCTTAGGTTGAAAAGTATATAATACTCAGAAGCCCACAAACTCTACACACCCTGGGGATGACTTTAATAGTGACACTTCTGCATACTATAACCTTAGGGATGACTCTAACCCTGCATATCTAATCTCCTCATCTACTTTCAAAACAACTCATTTACACACCACACCAAAAAGATCAACGAATTTGAAAAATTCAAAAAATCCTAAAAAATGAAAAAGAAGAAGAAAAACCCATAAAACCTGAAAGTGGACAAGATTTGAAGAATTTGGATCCTACTCTGAGGGAAGCACTGGTTGAAAGATTGATTTTAACTTCCTTTAAATCAGGCCATTGAACACTTCCCTGACCTGGAAATATTTATAAAAAGTAAATTAATGCTGAAAAAGTTGGGCAGGAAAAGAACAAAGAGCGAAAGACATATATTGTCAATTGCCACCTCTTTGATGATGAGAAGAAAGAACAAGAGCCATAGATTAAAGTGGTTGACTTGATTTGATTGTGGAATTAAAGACACAACTTCCACCCTTGCCCAAAATCGATGATGCCTCACCAATCAACATCCTCCCGACGTCCATGTTTGAGAAGCTCAAATGCGGACTAATCAGGAAATCAAGAGAGATCGTTCAACTGAATAATCAATCTATAAAACGACTGAGTGGAACGATTTCAGTCATCATGACATTCTAAGGTGCTCGCTCAAGATGGACTTCATGATCATTTATATTGAGCATCATGGAGAATTCACCCAGTCAGCAATAATTCTCAGAAAGTCATTTGTAGACTTGGCTAAGGCTACCATTGAATGCGAGATTCAGGAAATCAATTTCACAGTATTGGGAGCACTTCAAGGTCAACTAGTCTTTGAGGAAACACGGTATAAGGTAACCCACAAAGACGATAACAACCGTAACCGTCAAGCAGTAGACGAGCCCTACCCAGCTGATACACCAGAAATAATGACTATTGAGCTGACCATTGGATAAGAGACTTACTCCACACTCCCATTCACCGTTGCTTGCACCTCAAGCACTACCATGACAAACCCAACGGATGAGCACCTAATGCAATATTGTTACTTTATATATGGTGATTATGAAGAAGACGCATATGCATGGGATCACCCTGAGTCGGACAAGATCTTCTCTGAACACCTTGACCGACTCAATCCGACATAGGAACTCACCAATGAAATACCAACGGAGAACAAATATGCATTATGTCCGCTGACCAGGGAAGAATACAACAATGGTTATTCATATAATGTGGATATATTGTCAACAGGTCACAAACAACAAGGACCAAATTGACCCTTCCTGATAAACAAACAAAGAAATCCAGTAAAGGAATCTTCTGATTATTCCTCATCAGGGCCAAACAAGGTAATCTACATGAGTGAACTCAGTTCGGCATTTCTAAACCCTATCTGAGCAAGCAACCAAATATCAACCCCTGTTGGACTATTCCTTCTCCTTATATTATTCATCAAGAGTCGATTCTCCTGGTATCATTAGATATACCAGAATTATTTATTATGAGCAGACTGAGACTGGTGCTTCATAGAATTCATCATCTAAGGATGAATCGCTGACCCCAAGACTGAGCACATTCTGAGAAAACAACTTAAGAACAATAATATACGGAGTACCTCCACCTTCAAGTACTATTCTTCTAAGGATAACTCCGATGATGGCTAGGAATCATCTGATCCATATGCTTCATCTTATTCCTATCAGAACACTCTCCGCCATGATTCTTCCGATGATAACAGTGGTGATAGCTGGGACTCGTCAGCTTCATTTTCTTTCAATCATTATGACCTCCCACCACAGGCTCATAGAAAGATCTGTCGAAGACATCCTTAATCATCATCAACCCTGCCTTTCGACCCCATCGACTCCCTTGTACATTTCCTTCTTCTATATAGGCCAAGGCCTAAGTATGGGGGATTGATGTCATCTATATATTCCACTCCTCTCGATCGCCCCATTTCCACTCTTCTTCTATTATTAGGCTGACAAGAGCCTAAGTATAGGGGTATCCGATGCCAACTGTATATACTCTCTTCATCCACTTCTCTCATTATATGCCTCATTTTTCGCTCTTCTTCTACACTTAGACTTTCCACAACCTAAGTATAGGGGGCATGCCGACTACTATTTTTATGATTCTTTTTCACTCTTTTATGGTTAGCCTGAGCTATGTCTTCTTTACGCTTCTTTTGTTCTGATGACATAGCACACGTTAAGAATGGGGAGTGTATGTATATTGTGTATATATTTTACCGATAGCTTATACTTTTTCATAAATCTATATGTATTTATGGGTGGGTAACCTAATAAAAAATGAAAAAAACCAAATATATATATATATAAATTGCAACTAACATAGTCTGTGTCTAATTGTGTGTGCAACAAAAATTTTGAAAAATTGACTTCTTATTCATTTTTGAAAAAAAATCCTTGCATTAAAAATATATAAAAAATAAGAAGAAAGAAGACAAAAAATTCCAAAAAAAGTGTTTGCATTTCACGTATCTGCACTTCATCCAGTATTACATGCATTGGAGAAAAGCGCTTGGGTTCTGAACAAAGTTACGTGTAGAAAACAAGAGTGGTCTGGACTTGACATTAATCCACCTAATTTTCAGAAGAACTTCACTAAGAAAGAGGATTTAGAAGCTTCAAGTCTTTGACTTTATTTTTCAAGTTCCACATGACAATGTGCAAAGTTTGACTCTTAGTGTCTAACCTTGTCGCTTCAATCTGGGTATAGCACTTGAATAGGGAATTAATTTATACTCTCGCATTATGCACTTAGCTTAACTAAGATAGGGAATTGGAAGGATGTGTGAGTTTCTTTTCTGGTAGCATGGATATCTAAAGATGGAGTACGAGTTGAAATAAAGCTTCAGAAAAGGGATGGACTGCAGGGCATAATTTTTTTCCAAGACCCCACAATATGTACGAAAGAAGAGACTCTATATCCGCAGGGGCACAACATGATCCACGCAAAGCTACAAAAATCCAAACAAAAAGAAGCCAACTACCAAATAAATATTTAACCAAAAAAGGTCCAAGCTTCAAGAAAACGTGCAGATCTTGGTGGAGACTTGGGTAAACCGGCCAGCTTCACAAGGAGAGGTGACTACACTGGTCACCCTCCATTTCTTTCCGCTTCTTCTAATTTCTCCCTCATCTCGATTGTGAACACAATGCGACACACCTTAGAAGGAAATTCCTGAATCCCCGAGGATGAGTTATTGGAGGAGAGTTTTGCATGGTAGTCCATCATTCTAGATGGGAAGAGTTAAGACCTCTCATAAACGTGAGTCAATTATTTAATGTTCATGGGGTATGCTTTAGGAAGAGGATTGATCTAAGATGACTTCTAGGCCAAAATTGCGATAATGGTGTGTAGAACTTGGAGGCTATTGATTTTAAAACCCTAATTCTCACAGGAGTTCTGCTAAACTGATAATCAAAAGGTCGGGTCTAGCTCCATTTTCACCTTCTGCTCATGGTCTTGGTATGGAACCCAATCTCATTTCACCTCATTGCATTTATTTAGATTCTCTGGGACGAGCATGGTTTAAGTATAGGGGGTAGATGAATCTATCATTCATCACTCTAAACGTGATTAATTATGCTCAACTCCCTAAAATTCATCTGTATTTTACCATTACTTTCATAATTAGCATTAATGCATGTATAAATAATAATTTCATTTTATCACTAATAATTGCATAAAATAAGAAGCCAAAAATTCCAGCCCAATAGACCTGTAAAATGGCTAACTTCCTTATTTTTAACTAATTCATTCTAAGTTCAAACCACCTAAAACACTTTAATTGTGTAAATATCACTAACCAGAATAAAAGAAAAAAAAATCAGTAACATAAATAAGTGGTCCAAAATCTGAAACCCTAATTTCACTCTGGACTAAAACACGTATATCTTACTCATACAGTGTTTGATATGATCCTACTCACTTTTGAACTAATGTACATTCAATTACCTTCAAAACAAGAGCATATTTAAGTGAATATGAGCACATATGTGAAAGTTAGGTTTTGGGCCTCCTTTGTACATTGTGTATTTTACCCGATTTTGACCTATTATTTTATGTACACACTAAACTCTTTTTAATTTTTTATTTTTCAATTATTTTAGTTGACAAAGTTTTATTAAAATGTGCAAAATCTAAATTAAAAATAAGATCAAAATCAAAGAAACTAATCGAGTCTGAGTGTTCCCTGATAGTCTACACAAAGTCTCCTTTATCACAATTTTTTATTTCTTCATTTTCTTAATTTATTAAAAATAAAAAAACTAGATTAATATGTAAATATTTATATTTGATTTTATTATTTTTTTTCAATTTTTCTCTTATTTAAAAGTAACAAAAAAATTACAAAACCCCAAAATCAAGGTATTCTCTGTACATAGAGTACCCCCAAAAATTCAATTTGTAAATGTTCAATTTTTGTTTAGTCTCTTAATGAAAGTTACAGATATCATCGAGAAGAGAAACTTTCATGAAGACATATTTTCTATCCGAGGTCATTTTCTATTTATTTTTTATTTTTATTTTGATTTTTTGGAGCCATCACCTGTCAGTCTATTTTGGCATTTATTTATTTATTTTATTAAAAAAATAAAAAATTATTTAATTATAAAAAAAATGAAATGAAATGAAAAATAATGCCATGTGGTAGCTCCTTGGCCGACCGATCTCGACCAATTAGACTGCCGAGGAGCCATCTTCTTCCTCCTCCCGTCAACCTCCTCTTTCCCCTTTTGGCATCACTGGCCACCTTCCCAATCTGCACTGCCCACCTTCCTTTTTTGGTGTCCGCCATTTCCAGATCTCCTTCAATCCAATCCCCTCGACAATCACCGATTGCCGATTCACCCTTTGTGAAATCCCATCTTCGATCCTTCCATGATTTTCACCCCACAATCCCTTGTATCATCAATCGCCCCGACAACATCCCTAATTTGGTCGGCCAGCTACTGCTATTTAACCTTGACGACACCTCCTTCAAACCCATCTATCGATACAATATTGGACACGAGGAGGTGATAGCTCCTTCGACACTCCTGGCTGTGAGATTCGACCTCCTCGATTGTCGCATCCACGCTCCTCTATGCATCTGCCCCAGCTCTGGTTCCAAGCCGTTGAGCCACCACATCATTCACTCCACTCAACACCCTTCATCTTAGCGCACTGCCTCGACTACACTACCGCAACAACAGCATCATGACTCAAGTCCTCACCTTTGACTCCAGCCGGAGGACTCTTCCCGTTTCCAGTCAACACCTTTATCTTCTTCGACTTCACCAACACTGGAGGCTCCAACCATATACAACATCAACCTACAACATGCTCCGCTCTTACTGCTCCTCCGTCCGCAAGCATCCTAGCTATCCCCTCTACCAATCGAAGCTCCCTTCACCAATTGCCAAGAGCTGCGCAGGACCCATGCCCTCTGTGCTGCACCAAAGCCGATCTCAAAAGCTCCATCGACTCCAAGATGGCCTAGCCCATCATCTCCACAGATCATCAACTCCTTGGTGTACCTCAGGCCCAGGACCTTCATCGACCAACGATGAGGGTCCCTCTTCTCCAGTATCCTCCAACCAGCCTCCTCTTCTAGGAGGCGCATCCCACACCTCCGTTGGGCGTGACTCACAGGGATGAATCACGTGATCCGCACCCCCTCCCGGGGGATTTTGCTGAAGCCCCTCTGGATTCTCTGCCATTCACCAGAAAGTTCATTCCCACATGCTAGCCCCCTTTGGCCAGGCAATTACTTGTAGGTCCCTTTACTGCATTTTATATAATTCATAGTTTCTAATTTTACAAATAGACCCCTCAATTCTAATGTAATTTTGAACATCGGTATTGCATAATTTTATTATTTTAAAATTGCACTTTGTTTCCACATTTAATTCTCTACATCGTGGCATGTTTGTGATATTTTTACGCTCTTTGGTTAATTTATAATTAATATTCTTGTGAAAAAATGCATACTTTTCCCATTCTGTGCTTAGAAATTAATAATTATTTCACCATCACTCCAAAAATTGCCAAAAATTCACGGATAGTAGAATTATAGTTATGATTTACATTGTGTCCAAAATGAATTGCATTTGCTTGTATATTTTACTCTATAAAAATCATTTTATGTATTTTATTAATAAATTTTTAATAGGTATTAAACTCAATAATTTTAGGGTTTAGGATTTTCTATGCTATTTCAATTATTGATCTATCTTAGACAATTTTATTTCTTGAAAAAATGAAGTTATTATAAATAATTATTGAGATTCCTACTTTTTGCATTCATTAATTCATAATACATTCATATTTCATCAGAAAATTCCAACAAAAATACAATGTATTCATTTCATTATTATTACTTATTAGTCAAGTATTTTAATTTTTGGACACCATTTAGTTGAAATTAATTTTTTAGTCCTTAAAATTGGCCCTCATTTCATTTGCATTTCAAAAAATATCTACCTCAAAAACCACACACAAAATTTGATAGAAGTTAATCATGTTTGTTCCTTTGTTTCTCGAGTTTGACTTTAGGACTTGCCCAAGCAAAACAAACATAAAATCACTCGAATTAATTAAATTAAATATTTAAGTGATTATTTCTTGATTGATTCCGATTACCCTCCTACAACAAAATGACAAATTTATTAATTTTGCATTATTAATTCACACAAATTAAAAGAGGGATTATCGAGTAATCAACGGACATTACAAATAGTGTAGATTAGATACCTTCTATCAGTGTAGTTACAGAGGTTGTCACATATCTAATTTAAACCCCACCTGAGCTCAAGGATTTGCCCTCAATGTTGAAGTATGCCTTCCTTGCAGGTCCCCCCAGATGTTTACGGTCATCCTCAGTTCGTAGTTGACCGGAGAATAAGAAAATTATGTGCTAGAGTTTCAAGGCCATTGGATGGAATATATCAGATATACATGGGATTTGTCCAACATTATGCTAGCATCATATCTACTTAGAGGATGACAACAAACCCTCCCATGAGAGTCAGAGATGTCTCCCTCCAAACCTCCAGGATGTTGTCATGAAAGCGATCAGGAAATGGTGTGATACTTGCTTCTTTTATCACATTTTTTATTTCAAGTGGGTCAGTCCTTTACATGTGATCCAAAGAAATCCGGGATTACTATCATAAAGAATGACCATGGTGAGGAGATTCTGACCAGTGTACCTACTTCATGGTGTGTCTATGTAGATTACTGTTTCCTGAATGAAGCTACCAAGAAAGTTCACTTTCTACTACACTTTATTGATGATATTATTGAGTGGTTGGAAGGGAAAGAGTTCTTTTGCTTCTTGAATGGTTACTCGAGGTGTAACAAGGTTGCTATCGCTCCTGAGGATCATGAGAAAACTACTTTTACTTGTCCGTTTGGCACCTACGCCTTCAGATGGATGCCCTTTGGATTTTGTAATGCCCCCACTACATTCCAAATTGTAAGTTGGTTATTTTAGCCGACATGGTGGATCGTTTTCTAGGGGTCTTCATGGAGGATTTCTTGGTCTACAAGGATAGTTACGTTGTTATGAGGTAAGACCTAGTGCTCTCATGGGAGAAGAGTCACTTTATGGTGACTAATGGGATTGTATTGGTCCAAGTCATCTCCAAACATGGCATAGAGTTTGACCCGGCTAAGATTGATGTGATCTCCAAGCTAGAGCCACAATATAATTTGAAGTGGTTGATTCATTTCTGGGACAAGTTGGATTTTATAGGTGATTCATTAAGGACTTCAGTAAGTTTACCAGACCTTTTATTGAGCTACTGTGCAAGGAGAGTGAGTTTGTTGTTTATGAGAAAGTCCTCCTTGCATTTCACCAAATGAAAGATATGGTTTCTAATGCTCTTGTCCTACGGCCACCTGATTGGTCTCTTCCCTTTGAGATCATGACAGACGCGTCAGATTTTGCAGTTGTAGTTGTGTTAGGGTAGAGAAGGGGTGGGATACCATTTGCTATACACTATGCTAGAAAGACTCTAGATAAGCGTTGGGAAGGGATCCTCCGTGGGATTTTTTATGAAAATAAATGTGATGTCATTGCAACCCAAATAATCCCTCAACAAAAAAATTATTTATTCTCAAGCTAAATTAATTACAAAAATGTAGGAAGAGGAAATTAATATTTAGTTAACATGTATACATTTTATTCTCTTGGTTTTTGTAGGATTTTTATCTTTTAAATTTTTATTTTATAATTTTTATATTTTATGGTTTTTATTTTTAATTGATTTTTAGTTTTGAAAATATTTATTTTTTTAAAAAGTAAATTTTTTAAAGAAAATTTATACACGAAAGAAACATAGTTTTTTGGATTTTCAAATAGAGTAAAAAGAATAAAAAATGTCAAAATAAAATGTTATTGTGTTTTAACTTTTTATAATGTTTTGGTGCTTTTTAGAAGGTTTTTTGATTTTTTAGATTTTTAAAATGAATAAAAACTGAAAATAAACCAAACAATTAACTTACATGACTATTTGTAATTAAAAATTTTAAATAAACTCCAAAATTATTTGGATTTATTTTTCTTAAAAACCATGATGAATTATCTAAAGAAAAGTGAAATTACAATTATAGGAATTTTCTACAATTTTTTGTGATTTTTATAAAATTTTATTATTTTTCAATTTTTTAAGTTTGGAAAAAAATAATGCATGAAATTTGCATAGAAAATAAAACATAAAAAAAACTATTCTAATTTTTTTAGAATTTTTAACCCAATATTTGAAATTTTATGAATTTTCAAATTTCAAACATGGAAGAATGTGAAGTTTTTTTTAATAATAGCAAATTGTAGTAAAATACAATGACAAAATTAAATAATAAAAAAACAAGTGACATGAACTTAATTCGATTTTTTTACATTTTTGACCAATAAAAACATTTATTTTAATGGTAAGAACAAGTAGAATAAAGTTTGGAATTATAGGAATAAAAATAAATTATTCCACCTTTTTACATTAAAATATATTAAGAAGTAAAAGCAAAGAGAAAAACGCAAATTACCCAAATAAAACGTGGAAAGCACATGCTGGATGGAACTGGCAGGGGGCTTCATGTAATTTCGAGAACTTAGGGGGGTTGAAATGCAATTTTTCCAAAATAAAATATACAGTATGCATAGGGTTCCTTCTTCGTCATTTCTTTTGCCCTAAACACTGGAAAGGGGACTGATGAGTACATATTATACTGGTATAATAGTATACAAAATACATAAAGAATTCCATTAATATCTGATACATACACCTCAAATATCACTTAAGCCAGATATTATCGATTCTGCAAATACAACAAGAAAATCACCTCTAGAAATGCATAATTAAATTAATGACCAAATTCTCTCTTCATCATCAAATACAATTACTCATTGAAATACTTTATCCAAGCAAATTGCTTGATCATTAAATCTAATTTGGCTCTACATAATTTGTTAGCAAGAAATGAAGAGGAAACATTGTGCAAAATTCACATTCTTTATTCCCTCTCCCTTTCCCATACAACACATGGCTCAAGAAGCATTTAAAACCCATGTTCCCCATGTTCCTTTTTCCCATGCACCTTTTCCCCATACAAAAATTAATTCTTCATGCATTCATGATGATATTTTGTCTTTATTTGTATGGGATGTCTCCCTTTATTTGCAAGCATATTTCATCTATAAAAGGAGGCCTTCTTACCCCATTCTCAACTCACGCACCCTCTCCCTCTCCTCCATTTTCTTCTTTCTCATTTTTCTCTCTTGTTTCCATCTCCCTCTCTCTCATTTTTCTCATGCAGGTACAAAGATAGCGCCAACAACGTCCAATCGTTCTCCTCCTCCTCGCGGTTCGCCTTCAGCCCGTAGCAGCCCGTGCGTCCACACGCACGGCCATCTCCTCCAGTTCATAGCAGCTTGCACGGTTATCTCCTTCCGCGCTGCTGCGACGCATCTCCTCCTCGACGACCATCTCTCTCCAGCTACATACTCGTGTGTGCAATAGCCCACGCACCTTCCCACACACTCCCATCTCCGCCATCATCGCCGTCTTCACTCGGGAATCAAATAGAGAAGCATTTCTTTCCCATCTTATTTGTCGCTTGTTTTTTTTTCTACCTTAGTTAATTGTTTAAGTTTAATTTGGAAGGAAACAACTCTAATGTTATAAGTTCTCTTGCATTTTTACACTAGTTGGTTTTGTTTGAATTGAACTTGAAAGTATTTTTATTTTGTAAGGTCTCTTTTCCTCTCTAAGTTTTCTTTAAATGAATTCATCGCAAGTTTTACATTCCATTTTTTATTGAAACATTGCAAGTGATCTATTGTTTCTTTCATCTTAATTTGTAATTCGGCCCCTGTTATTTTATTTAGTTGCACGCATGCCCTCATTCGTTAACTTTAAGTTCTTGGAAGTACTTTCACCGTAGATTGCATCGTCTCTTCAAAAATTCACATCTTTCTCTCGTCACCATGGTTAAAATTCTAATTAAGCTTGAAAGAAGAACAATTATCGCAAATTTACTTGGTCCCTGTGGATTCGATCCTCTACTTGCCACGTACATTTTTTATATACTTTGATCGTGCTCGTAGTTGTAATATTATTTGTTTGATTACGGTTTTGTGTGGGACAACAACGACGTGGTAAAACAACTTTTTAAACCACATAAAATCGCATCAACATTTTGGCGCCGTTGCCGGGGACTAAGCAACATTTGCAATTTTTTCTTCTTCTTTCTAACTTAATTTCAAGTTTCTAATCCGTGCATTTTTTTTGCAGGTACTTAGGCTTCAAAAAGAAAAAAAAATTTGTCTTTTCATGCATTTTGTTTTAACGAACTTGTAATTTGTTAAAAAATTTTTTTTTGTAATCTTAATTTCCCCCTCCCTTCTCGAAAAAGCTCGCCATCAACAGGACAAAATATTACGGATTAGCGCCAGAAGTCCAGGCACTGTGAGTCCATCTTTCTCTTAGGCATCTTAGGCTTTTAAAAATTTCCTGCATTTGTTTGCGCTCCGAACTTAAACCGAAAAAAAAATATTAAAAAACACTTCTTCTTTGCATCATCTCTGTGGTCTTCTCCCTCTGATAATCTAATTCAAAGACCACCAAATCGTGTGCTGATCGTTTAAAAAGATAAGCTTGAAAGGCCACCGCAGTGGCCCGAGCAGAAAGCGGACCAATTCTAAATGCTTGTTTGATGCACGTGTATGACACAAAAATCACGAGCACATAGAACCCTTGGATAGAGACAGAAATCCCTGGTGCTACGTGGGATTGCAGAGAGAGATCGTAACTCCTCGACGCGTTGGGCACAGGTTCTTGTGGGAAGAAGCAGATCCTCGATCTGAGTACCGCACCCTGGATCCCCCAGCCTGATTAGGACATCGATTTCTCACAATCTTCCACACCCACCTCATCCTTAAGGACTCTAATTTCTCTGAAAACTTTTGTTGAATCACTAAATTAAAATCGAAAAGATAACCGCTTCCGCGGCAATTTTTGTGTGAGTTGGTGAAACAACAAATTGCTTGGTGTTTGTGCTGTGTATGCTAGGTCGTAGATTTTTGAAAAATCCATTGGAACAATATTTAGATTACGACCCTATCCGCCTCCTTCGACTGAGAAATCTGAAAATTCACCTAACCTAGGAGACATGGGAGCAGATAAACTGAACACCATGGACCTCATCTTCCAACAATTACAACTTTTGAGAGAAGAAATGCGACAATCCGACATACCATAGCTCCTCTCATCCAACCACCATCCATCAGCACGCGTTATTTCTCTGCAGCAGAGGACACAATCCATTGGGTCCAAAATCAAACCCAACCCAAACAACTGATTGAGCCCTTACTAACACAACCAACCTCAGATGTAGATTTTGATGCTTTGACCCATGCCATTCAGCAATTGGCTGCAACACAACAAAAGACCAATCAAGCCAATATACCAAGTGAGAGACCCAACATACTTGGACGACCGTTCTTGGCCACTGCCAAGGCACATTTTGACTGTGAAGATGAGAAAGTGGAATTGAAAATCAATGATGAAAATATTCCTGTGGATCATGTCACCCCTACTTCTGGTGACTATGAAATTGAGGATTGTGGATGGATAGAGAACTGTGTTTATCTTGATGATTTTGCCCCCATCCATCTCAACAAAGACCCTCTGGAGGTTAGTCTGAACACCTCACAACTCACTCATAAGGACATGTCTCATCTAGACTCTGCACTTGAAGCCCCACCATGTCCTCTCACTGATATGGAAATTTTTGAATTAGATGAAGCCTGGGAAACACTAAATACCGATCTCAAATTAACTTCAGCCCTTGGTATGCCAAAGATGAAGACATGTTTTGATGATAGCATTGATCCTTCCTCAGACGGTTTTGAAAGTTATGAACCTCGGTGTACTAATGATATCGATTGGTCTGAAACAAAAGTTGAAATTGAGGATGGCACTTATGTTGAATGGGAAGAAGAAATAGACGGAGATATACCATTTGATGTTGATTCCCGATGTGATTTTTCAATTAAGGGAAGTATAGATTTAGAATTGAAATCTGAGGACATATCAAACAACGAGTTGACGTCTTCATGCAGCAAAACCCCCTTCCATCCAACACATGATGATATGCTGAAGATTTTTTGCGATGACTCATTCAAAGATGAAATTTCCAATTCCATTACCCCCACCACAAGGAAAGAAGATGAAATCAATTCAGTCGATGATTATATAAATACATCTTCTACTACTGAGTCTGATCAGAGTGATTTTTTATTCTCTGATCCTTTTTGGAATGAAACTGAAGAACTACTCAAAACATTCGAAGATAATCATCCAATCATTCAAGCGACTCAGCCTTTGCCAAATCCGACCTCTATTGTCATACCTCCGATTTCAATAGACAACACTCCCCTGCTTCTGACCTTTGAATACCCAAATCATATTTCTGGGAGAGAATCACCCTCGTGGCTCAAGTAGAGAACTGAAATGAAATTCACAATAGATGCCACCGAAAATAGCCATGATGATTATTTGAGGGAAAATTATGATTTATCACAATATACAGAGGACCTCACGGAGGAATCAATTCTTGATCATGTAGAGCTCGACTTCAATATGATCCATGAGTCCTTCACCAGTCCACTCATTTCCCTCCCATCACATCCAATCCAAGATCAAACTGATTCATCTCTCATTCTGAATCATCATCCAATTAATGTCTTCACCGTATTAATGAGAGCACACAATTATCAAATTCATCAACCACACTCTCACATCTGGGTCAGGATATCCGTATCATATCAAGAGTTTCATTTGGGTTTTCTGAATACAGCGTCTGCACTCACACGCAACACTAAATACTCTTGATAAGCTGAATCGTCGAGCTGGGACGTTAAACCAACAACATTTTGTGGGTCCACACCCATAGGTATCTTTTCCCTTCTTTGTATCTTTCTCTTTACTGCATTGCATTAGATTAGTATGGGGGTCCACCTCCACACTTTACAAAAAAACCAAAAAAAAATCGTTTCACAATCACTCACCCCTTCTTTTGGTCATCCTATTACCATGAGGACATGGTTTCTGTTAAGTATGGGGGGGTGTCTGCATAGTTTTTCAAAATTGCATACTCTTTCAAAAAAAATCTCTTTTACAAAAATTCCCCTAAAAATATTTTCAAAAAGAAGAAAACCACCAAAAATACATCCCTTCTAGTTTTATCCTATTTTGAGAAATCAGATCTTCACTACATAAATCATAGACTGAGGTTGAGTTGACCCTAATCCACTAAACTTCATCAGAATTTCACTAGGCATTAGTTTTTAAACTTTCTTCAGGCCCATTTGGACTTTATTTTCTCAGTTCCACTAACTCTACTGGTGAATGAACTTCTGTATCTAGCTAGATCATCTGAGCAATTAGTAGCACTCTTAAACTCTTCAGTGGATATTAAACAACTGCACATTACACTTAGCTTGAGTGAGTTGAGTTTACGAGATACAATTACAATCTAGTTGAGGTGAGGAGTTGTCCTCTTGGTTGTGCCAATGCCTGAACCTTATATATAGTCAGTGAAGGAACCTGACTCAGGAGCAACATGATCTCTCTAGTCTAAGTGTGTCAGCAATTAAGCCAGTATCGTACCTCCAAAGACAATATTAAGCCGATACTACCTCTTGATTCCAAAACCCAAGACAAAAATACCACAAAAAGGCATATCACAATACAAATGCCAAAAACCACCAATCATGCAATGATGTGCAAAGCAAAAGCAAGGAAAGAAGACCACCAAATAACCCTTCTCCATTAAAAAGCCGTGGTAGCAGCCCAATGATGCTACCTAAATTTTTAAAAGAGGCCCAAAGAGGCACAGGGTTATGCTCTGCAAAAGGAAAAGAATGAGAGCAACGGACCAAAGCGGTCTACGGAAAACCCCGAAATTAAGTCCCATTCTCCAATAAACTATGACCTATTTTCTATGCTGACATACTTGGGTGAAAGGAGATTATGCCTGAATCTAGGTGAGGACTGAGGCTATTTGTATAGGGAATCATTCGGTACCTTGATAGATTGTGTTGTTAGCTCGTTCTCTTGACTCACGAAAGCTAAAACTATCACTAACACTGTTTATATCCACTCAAGGTCAAAGAGAATACCTGTTTCTTAGGGATGAGCTGACCTGATCGACCTTCTGAAACCATGTTTGATTTTATTGGAACTGAGAGGCTGTTGAAACTACAAAACTCGAGTCAAGTTGACTATTCGAATAAATCATTAATCCATGGGTCAACTCCACTTAAGTTTGTGCATCTGTGTGGTTAGGATCTGAAAACTCGAGACTTTGTGGGTATGTCTGCCGCAAACCCTCTCCAGATTTATCTTGGCTAGTCTCCCTATCCTTCATTATTTCTTATCTTATTCTTGCTCGGGACTAGCAAGATTTAAGTATGGGGGTGTGATGAGTACATATTATACTGGTATAATAGTATACAAAATACATAAAGAATTCCATTAATATCCGATACATACACCTCAAATATCACTTAAGCCAGATATTATCGATTCTGCAAATACAACAAGAAAATCACCTCTAGAAATGCATAATTAAATTAATGACCAAATTCTCTCTTCATCATCAAATACAATTACTCATTGAAATACTTTATCCAAGCAAATTGCTTGATCATTAAATCTAATTTGGCTCTACATAATTTGTTAGCAAGAAATGAAGAGGAAACATTGTGCAAAATTCACATTCTTTATTCCCTCTCCCTTTCCCATACAACACATGGCTCAAGAAGCATTTAAAACCCATGTTCCCCATGTTCCTTTTTCCCATGCACCTTTTCCCCATACAAAAATTAATTCTTCATGCATTCATGATGATATTTTGTCTTTATTTGTATGGGATGTCTCCCTTTATTTGCAAGCATATTTCATCTATAAAAGGAGGCCTTCTTACCCCATTCTCAACTCACGCACCCTCTCCCTCTCCCCCATTTTCTTCTTTCTCATTTTTCTCTCTTGTTTCCATCTCCCTCTCTCTCATTTTTCTCATGCAGGTACAAAGATAGCGCCAACAACGTCCAATCGTTCTCCTCCTCCTCGCGGTTCGCCTTCAGCCCGTAGCAGCCCGTGCGTCCACACGCACGGCCATCTCCTCCAATTCATAGAAACTTGCACGGTTATCTCCTTCCGCGCTGCTGCGACGCATCTCCTCCTCGACGACCATCTCTCTCCAGCTACATACTCATGTGTGCAATAGCCCACGCGCCTTCCCACACACTCCCATCTCCGCCATCATCGCCGTCTTCACTCGGGAATCAAATAGAGAAGCATTTCTTTCCCATCTTATTTGTCGCTTGTATTTTTTTTCTACCTTAGTTAATTGTTTAAGTTGAATTTGGAAGGAAACAACTCTAATGTTATAAGTTCTCTTGCATTTTTACACTAGTTGGTTTTGTTTGAATTGAACTTGAAAGTATTTTTATTTTGTAAGGTCTCTTTTCATCTCTAAGTTTTCTTTAAATGAATTCATCGCAAGTTTTACATTCCATTTTTTATTGAAACATTGCAAGTGATCTCTTGTTTCTTTCATCTTAATTTGCAATTCGGCCCCCGTTATTTTATTTAGTTGCACGCATGCCCTCATTCGTTAACTTTAAGTTCTTGGAAGTACTTTCACCGTAGATTGCATCGTCTCTTCAAAAATTCACATCTTTCTCTCGTCATCATGGGTTAAAATTCTAATTAAGCTTGAAAGAAGAACAATTATCGCAAATTTACTTGGTCCCTGTGGATTCGATCCTCTACTTGCCACATACATTTTTTATATACTTTGATCATGCTCGTAGTTGTAATATTATTTGTTTGATTACGGTTTTGTGTGGGACAACAACGACGTGGTAAAACAACTTTTTAAACCACATAAAATCGCAACAACAGGGACGCCACACCTCTTTGGAGCTCGGTTGCGACGATCGATAGGCTGCATGAGGGGATGGTCGGCAACAAGGGTATGATATGGAGGAGATTTTGGAGTAGTGAATGGACAATGGGCAGTGGTCCTAGCGTAGTTGATAGAGGGTGCTACATTCTGGTCTCCTTCATACGACAGTGCGGGTGATGAAGGTGGGAGGCAGAGTTGTCATTGACACATGGGTTAACGTGGCTGATCCACTCTAGGAAGAGGGGGTTCATGTTTGTTCATCTATTACAAAGCCAAAAGGAACGTGGCACCTTGCTGAAGTGGGTCACGGTATCCATGGTGATGAGAGAGGCACGTGACTGCGGTAGAGCTTTCTCCAGATTGCGGTCTTGGAAGTGAAGGATGCAGCTCCAGGCATCGATGGCGTAGATGTGGAGCGGTGCGGATGAGTTCGCGGCGTTGAGCATTTGGTGGATTGGGCTTTGCGCTAGGAAAGAGGCAAGGGAGCTTCGTGCTCGCATGGACGTCGGCTATTGCTCGGCAGATGAACGATGGTCGTCGGATGATGAGCTCGTGCAGTGGCGCATGTGCCTTGGCGAAGGGAGAAGAGATGGCGGTCGGGCTACTACAGCAGCGGCAGTGTCGCCTACCCAAATTTTTTTCTTTTTTTGTAAATTGAAAACTTTTTTCTTTCTTTTTGAACAAACATCAACTGTAATTTTTTTAAATCCTTGTTCCTACAAAAAAGTCAAAATAGAAACTGACTCGAGCATGACGTCTCGACCCAAAATTTATTGATAGAAAATGTGAATGGTAAAGCGGATCTGACGAGGTGGACGGATGGATCCGGATCTTTGGCCACCATGTGTGGATGGAGGTGAGTGGTTGTGTGAGTTAGAACGTGAAGGTGGATAGATCGAGAGTATGAGATGAAGATTGATGTCG
The DNA here is from genome assembly GCA_037367405.1 of Ottelia alismoides. Classification (NCBI taxonomy): domain Eukaryota; kingdom Viridiplantae; phylum Streptophyta; class Magnoliopsida; order Alismatales; family Hydrocharitaceae; genus Ottelia; species Ottelia alismoides. Next base: position 656,683 of record JAZKJV010000329.1, read on the forward strand.
GACCAGAAACAATTTTGATGATTGATTACAATCTCAATTAAAAACTAGGATCAACAATAAAAAAATTGGCAATGAAATTGAAACACTAATTAGACCTAAAATTATCAAATTAAAAGATCGAAAATAAAATGATGTGGATATCACCAAATTGGTGTGGATAATACCATAATGGCCTCGATGAAAATTGCCTCATTGTCATTGGATGGGTCGGAGGCTAGACACCCTTCTGCCACAAGATGGCTCTTGGAGACTCTCACCTAAAGATTGATCAAGTTTGAATAAGGGACGAGGAACCAAATAGATAAGAATAAAAAAAATTGAATTTCAAAATTTGAATTAATGGAGAAATAGGAAGGATGTTCATGGTGAAACTAAATAAATAAATTAATTAAAAAATAATTTTTGTAATAATAATAATTGTCATTAATTTAAAGAGTCATCATAATGGTGGTTAATTAAGGAATTAATTGAATTATATACATATGGTATACTGTTTACATAACTTATTAAATAAATAAAACCAATTTTATCACTTTATTTATTTAAAAAATAGATGTTAGTTATTGAATTTTTTAGTGTGGTTATTTAAGGAAATTAATTATATACATATTATATATACATATGGTACATTATACACATAGTTAAATAAGGAAATTAGGTTACTTTATGTTTTAAATTTTTTATTTTTATTTTATTTTAAATAATTATTAAAAATTAGTTACAATTATATACAAATACAATATGTATAAAAATAAATATTGCTAAATATATATACTAAATAAATGGTAAAGTTATAAAACCCACCCCAGAAAATCGTCTTTCAAACCATAACTCCAAAAATTATGAAACCTCTACAATTTTAAAGATCACTTAATTTGGAATACAATGGAAGTGAGGTGGATTCAATTTGAGTTATATGGAGCCGGAATTGGTCTTTCAATTATTGCTTTACGGCTTTTCCAAGCGTGGTTACTTTAACCCTATACATGTTTTTTTTACAATTATTTTTATTATTTAGAAAATAATTATATTTACAAATTTTGTTTAGAAAATTATTTAATTTGAGGTCAATTTATGGACAAATAAAATAGTGTAAGTATTATACAAATGTACACAGAATAAATTCAAAATAAAGAATGATATTTACATTTTTTTTTGGATTTTCTAATTAATGACCCTATCTCCCCCTACTTTATTGCTAGTTGATCATTTCAAGTCCTGACCTTCTCTCGGGGTTCGGGTCACCATGTATGTATTGCATATATAGAGTCTTTTATTTTCTTTATTTTTCCTTTATTTCTTTCTTTTTTTATTTTAGGTTAAAATAGTAATAAATGTACAATATTTACACACAGATGTAGGTTAGTAAGAATATGAATTTAATATTATATACATGTGTTTTATATGGTATTTTAAGATAAAATAAATGAATAAAGATGATGAAATGCAGATTCATCATCCCCCTATACTTTACCTTTGCTAGTCCCTTAGCAAACACTTATTTGAAAGAATAAGTGAATAAAAAAGAAAGAAAAAATAAAGAAATTAGGACAATACTAAGTATTAAACTTATCTTCATAAAGTTATAGTATGGAGATTTGTCAGACCTTTGGATTATTAATGTGGCAGAACCTTCATGGGAATTGTATTTAAAACCTAACAGCCTTCAAGTTCCACAAGACTCCTATTCAGGTCTTCTCAACAACCAGGTCAGAACAAGTCTACATGCACTAATTCTTATTACAATGAATCTTTACTTGTACGGTGTAAGTGAAATATGGCTCCCATATCAAAAGTAGCAAAGAAACCACCTCCCTCAACAAGGTAACTCTAATCTTCCGGTCTAGCAACTCTTTCCTCGAGGAGCGGGGATATTCCCTTCTAAGTTCAAGTACAACCAGCTCAAGAAGAGGAAACAGAGAAAAGAATGGACGGTAATCAATGTAGCATGTCCTTGGATGCATGGCCAATGTAGTCAAGTCATCCGGCTGCAAGCTTACAAAAATTTGACTTTAAAGATCTTATTTTTTCCTATACTTTTATATACACTCCATCATGCATTTTACTTTTCAATCAGAATTGTCCACATATGGAGATTCTCCATTTTTTTCTTTTTTTTTAATATATACAAGATGCAACATGTACATAAGGAGTTTTTCCTCTTGAGCTAGTAGACTATCCCTCTTTTGAAGCATTATTGCAACCTCACAACATCTTGTCTTTAGACCTCAATGCTACTAGATCAGGCTTAGATGCACTACCCTCCCTAGAGGAAGACAGATATTCCCACTAGTTGTTACATACCCGTGTGCTGCCCCAAGCCAAAAGATTCTGCCTCCTCACTACCTCCTCCATGAAGAGCTACATGTAGAGCGCTTGTCCAAGATAAGCCATGGTCTAGAAGAATTATGCATGTGTTGTTAAATATTCTACTTAGAATTATCAAGACAACATGTGAACATAGTCTTCTGGACTCAAAGAATTAAGTTGCTAGGACCTGAAAAGTCTTAATTCTATTTCTTATAAAGTTCCTATGAAATTAAGTGGATTAAGGTCCAACTAAGCGTCATACTTCAATTTTATTTTAGACGTAGTTTAATGTCAATATTATGCTAAAAAATGTACATGCAAATGCAAGAAATATATACAAATAATTTTTTAGAGTTTTTTAAGAGAAAAACAATTAGTAAAATACATACAAGTATATACACTGATTAATTTTTTTGATTTTTATTTTTGATGTTTTTGTTTTTTTTATTTTTTATTTTTTTATTTTGTGCTTTTTTATTAAGACGGAAGGTGACCAAAGTCTATATACACACATGGATTTTATGCATTTACATACATAAATAATCACGTTTTTAAAAGTACGAGTTATGTCTAAAGTATATATACAATATATATGACACCCCTATACTTAGCTCGAATTATGTCCTCATAGTGATCAAAGAGCTATAAAGGAAGACATAACTCATGCTAAGTATTGAAAAGTGAAAAGAACACTATACAACAACGACTCAAAGAATGAATAAAAGTCAGTAATCCCCCCTATACTTAGGATTAATTAATCATAAGTATAGAAGACTATACAAGCGGGAAAAATTGAGGAAAAGAATTCACAAACTCAACGGATCATGTCCCCCCCTAAACTTAGGGTAGAATAGCCCTAACTATAGAATATCAACAAGTTGGAGGACAATCGAAGGTCAGAAGAAAAAAACACAAAATAGACGATATGAACAATATCACCCCCCTATACATATGTAGAGTATCCCTAAGTATAAGCAGCAACAAGAGTGATGAATAGGATGAATATGAACAACTCGAATCATTCACGCCCTTGTACTTAGGATATAATACATCCTAAGTATAACACACATAAACAGACAAGTGGTGAATGATAATGCGGAAGAAGGAAGGAGCAAATCAAGACAAAACTCATATATACAAGGTAGACATTGTTGAGGGGCCCTTGAACAAGCGTTATAGTTTACGCCCCTAGCTGGGCGCGAAGGCCAGGAAAACGAAGTATCAAGGTTCAGGACAACATCTGTATTGCGAATACCGTACTGTTACTATTGTCTCGATGTGAGAACAACAACGTGGTCAATAGTCTGAATAGGACACCAAGATAAGCAATCAGGTGGGTGTCTACTACCGGGTAAAAAAAGTGTAGATAAAGTCGGGAACCAGTAGCACAAATGAAATCTTCAGCTCATGGTAAGAGTGGAGTAAATAGTTTGAGCCAAAAAATGGAGCGTGGAGAAGGAAGTCCATCATGGATACCTCCACGTTCACCATCTCAAAAATGAATGGAAGGACAAGATCAAGAGACTCAATAAGAATGTCGATATTCGTTGCATGTAATGAAGAGAGATCAGGAATAGCATCGAATAACTCAAGGGTTGGTTCATTCTTGCGAGGGTCATCAAAGAGAGAAGAAAGATCAAGCTCAGAAAAATCAGAAGACTCGTTCTCGTGATCCGACAGAATTGGATGCACAACCAGGGAGTGAAACCGAGTACAGAGAACAAACCTCCCACAGATAACCCTCTGAGAGATGTGAGAAATCAGGATTATCCGAGGAAAAAACGAATGATCATACTTAAATAATGGGTTCTCTCTTGTAGTAAAAGAAAAACCATCCAATGGATCAAGATGTATAAGCTCATAGAAATCTAGGTCCATATCAAAGAGATCGTTGTTATACCAAAGTGAAGAGATTCGAGCTGCATCCAATGTATTGATGCACTCTAAAGGAAGTGATCTCATGGTTCCCACCATGATGAGTAATTAAATATGAATAGGGTGGGAGGGAAAGATTAAGGAAAATGTGACTGCTAATGATCTGGAGAGGATGATCGTAACTAACTGAACACAGAGTGTAATGCAAGCAAAATGCAAACCCCCAATTCATCAACTCAACGCAATGTGAAGACCGTAAAGGTTAGGTCAATTATCTTGTCAATTTTAGAGTTAGGTGATCAAACACAAAGTTGTACAAACACGTAGGAAGGCTTGTGATTGGGGCACTAATCCTTAGTGTCTACATGGAAAATAAAATACGATTAAAATGAGGGGGTTGCTCTCCCTAAAAGAATGGTTTGAATCAGTTACGTTTAATTTTAGGGATCCAAGTGATTTTAGCATTCCCAATTTTTAATTTTCCAATTTTCACTTTTTTATATTTTTGAATAGAAACACGTGTAACGTATTTTTCGATTTCCTTTATTCATACATCCACAAAATAGTGGGAGGAAAATGAAAAAGCTGATGCACGAGAAAATATGAGATGCAAATGCTAGATATAGAGGTGCGTACCTAACTCCAACACTCTACTTGCATTATGATCTGCGCATAAAAATAAAACTAAACTATATTGAGGACTCATCAAGCACTGTCAAGTGATTTTTAAGAGAGGATCTCTAGTCTGAAAGGAATAAGGCAATTCTTATCTATAGGTTGATATCTAACAGACCACTTGATGCGTGTCCTCTACATAGGAATAGAGATTCAGAGGTGTTTGGTAAGTTAGGTCATATCTATGCCATATAATGTCATGATATAGACACACAACCTCTTACAGGAGACAAATGTGTTACTATATGTTTGAGTATGCACATTTGATAGACCGATAGGTTGATGATCTAATCAACGTCTATACACTGGCGAGCTTGTGTGCATAGAAGGGCACATGAGTAATACGATCTCACGAATGAATCATACAAGTTCATTACTAAACCAGAAGACATGAGTTCACTCATGAGATATTGGGATCAAATCCCGTGCATGGTCGTGTCACTTTGGAAGCTTGATAGGATTTGTAGGTTAGATATATGCTTTTGGAAAGTATATGATCAACACATGGGTATGTTATATCGTTTTGGAATGTATATGATCGATACCAACTCCTAATGATCGAACGAGAAACATAATGATAAAACCTTGAAGAGGACAATGTAAAAGTGATCTAAATCTTTTGATTTAGTCTAGGTCTTCTAGTATGCATGATTAATTGGTATAAGGAATACCCGAGGGTGATGTGATCGTAAACGATTGTATAACCATGTCACTTCCGCAATGAGGGAATGATGAAACATGTTTGGATTTTAGTGCTACCTCTCAATAGAGAAGTAATTTTATCATAGTCCAATTATTGTACATTGAATTAGAATTCGATTCATATTCACTGAGAAGATTAGATTTACGGCTTTGATTTAATCAAACATGTTTTTGAGGTCCCCTTGATCTAGATTTGAGATATGATCTCAATATCCAAGTCACTATACGTGGAACGTGCAATCACGCTATCCTTATCTCCATGTATTAGCATAGAAAATACTTTATTCTTGAAAGAGTTAGAGAATAATTTCATTTTTGATAATGTATATAAGCATTTAGGAAGAATGATAACTTAATGTGATTTAAGTATTATGAATAATATGAATGTGAATCATATTATTCTTATATATGAGAGTGGGCATCCAAAATAGTTGAATGTGATTTAATTTTGAAGGATATGTATAATGTGAATATCACTATGCATATTAAGCATAGACATTATAGATGTGATTTATAATATATTAGAGAGAGATAATTCTAATTGGTATTTACGAATTAAATATTTGGATTCACATTGGACAGTTAATTGTAAATACAATTTACTTTTTATGTTGGATGAGTGAATATGATTCCCAATTATCAATAGCATGATTTAAATTATCATAAAATTATTTGGAACTATTTTGGTGAATAATTTTGCAACATATTTTGTTTCATATGTGGAATGAATGAGGTTCCTTTCCTTACAAGGAGTAGACGACCAACTTGAACTCTTAAAGTTGGTGGGCATCCACTGTATGTATGGAAGGAGACTCATTCTCCTTCCAATTTATTCCATGTTTGTTGTTTTTAATTTAAATTAAATTATATTGAGGGATCTTCAATATATTTAATTTAATTTTATATAAAAAATGTTGTTGCAAATTTATGCAACAAAATCATGGCCATTGATTAAAAGCACAAATCAATCAAAACCATTGGATTTGTGTGCACATGGATTGTGGACCATGGGCATACAATTTAGTATTAAAGGAGAGGTGGCCCTATCCTTTTATTCTACACATAAGAATTGCAAGAGCAAATTCTCTCTCTCTCTCATCATTATCTCTTACACATCCTCTCTCTCTCTCTCAACAATATGGTCGTCCATATTGTTGTCCAAGAGAACCTCATAGTCGTCATGACATCATTCTACTACCAGATGGATTGCTCATGGATCTACATCTTCTTCGGTTCACACCGCTCATGAAGAAGGCATCAAATTTCGTCAGACAAAATCAGGAGATTCCAAGCTTGGATCATGAACATGGATTGTGGGAAGCACGTGTCTCATCAACACACCTACAAGTGCGATCTTCATCAGAATGGACTTGAGACAGGAGAATTTCTTCATTTATAGATTTGCGATCGCAACCACACTTCATGAGGTATCCCTTGAATTCGTTTGTGATCTTGATGAAATGATTTGAGAATGGTTCTCGAATCTTGTGGTTTCGTCACCTAAATTTTTTTATTTCCGTTGCAAGGAGCGACTAGTATTAGTAGTCAATCCTGATCGCATATGATGCGATCACCACACTTCCATGATGCGCTTACGATTTTATCAATAACCTTCAAGTGGTATCAGAACTAGGTGGAGGTTTCAGATATTATCTATAAACCTAAGATGACATGGGCATTTTTGGTTCTACGAATTTTCATCGCATTTTGTTTCCGCTACCCTATTTTGTGTGTTTTATTCACTATATTAGCCTTAAAACATTAATTTAACACATGTATTACATTCTTCATCTTATTAGAGAACCATAGGACTTGTGTTTGCGTGATTTGGAATCCATTTACTCAAGTTTTGATTGTTTTAACGGATGTGTCCACTATTACGAGAATAATGGTTTTGGACATAATCATAATCATGGTTTTAAAATGTCTTGAAATGTGTGTCTATCACTTCTTGTCAAATACAAAATGATTAGATCACATTGTCCTGACCAAAGGCAGATATGACGTCTAGTCAGGAATCGTTGGGGTTGCAGGTTGCTCCATGAGCGGTTTGTCCCACATCATGTATCTAGTAGCCATGACAACATGTAAGCAAAGGATAATGCTTTAAATGATCATGGTGTATTTTTGTAATTATTAAAATTTTAAAAATACGCATTTTGAGATTATGCCATCCGTTAAGTAATAATCAGGATTGTTTGTTCCATAGTGGATGGATTATTACTTTAATATGATTTAATTATTTATCCAATAATTATCACAATATATATACATATATTAGATTTCCTTTGGACGAATTAATCATAAGAATATTATTAGTAATGATTATTTAAAATTTGAATGGGATATAGAGGATCACATAAGTGACATCCATGGTCTCCCGTCAAGGCGAAGGGTTCCGTCACCATGGATTGTATGTAGCAGACACATGTTTGAAGTAACAGCTCTTGCATACAAGTACACATGGATCGAGCTCTTTGCTTCTCTAAAGAGTAAGGTCGTATGTGTAGTGACCTCAATATCGAGTCCTCGTAATGTTTGGGTGATATTGGATTGTGCATAGCAATTTCTAATCCTATTGACGATTGGTTCAAGTAATGACAGGTCAACATCACTAGAGGGATGGTGGTCCCAGATGTTGAAGACTGAATAAGGAAACATAAGTTGGACATGCAAGGTGAGATGAGTTCTCGCTTCTTTTTATCTGAGTTATATATTCTCATATTATTGGGATGTAACAGTGGTAAGAATGAGATCCCATATTTCGACTGTGATATAACGGTAAGTATATCTCTTACTTTGAAAGTGAATAATGCGATGAACTTTTAGAGTAACAAGTCAAGGCAACTTTGATATGAAAATCCTAAATCAAAGTAAAATATATATTTATGCAAATTATCTTATTTTAGATAACGTACATTAAACCCACTCAAAACTATACTTAATAATAACCAGTAAAATATCATGGACCGTATCCATGATCAAGATATTGTACCTGCAGTTAGACACACAATTTATGTGGTTGCAATGTGCATGTTTCCTTAGAATAATGAGGAATAACAATAAAATAGACATAGGACAACAACTTTTGGTTTGCATATCTTTATAGTATTGATCTCTCATCGAATGTGCTTTGGAAGTATCACATCGATGATGATCGTAATTATCAAAAATCCTTAAAAATCTAAGATGTTTTTGCAGACATATGTGTTGTCAACATTTAAACATGAATGACATGGTTCACTACATTATGTAGAATGGTGGCTCGATAATAAAAGATGTACTCAAAATATTTGAGTACCTACCTGAACTAAAGTCTTTAAGAGTTAAGATGGATGTAGATATGATGAGTGCCATCATTCTACTATCTATATTATAGACATTCATGAAGCTTAATGATATTCATATTGTATGAATTCAATGAAGAATGTATAAATGTTGAAATACACTTATGTAGAAATCTTTTGAGTTCAGCATAAAAGATCCTTTGTCTTATGCAATGGTTGGTTATAGACGAAGGAAGCACAGTGGAAGCATGGGTCTTACCCAAATGAGAAGGAAAGTCAAAGAGTTGATTGTACTTCTATAATTTCCACACATATGGCATCCCTAGAGTAGGATGAATGCCAATACTGCAACAAGCTGATGTATTGATATTATGACTATCTGGGCTATCTGAGATCCTTAGAGAATGACTTGGATAGTACATCGGCATATTATACATCTACATTTCATCATTGAAGTTGATTTTCTTATTAGATAATATCGAAGTCTAATAATTGTATCTCATTCTTCTAATATGTTTTAGAAGACTAGAAATTTGATCTCAAGGTTTAATAGTCATTCATATAGATGTTAATGCAATTGTTGCAAAAACTCCATTGGATATATAGACTACAAATTTTCAGTGGGAAAGCTCATTGTCTTAGAAAATATCTCTATGACCAAGATATTAGAATACATTTATTATTTATTTCTAAATATTGGAAATAAATATGCATTTTGGAATAGATCTATCATAAAGAGTTATAATGGTACTTTTTCAGATAGTAATCTAGCATCTAATGGATTCTTCTAAATTTAGAATATTAATGAATGGTTCATTAATAATTCCAAATGCTGAAAATTAAGCCATAAAAAGATCATTTGGCAATGATCTGGCATCAAGCCTTGGACATATGTCTGTTGATGTGATCGATAGACTAGTAAGAGATGAAACTTTAAATTGTATGAAATTTCAAATCTTACATACATGTGAATATTGTATTCTAAGTAAAAATGTCCAATACAATGTTCTTTGGGAATGGTGTAAGATGCCAAGGTATTCAACATCTCATACATATTGATGTCTTTGAATCATCTATATCATAATAAACGTTAATAATATGTGATATCAATTGATGATTTTTGTGATATAAGATTCCTTTCTTTACATTAGAAACCTTCGAAATATTCAAAGACTTCAGAATTTTGGTTTTAAACCAAAGTTTGAACGAAGATGAAATGAATTTGATATAATCTAGGTAGCAAGTACCTATTAGATAAATTCAAAGAATACCTTATTGAGAAAGGAATATCATTACTATCTCATTTCTTGTAAAACATCTAAACTCAATAGAGTTTTATGACGATGGGATTGGGTCATATGTGACATGATTTTATCAGTGACAAATACTAGCATAATCACCTCTTAGTTTATCAGTATATATGTAGTAGAGAATAAAATATATATATCCTTAATATGATTACATGTGAATATAAACCCAAAAATTCTCGTAAGCTATGTTTTGGAACCTAGCCTAGTGTTGGACACTTGAGGATTTAGGGTTGCTTGGTCCATAACCATGTCATGGATGCAAGTATGCTGGTATCTAGCACCTGAGAGGTTTTACTTCATTAGGAAATTAAAAGATGGTATAGGATACCTATTTTTTGACCTTAAGATTCTTAAAAGATTTCATCAGTAAGGCTATGATTCTTAGATGATGACTTTCTTGATAACGAATAAGAAAATGAAGTAAAGGAACTCATTAAATCTTGAGAAGATAATGAGATCCCTAAAATCGGAAACTAAAAGAACAATTAAAGATGAAACACTCATACCTATTCAAATTAGTTTGAGGATACATGTGTAAGATAATTTTGACAATGATCTGGCTTCATATGATGAAGCTTTTGAGGAAAATAACATGTAAAGATGGATGTTAACAATAAAGTCTAAAGTAGACTTCATATAAAAGTGCATTATATGGACCCTCGAGGATCCACCTATAATGTTAAAACCTAATAGGTGTAAATGGATCTTCAAGAGAAAGAAAAAATTTGATGAGAAGGTAGAGACCTACAGATTCTTGGACATAGAAGCCCACGGTGAGCCATTATGCAATAAATGTTATTTCGAATTCGTTCCCCGATCTGAAATGAAGAATAATTAGTTTGTGTAATTGGTCCCTTAGTACAAATGGGGTTATGTATCATGTCCTTCTTAATGATCATACAATTAATTCAATAATTAAATCATAGAGGCTAGTGCTAGGATGAATACCTAAAGAGTTAGATTTAGGACTCATCGAGCACTGTCAAATGATTATTAAGATGTGAACTCTAACCCGAGTAGGAGATGGCAATCCTTTCTTTATTGGTTGTAATCTGACCGATTTCATGATGTAGGTCATCTGCATAGGAATAGAGATTTAGAGGTGTCAGATAAGTTAGGTCAAAGAGTTGACTTAACGAGATGGAGATAACCAAGTCCTATGTCCTATACTGTCACGATATAGGCATGCATCCTCTGACCAGATACAAATGTATTATTATATGTCTAAGTATGTATATTTGACCGACCAATAGGTTGATGGCCTAATCCAGGTCTATACACCAACGAGATGGTGTGCATACAAGGGCATATGAGTAATACAAACTCTTAAAAGGGATCATACATTGTGAATTGCAAGACATGAGATTACTCATGAGGTATTGGGACCGATCAAATTCTATGCGTGGTCGTCTTTCATCAGAAGCATTACTAGAGTTTGTTGGTTTGATATATGCTTTTGGAAATTATATGATCAATACTTGGGTAAGATATATGCTTTCGGAAAGCATATAATTGATACCAACTCCCTATGACCGAATGAGAAACATAGTGATAAAACCCTAAATATGACAGTGTGAATTGATCTTTATCTTCAGGTTTATTCTAGGTCTTCTAGTATGCAGGATGTGCATGTATTGGGAATGCTAGAGGGTGATGTCATAATAAATGATTGTATATCCATGACTCTTCCATTTCGATGTAGTGATGCAACAACTCTTGATTTTAGTGACTCCTCTCAGTAGAGAAGTGATCTATACTTAGTCCCAATGGTGGACATTGATCTAAATGTGATTTAGATGCGATGAGAAGATTAGATGTATGGCCTTGATTTAATCAGGCATTTATGAGAGGTCCCCGAGATCAAGATTTTAGATGTGAGCTCAATATCAAAGTCACTATATGTGTTATGTACAATCGTCCCATCCTTATTTCCATGTATCCGTGAAGAAAGCTAATTATTCTTGAAAGAATTCAAGAATACTTCCACTAATAAATGTGTATCCAAGCATTGAGAAATGCATAATTAAATTACATTTAATAATCATGAATAATGTGAATTTAATTCATATTACATAGATGAATGAGAATGATGATCCAATATAATCAAATTAGATTTAATTATTATGGATATGAATAATGCGGATAGCATTATCTATATTAATCTTACTTATTATAAATGGGATTTATAGTAGATTTGATAGAGCTACTTGTAAGTAATATATATAATTTAAATTTTGATGTGAATCAGATTCACATTGGATATTTAATTGAAAATGTAATTTACATTTTATTTTATTTGAGAATGTGATTCGCATTTTTTGAATGGCTTGATTGATATTTCACAAAATAATTAGGAATTATTTTTGTGAAATAACTTAGAGTAAATGTTGTTATAAATTTATGGAGAAATTCACGAGATGTATAATCTCATATAAAAGAAGAATAGATCTACCATCCTTTTAGAAGAGGGTGGACGACGGCCAAGTCCTAATAGGACGTGTGCCCGTCCACCCCCTTACGGAAGGAGGCTTGCCTCCTTCCTATTTCTTCAAGGTTGGTTGATTTAATTAAAATTAATTTATATTGATTATTATTCAATATATATTATTTAATTTAATTATATGTTGTTGTGTTTTTACAACAAAACCATGGCCATTGAAAGATACACAAAATTAAACTCAACCATTGGATTTGTTTTGTCCATGGATTGAGAGATCCTTGGACTCCCGAAATATTATAAAAGAAGAGACAACCCTAGATTTAAATTTTACATACAATTGCAAGTGCTCTCTCTCTGTTAATCTCATGCACGTGCCCCCTTCTCTCCTACAAGAGTGGTCGTCCATCTATTGCCCTAGAGAAGACCATTGTCATCGCCACGCCGTTGTGTTTCTGCTTCGACCGCTCGTGGATGTCCATATCCTTTGGTGCATCATGCTTGTGAAGAAGACATTTGATTATCGACTTGGATTGTGAGGAGCACATGTTTCATAAACGCGATCGCAGTCATCTCCTCCGTTGAATCGGACATGAGACAGGAGGTCTCTTACGTTAGAGACACGATCACATCCATGCTTCAAGAGGTAATTCTATGTCTTATTCGTGGTGTGGATGAAACAATCTGATAAGTGTTCTCAGATCATGTGGTTTCATCATTTAAATTTTTTAAATTCAGTTGCACCAACAAACTAGTGCGACTAGTTGTTCCAATCGCATATGATGTGATCATCACGCTTCCATGATTCTCATAAGCATCTTCAAATATCCTTTATGTTATATCATATCTTTCGTCGAGGTCTTGGATATGATCCGAAACCCTAGGCGATCAAGGTTCATGTTTCGGATGCACGAGAATCATTATTTTTTGTAATAAAAGCAAGATTTCAATCAATTTTTTCGCTAAAATAGAACCTATTGTTTGTGAACTGTTTGGACTTGATTTTGGTTATTAATATTTATTTATAATGTCTAAGTATGTCCCAAAAAAGTAACATAATATTGACACCAAAAGCATGTGATTCGAATAGTCTCCGTCATAAAAGTTATTTTGCTTGTATTCATGGATTTGTAAGAAAAATACTTTTACTTATTATATTCCTATCATGTAATATGAAATAAATACTTGAATTAAATATGTAATTAAACCATCAAACCGGTCGAATTTATTTTGCATGATTCCAACTTTGTTTGCCCTAGATATTCCATATTTAGTGAAGATGGGATAGAAAATGATAAGATCATCAAACCTCTTTATTTAATGTGCTTATAATACAATGAAAATATGATTTTTTTCTCTATTAATTGTGATGCTTAATAATTAATAAAATAATTAATTAATCATCGTAGTCCATTGAACATATGTTTCATGAAAACCCTAGATTATCCTACAATAGTTATAGGACAATCTCTACATGCAAAACAATATAACATGAATAGAATTGGGGATTAGCTTAGCAGATCTCCTTATAATATCAATAAAGATGATTTTGATAAATATTATATGATATAACTTTGATTTTAATATCGAACATCTCATATACAAAAATGATCAAATCACTTATCCTTAAATGAGGCGGATATGGTGTCTAGTCTGGGATCATTGGGGTAGCTGGTTGCTCCGTAAGCGGTTTGTCTCACATCCTATGCGTACCAGCCACGACAACGTCTAAGGAAAGGATAATGCTTCAAGATATCTTGATGTATTTTTTTAATTATTAAAATTTTAACAATATGTATTTTCATATTACACCATCCTTTCAAGTAACAATCAAGATTTTTTGCTGGTTGACTTATTAGATTGATAATTTATTTAATAAGATTAAATTAATTAGATGTATTTAAATTAAACAATTTATTATGAATGGTGTTGTAATTGCCTCGACAGAATTATTTATGTGAATATGATTTTTAATAATTAATTAAAATTTGAACGTGATATAGAGGACTATATAAGTGACATCAATGGTCTCACATCAAGGTGAAGGGTTCCGTCCCATGGATTGTATGTAGGAGATGCCCATCTAAACTGACAGCTCTTGCATACAAGCGCATATGGATCGGGCTCTTTGCTTCTTGAAAGAGTAACGGTGTATGTGTAGTGACCCAATATCAAATCCTTGTACTATTGAGGTGATATAGGATTGTGCATAATGAGTTCTAATCCTTTTGATGGTTGGTTCAATTATGTCCGGTCAACATCACTATAAGGGTCGTGGGCCCATGTTTAAAAGACTGAATTGGGAAATGCAAGTTGGACTTGCAAGGAAGAATGAATTCCCGCGTCTTTTTATATGAGTTACAGTTTCTCATTTTATTGGGATGTAACAAAGGTAAGAAAGGTGATCCCATATCCTACTTGAGATATAATGGTAAGTATGTCTCTTACATTGAAAGTGAATAAGGGAATTAACTTTTAGTGTTGACAACGCATGACGACTTTATATAAAAATTCCTAAATAAAGTAAAATTTGTATTTATGCAAATATTTTTTATTTCAGATAACCTAAATTAATCCCACTCAAACATGCACTCAGTGATAACCAGCAAAATATGATGGATTGGATCCATGATCAAGATATTGTACTTCTAGTTGGACACACAGTGCATGCGCTTCTAATGTTCAAGTTTCCCCATAATAATGAGGAATGATAATTAAATAAACAATAGGAAAACAACCTTGTGTTTGTATCCTTCTATAGTCTTGATCTCTCATCGAGTGTGATTTGGAAGTATCATGTCAATGATGATCATAATCATCAAAATTCCTTACATAATCTAAGAAGATGTTTTGCATACATATGTGCTCTCAACATTTACTCATGAATTACATGGTTCACTGCATTATGCAGAATGGTGGCTCCATAAGAGAAGATGTACTCAAAATGTTTGAATTCCTGCCTGAACCAAATCCTTTAAGAGTTAATATGGATGAAGCTATGATGAGCATCTTCATTATACCATCAATACTCTAGTAGTTCATGAAGCTTCATAATATTCATATCGTATAAATTGGATGAAGCATGTATAAATGTTGAAATACTATTATATTGAAATCTTTTGAGTTCAACATAAGAGATCCTTTGTCTTAAGCAATGGTTGTTTATAGATGACGGAAGTGTAGTGGAAACATGGGTCAGACCCTATTAAGAAGAAAAGTCATGGAGTTGACTATACTTATGTGACTTCCATACATATGTCTTCCAAAGACTTAGATGAGTGTCAATACTGCAACATGATGATGTATTAATAGTATGACTATCTTGACTATTTAACATCCTTAGAGAGGGACTCTGATAGTGCATTGGTATATTATATATATATATTATCATTGAAATTGACTTGCTTATTAATGTATATTAATCTTTTAATAACACTTGCAATTGATTGCATATGTTTTAGAAGACTAGAAAATTTGATCTTAAGGTTTAATAGTCATTCACATGGATGTTAATGCAATTGTTGCAACAATTTCCATTGGATAGATAGACTACATATTTTTCAGTAGGAGAGACCCTAGACTTAGAGATTGTCTCTATAACATGGATATTAGAATACATATATTGTTTATTTCTAAATGTTGGAGATAAACATGTATTTTGAAATAGACCTATCATAAAGAGTTATGGTGGTTATATTTTAGATAGTAATCTAACACCTAGAGGACTTTCTAAATTAGAAAATTAATGAATGGTTCACTAACATTTCTAAATACTGTAATTAAACCTTAAAATATCAATAGGAGGATGAAGATCATTTGATAATGATCTGGAATCAAACTTTAGACATATGTATGTTGATGAGATCAATAGACTAGTAAGAGATGAAACTTTAGAATGTCTGAAATTTCAATTCTTACATACTTGTGAATATTGTATTCAAAAGAGAAATGTTTGATAAAACCTTCTCTAGGAATGGTGTAAGATGCCAAAGTATTCAAGATCTCACAGATTCTGATGTATGTGGATCATCTATATCATAATAAACATTGATGATATCTTATATCATTGGATGATTATTTGCGATATGAGATTTATTTCCTTCACCTTAGAAACCTTTGAATTTGTTAAAAGATTCACTTTTGATTTAGAACCAAAGTTTGAAGGAAGTTAAACAAATTTTATCTAACTTAGGTATCCAATACCTATTAGATGAATTCAACAAATACCTTGTGGAGAAAGGAATATCACTCCTATCTCATTCCTATTGATAAACCTGAACTCATAAGAGTTGTAGGGAATTGCAATTGGATCATGTGTGACGTGATTTGATCAATGATGAATATTGGCATAATTACCTCTTAGTTTCCATGTTTATATGTAGTAGATACTACAATATATATCTTAAATAATATTCCATGCAAACCTAAATCCAAAAACCCTCATGCGTTCTGGTTTGGAACCCGGTCTTGTGTTAGGTACTTGAGGATTTAAGGTTACATGGGTCCATAATCTTGTCACGGATGCAAGTAAGCTACAATCTAGCACTTGATATTGCTACTTTATTAGAAAATAAAAGGATGGTATTAGATACCTACTTTATGAGCTTGAGATTCTTAAATAATTTCATCTATAAGAATATGATTTTAAGATGATGATTTTCTTGAGAATCAGAAAAAGAATGAAGTAAAGGAACTCATTGAATCTTGAGAAGATATTGAGGATCATGAAGTCAGAAACTGAAAGGACAACTAATGAAACACTCATAACTCTTCAAATTAGTTTGATGGTGGTATGCCACCTAAAGGGTATGAATTACATGTGTTAGTTAAGTATAACAGTGGCATGTCTTCCTATGAAGATTCTTCTAAGGATCATGACATGGAGAGATGGATGTTAGCAATAATATCTAATGTAGAATTCATATACAAGTGTCCTATATGGACCCTCGAGGATCCAACCATAAGGGTAAAACCTATCAATTGTAAATGGATCTTCAAGGAATAGAGGGAACCTGATGAGAGGTAGAGACCTTCAAAGCATGGATGTATTCACAAGATACACACGAATAGAAGACATCACATACGATAACACTTGCTTTTCAGTTACCATGATTAATACCATCAAAATATTGTGAATTATAGCTACACAACTTGACTTTGACATCTCCAAGATGGAAGTCACGATTGTATTCCTCTATGAATACCTCTCTTAGAATATTCATATGAAGTACACCCAGGGCTTCATAGTTCAGGAAAGCAATGTGTGAATGCTGATGAACTCCATGTTATGGGCTCGGAGGAGCTTCTAGTAGTTGGAGCATCAGATTTTATGAAATTATAAAGGTTATGATTTCATACAAAATCTTGATGAACCATGTGTAGTTAGAGGGAGTGCCATTGTGTTCATCATGCTAAATGTAGATAAAATCCTACTCATTTTGAATGATATAAGGATGAGAATAAGTATTTTATAATCTGGTTGTTCCTAATCTTGAGAAATGATTTCAAGGATACCTCTTAGATCTTAGTTCTGTAGTTGTTTAGAAACAAAGAGAAGAGGGCATTGGAATCATCACATTAGTGGTACACCTTGGACATATTCCATTTCTTATGGAAACCCCCAAGGAAGGCTTCCTTCCCTTAAGATATGGTACTTACCTATCTGGTGGGATAGCAACTCAAATAGTTGAGGAAGTAAATGCTAAAACAGCTTGCCCTTGTACATCAGTTATGAGAAGCCTAATGTATGCTAGATGTGTACAAAAGTCAAAGGTCTGCCATGTAGTGAAAGTAGTAAACTACTACTAATCCTACTATGGAGATAGAACACTTGACTGCAGTAATAAAACCAACTTCAAAGAGGACAATACATTTTGAGACAGTGATCTCAAAGTGCAATCTTCAAGAATTTAAGACTTCATAGATTATGATCTAAAAGGTCTTAACTGCAGATGCCTTATAAGATATAAGACTGGGACGTAGACGTAGGAGAAAGAGATCTCTGAGAATGCGGACATTCTGATAAGGATAATAGAAATTACATACTTGTTATAATAATTAATTGAGTTGTAGTGTCAATGGCAGTTTAACTGCTTTAACAAAATTGAGTATTGGTTGCATAAGATGCAACATTCGCATTAAATGTGAGCATTGTTACTAGGAGATATGCAGGTATCATAAAAGGACATGGCACAGCCTCTTAAGAACTGAGTGACTAGTCAACTTACCTAGTTATTTTTCTAAATAGCTTGTGATTAGAATATAAGTGTGGGTTTAAATATTAGGAATCTCAAAGTCTTATCTTAATTAATTTAAGACTTTATAGATAGAGATCTAAATGGGTATTACATGCCTTATAAGACTTAAGATTGATCTTAGTCTTAAGAGATAGAGATATCTGGTAATAAGGCAATTTTGATAAGGATAATAGAAATTGCATATTGGTTAAAATAAATATTGAACTATAGTATCAAGGACACTAAAACTGCTTCAACAAAATCGAGTATTGGTTCCATAAGATGCAACATTCACATTGGATTCGAGCAATATTACTAGGATATATGCAAGTACCGTAAAAGGACTTGGTATAGTCTCCCGGGAGTAGAGTAGCTAGTAAGCTTACCTGGCTAATTTTCTATTACCTTATGATTTGCACATAAGTGTTTGTTTAAAGATTAGCCCATTAATGGCTCTTTGAGTTAGTGGAAGATTTTTGGACATGTGAGCCCACAGCGAGCCGTTATGCAATAAATGTTATTGTGAATTCATTCCCTGATCTGAAAGAAGAATAATTAATTTGCATAATAGGCCCCTTAGTATAATTAGGGTTATGTACCATGGCATTCATAATGATCAAACGATTGTTGATTCTATTGTTGGATGATAGAGGCCGGTGCTTGGATGAATATCTAAAGAGGTAGATTGAGGACTAATCGAGCACTGACAAATGATTATTAAGAGATGATCTCCATCTTGAGTAGGAGATGACAATCCTTTCTCTATTCGTTGATATATGATCGGTCTCTTGATGCAGGTCCTTTTAAAAGGAATAGAGATTTAGAGGGGTCAGATAAGATAGGTCAAAGTGTTGACATAATGAGATCAAAATAATGAAGTCATATGTCATATATTTTCACGATATTGGTATGCATTATCTGACCAAGGATATATGTATTGATATATGTCTAGGTAGGTATATTTGGCAAACCGATATGTTGATGGCTTAATCAAGGTCTATACACTGGCGAGTTGATGTGCATATAAGGGCATATGAGTAGTACGATCTCTCAAAGGTATCATATATATGTTCACTTTTGAATCGAAAGACATGAGCTAACTCATGAGCTATTGGGACCAATAAAATTCCATGCATGGTTATCTTGTTTTGGAAGAATGACAAGAATTTGTAGGTTTGCTATATGTTTTTGGAAAGTATATGATCAATACCTAGGTATGATATATGCTTTTGGAAACAATAAGATCGATGCCAACTCCCAATGACCAAATGAGAAACTTAATGAGAAAACCATAGAGATGACAACGTAAATTGACCTTTATCTTCGGTTTATTCTAGGTCTTCTGGTATGGAAGATGTGCAGGCATTAGTAATACCTGAGGTGATGTGATCATAGACAATTGTATATTTACAGTGCTTTCATTCCGATGGCGTGATGAAATAGGTCTGAATTTTAGTGACTCCTCTCAGTACGGAAGTGATCTATTCTTAGTCCAAAATTTGGACATTGATTTGAATGTGATTCAGATGCACTAAGAAGATTAGATCTATGACCTTGATTTAATCAAGCATCTATGAGAGATCTCTGAGATCTAGATTTGGGATGTTATCTAAATATCCAAGTCACTATATGTAGAATGTACAATCATCATGTCCTTATCTCCAAGTATCCGCAGAAAAACCGCATTATTCTTGAACTAATTCAAGAATAATTCCATTGATAGAAGTGTATCCAAGCATTTAGAACGGGGAATTAAACGATATTTAATTATCACAAATAATGTGAATTTGATTCATATTACTTAGTGGCATGAGAATGATGATGCAATAAAAAGAAATGAGATTTAATTATCATGGATAAGAATAATGTGGATAGCATTATCTATATTAATCTACTATATTATAAATGTAATAAATAATATATTAGAGAGAGCTCTTTGTAAATATAATTTATAATTTAAACATTTATGTGAATTGTATTCACATTAGACATTTAATTGAAAATGTAATTTACATTTTATTTTAGGTTGTGAAAGTGATTCTCAAAGTTCCAATAGCACAAACTAATTTGGAGTTATTTTATGAAATAATTTACAACAATTGTTGTTGTACAATTATGGAGAAATTCATGGGATGTGTAATCTCATATAAAAGAAGAAGGGAGCCACCTTCCATACAAGAGAGTGTGGACAAACACCAAGTCCCAATAAGACTTGTGGTCGTCCATCCACCTTATGAAAGGAGGCTTGCCTCCTTCTTATTTCTCCAAGATTGATTGATTTAATTAAAATTAATTTATATTTATTATTATTCAATATATGTATATTTTATTTTAGATAATTACTTTTGTTTTTTACAAAAAAATCATGGCCAATAAAAGAAACACAAATCAATCTCAACCCTTGGATTTGTGTTGTCCATGGATTGAGATCCATGGACTCCCAAAATATTATAAAAGAATAGGAAACCCTAGCTCTTCATTTTACATAGAATTGCAAGTTCTCTCTCTTATTCTCATACACGTGCCCCCTTCTCTCTTACAAGAGTGGTCATCAACCTCTTACCCAAGAGAAGGTCATCGTCGTCGCCACGTTGTTCTTCTATTGCTTTGACTTTTGATGGATCTTTTATCTCCTTCGATGCATCTTTCTCATGAAGAAGACATCAAATCTCATTTGATGACATCGAGAGATTCATTGCGTGGATCATCGACTTGGATTGTGAGGAGCAAACTTTTCATCAACGTTATCGCGAGTGTTTCCTCCGTTAGATCGATCTTAAGATATGAGGTCTCTTACTTTAGAGACATGATCGCAACCACTCTTCATGAGGTAATCATGTTTCTTATTTGTGGTTTGGATAAAGCAATACGAGAAGTGTTCTCGGATAATGTGATTTCATCATTTAAAATTTTTAAATTTCATTGCACCAAGCAACTAGCCGACTAGTCGCTCCGATCACATATGATGCGATGTTCACGCTTCCATGATGCACTTAAGGATCTCCATATCTTTCACAGGGCATGGCTTATATCCACAAGACACACACGAATTTAAGACATTGCTTGTGATGAGACTTTCTCTTTAGTGACCATGCTTAAACCGACCAGAATATTTCTCAATATAGCTACACAACTTGACTATGACATCTACAAGATTGAAGTCAAGGTTGCATTCCTCTATGAATACCTCATCGAGGACATGCATATGAAGTAGCCCTAGGCCTTCATAGTTGTGGAAAGCTAGGTGTAAAAGCTGAAGAACTCCATCTATGGACTCAAATAAGTTTCTCGTATTTGGAACTCTAGTTTTAATGAAATTATAAATGTTATGGTTTCAGAAAGAATCTTGATAAACCATGTGAAGCTTAGTGAGAGTGCCACTGTGTTCAACATGCTTAATGTAGAAATTATGCTAATCATTTGGAATGATATAATGAAGAGAATAAGTGTTTTATAATATGGTTGTTCCATTCCTTGAGATGATAGATCTCATGGATCGCTCTTAGATCTTAGTTCTAAAGATGTTCAGAAATAAAGAGAAGAGGGCATTGGAACGGTCACATTAGTGGTACACCTTGTAAACATTCCATTTTTGGAAAAATCCCAAGGATGGCTTCATTCCCTTAAGATATGGTACTGACCTATCTGAAGGGATGGCACCTCAAAGAGTTGAGTAAGTGAAAGCTTAAACTGCTTGCCCTTTTACGTCAGTTATGAGAAGCCTGGTGAATGCTAGATATGTACAAAAGTCAGATATCTACCATGTAGTGGGAGTAGTAAACTATCACTAATCCTACTATGGAAATATAATAGTTGATTGCATTAATAAAACCACCTTCAAAGAGGACAAGACTTTTGAGATAGTGATATCAAAGTCTTATCTTCAAGAACATGAGACTTTATATATAGTGATCTAAAAGTTTTTAAATGTGGATATCTTAGGAAATAGAGATCACTAAGAATATGGGAATTTCGATAAGGATAATAGAAATTATATACTGGTTATAACGATTATTGAGTTGTAGTGTAAAAGATACTGGAACTTCTTTAACAAGATTGAGTATTGGTTTCATAAGATGCGACATTCGCATTGGATGCGAGCATTGTTACTAGGAGATAGGCAAGTACCACAAAAGGACTTCGCATAGCCTCTCAGAAACAAAGTGACTAGTCAGCATACAATCTATTTTCCTAAATAGCTTACGATTAACGAGTGAGTGTGGGTTGAATGATTAGCCCATCAATGACTCTTTAGCTAGTGGGAGATTGTTGAACATGCGAGCCCACAGCGAGCCATTATATAATAAATGTTATTAGAATTCATTCCATGATCTGAAATGAAGAATAATTGATTTGCATAATAGGTCTCTTAGTACAATTAGGGTTTTATACCATGGCCATCTTAACGATTATACAGTTGTTGATTCAAAAGTGGTATCGTAGAGGCCGGTGCTTGGATGATAATGTAAAGTGTTAGATTGAGGACTCATCAAGCATCGCCAAGTGATTGTTAAGAGAGGATCTCCTACCTGAGAAGAAGATGGCAATTCTTCTCTATAGGTTGATATCTAAATGACCTCTTGATGCATGTCCTCTATATAGGAATAGGGATTCGAAGGTGTTAGGTAAGCTAGGTCAAAGAGGTTGACATAACGAGATCGAGATAACCAAGTCCTATGTTGTATACGGTTAATATATAGGCACACATCCTCTATACAGAGACAAATATGTTACTATATGTTTGAGTATGTACATTTGGTAGACCAATATATTAATGATCTAATCATGGTCTATACAATGACAAGCTGGTAGCATACAAGGGCATATGAGTAATACTATCTCTCAAAGGGATCATAAAGGTTCGTTCATTAATCAGTAGACATGAGCTCACTCATGAGATATTGGGATCAAATTTTGTGCATGGTCAACTCGCTTTGGAAGCTTGACTGAATTTATAGCTTTGATATATGGTTTTTCGAAAAAATATGATATACCTAGGTGTAATATATGCTTTTGGAAAGTGTATGATCGATACCAACTCCCAATGATCGAATGAGAAACTTAATGGTAGAACACTAAAAAGGGCAGTCTAAAAGTGATCTAAATCTTCAGGTTTATTCTAGGTCTTCTATATGAAGGATGTACGGGTATTAGGAATACTCGAGGGTGATGTGATTACATACGATTGTATAACCATGACACTTCTATTCCGAGAGAGTAATGAAACCGGTTTGGATTTTAGTGACTCCTCTCAATAGAGAAGTAATCTGATCTCTGCCCAATTATTGAATAGTGATCTCAATGCATCTAAAATTCAATGAGAAGATTAGATTTACATCTTTAATTTAATCAAACATCTTTGAGAGGTCCCCTTGATCTTGATATGAGATATAATTGCAATATCCAAGTAACAATACATGGATCGTATAATCCCCCTGTCCTTATATCCAATTATCTGTGGAGAAAGCACATTATTCTTGAAAGAGTTCAAGTATAATTTCATTGTTGATAATGTATATAAGCATTGAGAAAAATTGATAATTAAATGTGATTTAATTATTAAGAATAATATGACTATGATTCATAGTTGGACGTATGAGAATGGACATCCAAGGTAATTTAATGTGATTTGATTATCAAGGATATGAGTAATGTGGATATCGCTATCCACACTAATCATAAATATTATAAATTTGATTTATAATATATTTGGAGAGAAATAATTGTTACTGGTATTTACGAATTTAAATGTTGATGAGAATTGATTCACATTGGAAAATTAATTGTAAATATAATTTACAATTTGTGTTTGATGTGTGAATATGATTCACAATTATCAATGACATGATTGAAATTATAATTAAATAAGTTGTAATTATTTTAATGAATAATTTTCCAATAAAAGTTGTTGCATATGTGGAATATATGTTAAGATATGAAATCTCAACACTTTTGAAATGATGAGACTCCATTCCATACAAGGAGTGGACAACCAACTTGAACACTTCAAGTTGGTGGATGTCTACTCCATGTATGGAAGGAGACTCATTCTCCTTCCAATTCATTCCATGTTTATTATAATTTATTTAAATTGAATTAAATATATGGATCTTCAATATATTTGATTTATTTTGATACAACAAATTATTGTTGCAAATTTATGCATCAAAAGCATGTTCATTGATTGAAAGCACAAATCAATCTAAAACATTGGATATGTGTGCCCATGGATTGTGATCCATGGACATCCAGTTTAGTATAAAAGGAGAAGCCCTAACCTTTTATTAAACACACAAGGATTACATGAGCAGACTCTCTCTCTCTCCATTCTCTCTCACACATGCTCTCTCTTAACAATATGGCCATCCATATTGTTAACCTATAGAATCTCACAGTTGTCGTGATGCCGTTGTTTTGTCGCATCGATTGCTCATGGATCTTCTTCTTCAGTGCACTCCACTTGTGAAGAAGGCTTCATATTTCATGAGACAAAATCAAGAGATTCCAATCTTGGATCATCAACATGGATTGCGAGAAGCACGTGTCTCATCAAAAGTGCATGCAAGTATGATATTCGTTGGATCAAACTTGAGACAGCAGAATCTCTTCATTTAGTTATTTGCGATGGCAACCATGCTTCAAGTGGTATTCCTTGAACTCGTTTGTTATTTTATTTTAATCAAAAGATTTGAGAATGGTTCTCGAATCATGTGCTTTCATCATTTAAAATTTTTAATTTCCACTGCATCGAGCCACTAGTATGACTAGTTTGCTCCTGATCGCATAAGACGTGATCCCCACGCTAACATGATGCACTTAAGTTTTATCCGTAACCGTCAAGTCTAGTATATAATAGTATTGCAAAGATTATCCAAATGAAAAACTTGCATAAATAAAACAATGTATAAAATTTGTATAGATATGTATTTTTTTTGTAAATATGTACATACTTTCAATTCACTAACCCTTTTCGAAAATACCTAAAAATTTTAAAAAATAAAACTCATAAGGAATTGAAAAAAAGTTTTTTTTCCAAAAACCATATAAAAAGTTCAGAACGATAATATTTTCTTTATGAAAACATTTTTCATTTCATTCGTATTTTTTATGAATAATTTTGATAATTGAACTAATTTGGAATAAACTCTGAAGATTGGTGCTTGTTTTTGACATTAATCAACTTAATGTTACAATAACCTTATATGAACTGGAATTAAGACTTTTCATGTCAATGAGACTTATTTCTTTGATTCAACAAGACTATGTTCACATGTTATCTCGAGGAGCCTAAGTAGAATATTTTGAAGTGAACACATGACTCTTGTTGATAACGGCCTAACTTAGACAAGAACTTTGCACTTAGCTCAACTCATATGAGGTGGTTAGGGTAAGAATTCTTTAGCTTGAGAAGCATGCATGTGGAAACATATGGCACCCCAAGAGGAGGCCAATACACCCCAAACCGATCTAGATACATGGACATCTAAAGATAGGACGTCGTGGGTTGTAATAAAGCTTCAAAAAAGTGATAGTCTACTGTCTCAAGAAGAATAATTCCTTATGTAAATGTCAATATATATAGTAGAAACATTTGTGTATAAAATAAAGTCTCAAGAAAAATATATGGGTGAAAAAAAATCAATGAAAAATCAATCCCATCAGAGTTATGTCTCAATAAGTGAGGTTTATGCTTCAAAGTCAATGATTTAAGGTTGCCTACAATTGGAGACTTGGCTACACTAGTCAAGATCCACATGATACGTGACAACAATGATCAGAATCCATTCTCTTCTCTACCCTTTCTTCTTTTAAGCTAGTTGTACTTGAACTTATAAGGAAATACCTCGCGCCATGAGGAAGAAGTAGCAAGACTGGGGGATTAGGATTACCTTGCTAAGACTATTTCTTGTTACTTCTGATGAGAAGATCTACATTTCAAAAAAAAATATTTTAAAAAATCACAAAAAATAGTAAAATATTATAACAAATGCATAAATATTTTTATATGAATTTTCTGGATGTTTTTATTATTTTTGAAAATTATAAAAAGTTCTTACTTTTATTAACTTTCAATTTCTCTTTATTATTGATTTGTTTTAAAGTTAAAAATTTAAATTTTGTAAAATTAAAAATCATTTGAAAAATTCAATATCAGGTTATATAACAAATATAAAAATTAAAAATTATAAAAACTTAAAAAGCATAAAAACCTATAAAACATCAAAAAGAGAAGATGAAAAAAACTCTTTGATTTCTTTTTAGAATTAATAACCCTCGATTTAATTGTTGCCTTCTTGTGTTCGACCCTGGAGTTATACTTGGTTAATAAAAAACACATCTTTTATTTCTTTGATTGGATAAATAAATTTATTTGTTTGATTCGGGATTTCTTTTGGATCACAACGACACAATCATTACAATTTTCATTAAATAAAAATTAAAACCCATAAGGAAATTCTAATCCTTACTTGCCCATTTGGGGCTCCAACCCCATTCTTCTGATAAGACTCCCCGTCGTCCAATCTTGAGAGGCCTCTAGATTGCACAACAAATGTTCTATATATGGTCGCCTTTACAGTCAGATTGGGATTCAGACTTAATCTCACCCCTTCATCTACGAAGGGGTATCATCAATCCACAAAGCTCCACGTATCCCATATGATCGTATCTACACAGTTGGATCGCATGCAGTTAGGGGTATTTTGCATTTAAACCCCCTTGTATATTTGCAATTTCTATTAAGTATTTAATCTTTAATTTTCTTTGTAATAATTCTATATAGATTACACTCAGGACCTCGAGATTCATTCTATTTATATTTAAGTCCAAGCCACGTCACCTCAGTGCCCTCCCACGTGAGGCCTTTTTCAGGAAAATTATAGTTTGTATCCTAAACTTCCAAGGTTTATCGTTAAATGATCTGAATGTTTTTATAAATTGTAAAAAGGTCCTTGGAAACTAGAGATTTTATTTTTTGTGCATATTTATCTTTAAAAATATATTTATTATTATAAAATTATACGAAATTTAATTTAAGTGCCGAACACCTTATTGAATGGCCTATATTTTTTACATGGCATTTTAATTAGTTTTCTGATTTATTAAAAATAAAAAATATGCATTT
The DNA here is from genome assembly GCA_037367405.1 of Ottelia alismoides. Lineage (NCBI taxonomy): Eukaryota > Viridiplantae > Streptophyta > Magnoliopsida > Alismatales > Hydrocharitaceae > Ottelia > Ottelia alismoides. The sequence goes on from JAZKJV010000329.1 coordinate 684,639, forward strand.
TCTTCTTGCCTGATAAATAAAATACCAAAAAATATTAAAACACTTCAATCATTTTGAAAAAATATTAGGTGTATTTTTTTATATTCTCTTATATATACTAAAAAACAAAACAAAACATAAAAAATATCAAACCCTAAAAAACTAAAAAAATTTGTAAAAATTTAATTTATAATCGAAAAATATTTGTATATGTCTTACATTTTCCCATATTATATGTAGCATATATTAAAAATAGTTTTGGGAATTATTGAGCTTATTATTTACGTTAAAACCCAAAACAATTCGACTATAGTATTCTGTTCACTATTTTGTACTTTAAATATTTTTAAAAAAACATAAAAGAATTAGCAAAACATCTATAAAAATAACAAAAAATAGCTAAAAATAGAAAGACAAAACAATTTTTTTTCTAGTTTTATTGTATTTATGCTTATTAAAAAGAATAAAATCCTTAATCATTATTATATTACTTATATTGTATATATTATCATTATTATATTATATAATTATAAAATATATTTCAAATTAAAAGAAATCCAAAAAAATAGCAAAATTTAAAAGAAATAATAAATAAATAAAACCATTATAAAACCATAAAAAGTTACATATAAAAAATAAAAAGATAAAAAAAAATAACCAAGTAATAGAATTAATTTGCAATAACTAATTTTAATTTCTCAATCTGTCCTATTTTCTCTAAGTGGTACGATACTCTACATACTAGCACACTATACATAAATTTTGCAGGGGGTAAAATAAAAAATATATTTTTACTATGTTAACTTTGATTGCTTTATTTATATTGTGTGGGTCAATTATTGTTTGACTTATCTCTTGAGAACGGTCTCATCAACGACCATTGACCTAGCTTGTTAGATTGACAGACGAGACGAGAGTGTGTCAACAAAAGGCACCATTGCCGGAGATTAATAAATTATTGATTGTTTTTCTTTATTGATTTCTTCTTCTTTATATTCAGATTTTTTCCTTTTATATTTAATAGAACTGTTCTTACCCATCTCATGTTTAAACTTTGTTGTGATGTCCTGTAGACTAAGGGTTCATGTTCACGCACATGAAGAGGAGGACAGAATTTAGCCTAGCCTAAAGTAGAGAGTAACGAAAAGTACCAGGAATTGTTAAGGATACTTCTAGTTTGTATTTGTATTTGTATTTTTGTGTCAGAGAGAATCTAGTATCTATAATAATACAACGACAAAATATAGACACTCAGACTTTCAGCATGCTTATTTTACCAAGAGTTTGTTCACCTGGGATACTAATGAGTTTTTTCAATATTTTCTTGCTTCTTCTCTTTTCATCCTCCTTATTTTTTTCCTTTCTTTTATTTGTTTCACATTCCTTGATTCTTTAACATTTATATTTATTTGTTTGTATGATTGAGCCCTTAGTTTTAAGAGTTATTTGATTAAATAATATAAGGTCCACATCCCTAATTAGTTCATACACCTATAGTTCTGTGATACACATAGACTTAGATCAAATCAAATTGTGGTTGATTGCCCATATTTGAGACCAGGTGTTGTGAGAGGGTCGACACATGCTTGCCTGATCCGATTTGTTGGACACCGATGACCCTCCAAGATCGGACTTTTGTTATCTCATCTATGCAATTCAACAAATTGTTCTTCATACTAATAGCAATATCTGACTTAGTGTGATTCCTTCGATGGCATTACATATAAGATTGTTCTTGTTTAGCATCTTGCATGGAGAGCACCGGGAAGCAAGGTAAGCAACTCTGACCTAGGCATTCATCATTGATTTATGCTTATATTGCTTTTCTCAACCCATCCTTCTAATTTTGATCACTGAGGATACTAAAGGAATTGAAACTTTGTTAGGCATCTTGCATGAAAAAATTCAAAAAAGTGATAAACAAAAATAGAATCGAGATTGCTAACTCCATTTGACCTAAAAATAAACGTAATTGGATTCATTATCTTGGAAAAGAGAAACTCCCACATTTGACACATGAACCATTCAAATCGAGTGAGGCAACCCACACACAAGAATTAGAGATCCCATCACTGGACTTGTGCCCTATGCGCTTGGATTGGATCTCGGGCCCTGTTATTATTCCCATCACTTGCCTCCAACTTTAGATGAAGTGTCTTGTGATCAAGTAGGTGTGATACGCCATCTTGGATACAACCGCTCTAGGAGACTGGCACATGTAAGCATGAATAATAAACTGCTTGAATAACCTAACTCTAAAATTGAAAATATAATGACCACTCTTTGATGGTCTTCACTGTGTTGAGTAGGTGAAATTTGGAGTTTGCCTTGTGTATGATTGTGATGGGTGCGCTTCACCTCAAGTCTAAATTCAATAAGGAGAAGAGTGTCTTTGGATTGTTGTAGTCCATGAACAGAAGAGCCACTTGATCAAACAAAATAAAAGGAAGAAGGGACAGGAAGCAATAATATATGAATAAAAGAATAAAGGTCTCTCTCTTCTCCGTTTCACAAGAGATTTAACCAGGTAAGTGTCCATGGGTCGAACACAAGGAAGCATGAAGTCTACTCAGATTTCAAGATATAATATTTTTGCGATTTAGTTCTCTTCTTCGAAAATATTGCTTTTGTGGTTTTTCCTTTTTACTGGTTTATTTGATTTTTAATTTAAAAATTTTTATTTTATTTTTATTTTGTGATTTTTACTTGAATTTTCACAAATGATTTACTTAGGAATGGAAGTGATACACTATAATAGGTGGTATATAGTGTAAAATATTATTCTAAAATAAGTGCAACAAGAAATGATAAGGATTTTTTTATTTTGAATATGGAAGATATATTTTGCATAGTCAATATACTATATAGTAGATATACGTTAGATATAATAGATGTGATATTATATAGTAGGACATAAAATAAAAGGAAAACTAAGCAACGAGCTCAAAAACACACAAGAAGAAACTCAAACTAAGATGAAATTTAGAGAATTAAAACAAATCAATGATGCGATGAAAATCCTTGAAAATGTACTAAAAATATGATAACATTGTAGGGAAGCTAACCTAGAAAAATCACCAAAACATAATGTCTCTATAAGGTCCAAAAATTGTCCATAATAGTGATTGAGGTGATTTTGCACTAGTCTGCTAATCAAACACCACTAGCAATTGCTCCTCGACCAAGTATGCTCTAATCCACAATCAGCCAAATGAAAATTCAAGCGATAATTGTGCTTGAGTTAAAATTTATTATAATTCCACTATAGACGTGTATATGGGTAAGTATGGTAGACTATCGAACACAGGGAGCAATATGTGGTAGCACTAATTACTAGTTATAAATAAATAATGAATAAATAATAATATATAGTTGTACAATTATTCGAATATATTAATAATTTATTTATTTATTAATGTTTCTGTGGGTTTTTTATTCAATAAAATGGTTTTAATAAATATATATATTATTTTTAATTTTTAATTTTTTATTTTCTTTTTATAATTTTCTAATTTTTAATTTCTTTTTTAATATATAATCAAGGTATATATATAACTATATATAATATGGGATAATATAATTATAAATACACATAAAATTAACTAAATTTTACAAAATAGAAGACTGCTTTTTTATATTTTTCTAATGATTTTGTGATTTTTCAACGATTTTTGCTAATTTGTATGTATTTTTAAAGTCTAAAATATCGAAATCATGGACTTTTTAAACAAGATGAATTGTTTTGAGAATAACAAATAAAATAAAGTCAAAATTTCTCAAAACTCTTTTTAATAGATAATATATAATATAAAGAAATTTCATAGATAGAAATAGATATTTTTTTATTTTTAAAGATTTTTTATGATTTTTATAACGAATTTGGAGCTTTTTAATTTTTAATGTTTTTCTTTTTTCTAATTTTAAGGATTTTTGGTCTGGAAGTAAAAAATACAATAATAAACAAACACTAATTTTTTTGGAGATTTTACATACAATTTTACGATTTTTGAATTTTTCTAGGATAATAAGGAATATATGTGCTATTTGTTATTTTTAATAAATAGGAAAAATGCGAACGCAAATCTAATTATATTGTGTGGTAGAGCATGCGAGTGAGCACATTACCCTATTTGGTAATATTTTTTGGAGTAGTGATGATATTTAAAAAAAATAGAAAACATGTAACAAAAATTAAATGAACTAGCTATGGTATATTTACAAGAAAATAAAAGATAGGGCTAAATATGCAAATTTCCCAAAATGCCCAGCTCATATGTTAGACTACGTGAGCTGAGCTAGCAAGGACCAAAATGTAAATCTCCAAAAGTTTGATGTCCTTCTTGTAATTATTACAATTTTTAAAACTAAAAATTATTTACATGACTAAAAAGAAAATAAAATAAAGCGAAGGGGGTCTGTACAATTTACCCCTTAATCTGTGGAACAGAGTGGCTATGGTGACGCCATGTAGGTTCCACCTAACTTGGTCGACTGCTCCTAGATGCGTCGTTTCGTGGCAGATCCAAAGGCATAGAACGGACCTAGGACTACCTCTTCATCGGACAGCTATGAAGTGAAGATGAAGAACATGAATGAACATGTTCCTCCCTGAACATTGATCAAAGAATACAGGCTGCTGGATGGGTCCATAACCTTACGTCTTGGCTCATTAATTTCCTATTATTCTGCCGCAAATGCAGGTGGTGCCAAAGTGGGTCGGATCCCATTGATGGGGATCTATAGAGGTCTCTTCCATTCAACACCTGGGAATACAACACTTCTTTTGATTCCCCACCTAGGTGCACCTTCTTTGCCAAAGACCTACTCGAACGTTTTCCTAGACTTGATGTGACGTGCCTCGAGCCAATTTAAAGCTATGGCATGAGGAGGAGGAAAGGGCAGTGATGCTTCGATGGACAACGGTGAAGGAGCATCGAATGGGCCTAGTCCTTGTAGATACAGAGTGATTGCTGAATCAATGCAAAAATATGGCATGAGTGAACAATGCAACAGGAGCCTATGACATTTTTTGGGGAATTTTTCGAGTTAAAATGATGCCTGAAATAAATAGGGAAAGCAAGCAAAAATAAAAGGCCTATCAGGGGTATTAGTGCAAATAAGCAAACATCCAGGGGCAAAAGTGCAATTTTCATGCAAAATATATAACTAAATATTGCATTTAATGGACCAAATACAAATGTTAAGACCCGCGGGGGTATGCCTGCAAAATACCCACCCCAGCGCGTGATTAGCACGCGCTTGGGAGGGGTATAAATGTAATTTCTAAAAATTCCAAGGGCTTTAATGCAAATATTCCAAAAATATTACACGTGATCTTTAGGTTTCTGGACTGAATCGAAATAAGAAAACCCGAAGGTGGGTCCTTGCAAAATGCCTTTCACCTCACGTGTACTGGTCAAGTGAGGTGACGTGGCCAGGACCAAAATGCAAATAGTAAAAGTTCGAGGGCCTAGATATAATTATTACAAAAAATTTAACACGGCATAGGAGAGTTTTATGGACTAAATAGATATTACAAAAATTACGGGTGATAATATGCAAAATACCCACGCTAGCGCGGAAGCGGATGGCGGATCTGCTCTCACTTAGACACGTGTCGACTCCTCTGCTCGCGATGACGCTTCGGCTTCGACGTCTGAGATTAGATCTCACATCGAGATCTAACGGTGGAAGGGCGCTAATGATCTGACGTTCGATGTGCAAAATGGAGGCGTAGCTCAATCTGATGGTGGGGAGGCGTGGAGGAAGAACGGGGAAGAACGAGGAAGAACGGGTACGTCGGCCGCCTCGCCGGTGACTCCCCACCGTCGGGCTGCAAGCTCCTGTGGTCGTCCGACGAAGAAGAACAAGCAAGCTCCTGTGGTCTTCCTCTATCTCCTGATGGCTCCAGAATCCCTTGGCGGTGGTCGAGGCTCACGGAAGAGGGAGGTAGAGCTGTGGAGTTCCATTGAACTCCGGCGAGGCGCAAAATGAGCCCAGGCTTGCGTCAATGCACTTTGACCTGCAGAAAAGAAGTGAGAGGACCCAGGGCAAAGTGCCTGGGTCCCACGGTGGTGGAATGGCAGCGCGAAGCGGCTAGGAGGTGGTCGGCCAGAGGAGAGCTCCGGGGAGGTGGTCTGATTGGGTGATTTAATCGATGGAAGTGGAAGATCATTGGGGCGAAATGATCCTAAGGCTAAAGCAAAGAAAAAGCAAAAGAAAAATAAGGGAAAGGGGGCTGCCTCGATGGTGGATCACTGGAGGGAAGTATACCTCGACCGCCGGCTAAGGGGGAGGTTGTGGAAGCACCTCAGGCGTCGCTCGACCCACCCGATGGCCGCAAAGGGGAGCTATCACCTTCTCCTTGCGATTGGGAACGAAAGGGGAGCTATTCCTATGGAAAGAGGCGTTCAAAATTCAAAGGGGAGTCGGGGGGTGCATTTCATGTGGTTTGATCCGATGGTGAAGAGGCTCAAAGAACGACACAGGCAACTCGATGCAGCGATCCACAGCCCAAGGAGAACCTTGGGCGTGTATCACCACAAATCGAGGAAAAAATCTCAAGAAGGATGCGACATGAAAGGAGGAAAGGGCTGACCTAGAAAAATGGGTGAAAAGACGACAAAATGCATCTCTGACAGGGCTACAGGAGAGGGGTTAGAGAGTTGACCCGAGGTCAACTCTCCAGGCCCCCTGGTTGGTCCACGTGGACCAACCATGAAAATTCTGGAAAAAATGTTTTGTAAAATCATTTTAAAATAGTAAATGATATTATTATTTTTAGATTATTAAATAAAAATTTTTATTATTTTATAAACTATTTATTGTGATTTTTATTTACTTTTTAGAGGTATTAATTTACAAGTTTCCTTTTATACCCTTTATAGGTATCTATATCTATATATTTAAATATTTTATTTTTATTTTGTTTATTTATTTTTTATTTTTGTTTATTATTTTATAAATTTATAAAATACTTTTATACACTTAAATATATTTTATTTTATTTTTCTAAAGTGTTTTGTATATTTAATAAAATAAAAGTATTAATAACAAAGGTATAGTTGTAGGTTTTATACCTATGTATATTATATACAAGTATTTTTATTTTGAGTTTTCTTCGAGTTTTTATTCTGATTTTAATACACATATTTATTATAATTAATATTTACAAAATTACAAAATTATAAAATTATAAAATAATAAAATAATGTATAAATACTAAAATGATTATTTTAATCAGTACAAGTATACAATAGGGGTCCAAAACTCAACTTTCAAACCGTAGCTCCGTCAAATGCGAAACCGCTGCCATTAAATAGCTTATTTTACACTATATACAATTAAAGATGTGTTTGATGCATTTGGAGATTTTATTTTGTGAGATACGGGTCTGGGAAGTTGAGATTCTAGAATTTTATTCAGACCATAACTTTTTATCTGTATATTACTTTTTAAGTGAAAGCAATTTTGTATTTTTCTTTATTTAATTATCTACAACTTTTATGTAAAAAGTTTCTTTATTTGAAGTATAAAAAGTGGAACCAAAAATAGGTCCCAAAATGAATAAAGAATGAATAAAATAAAAGGTGTTTTTATTATATTTTGGCCCTTTTCTCCCCCTACTTTATTCCTTGTCGACCTAGACATCGAGATGCCTAGGTCTCAGGGTTTCGGGTCATAAAATATTTACAATATTTTATTCTTTTCTTTTCTTTTCTTTATTCTATAATTTTGGCTTTAAAAACCGCATTTCGTACACTTTTTACACACACATGCATGGATGATAAAATGTGTGAATTAACGCTATTTACACGCATTTACTAGGGTTTTTAAGGCCAAAATGATAGAATAAAGATGATGAAACGTAGATTCATCAGTGCATTACTCAGAAGGAGCACTATAGATTCCTCACATACTGCCACAAGCTTGAGGTAGGAGGACATCATGCTGGGAGGAGAACGACACAGAAAGTTCTCGAATCTGGACTATGGTGGCCTACCCTCTTCAAGGATTCTGATGAATTCATGAAGAGGTAAACTAACTGTCAGAGGATGGGCACTTGTGGACAGCGTGATATGATGCCAATGCAGCCCATTCACTTGTGTGTGGTTTTTGATCCATGGGGCATCGATTTCATGGGTCCATTCCGTAAGAGTCAGGATTTGAGTACATTCTATTGGTCGTTGATTATGTTAGTCATTGGGTTGAGGCCATCCCCACTCGAACCGCAGATGCTAAGACTGTTTGTAGATTTTTGAGGAAGAATATCACTTCACGGTTTGGGGTGCCTAGAGTTTTGATATCTGACGGGGGTCTCATTTCGTTAAAGACAAGGTAAAGGCCCTTGCTAGCGAGTTCAACATTGACCATCGAGTAGCCACTCCATATCATCCTCAGACCAATGGTCTTGCAGAAGTGTCGAATAGGTATATCAAGACAATATTACAGAAGGTAGTCCGCCCCGACTGAAAGGATTGGTCACATCTTTTGGACTCGATCTTGTAGGCATATCGGACTTGCTTCAAGACTCCTTCGGGTACATCTCCCTTTGGCCTTATTTATGGCAAGCCCTGCCATTTTACATGTTGAGATTAGGCATAAGTCACTTTGGGTTGTCACATACATAATATTGGATCCAGTGAGTGTAGGAGATCAGAGGAAGGGAGAATAGGCAGCCCTGTAGGAGCTTAGAGATTCAGCCTTTTCGAGCAGCCTACAATACAAGGAGAGAGTGAAGGAGTGCATGATTCTCATATCAGCCACAAGCAGGTTGATCTAGATCAGAGAGTATGGTTGTTCGATTCTAGGTTTAGATTATTTCCTGGGAAGTTGCAGAGCAAGTGGAAGGGACCATACCTGGTCTGAAAGGTACATGACAATGGGAGCATTGACATATCCGAAATGTCATCCAATTCTACCTTTCGTGTTAACGGGCAGCGGCTCAAAACATATCTAGATCATGAGCCACTGGTCGATGACGTCTCCCCTATTCATTTTGCGTGAGATGTTGTCTTTGACTCACATCTATTGCATATCACGCCTGATTATCACTGTCTTCCACCTTGTATAGAACTAGATGTCCATATCATACTATTCTTCTGTCCAACACCCCATTTGCATCTCACGATTATGATATACTTAGGGTGTACTTTACCCTCTGTATAGGGGGGTGTCAAACTTTTGATTTCTCTTTTGATTCTTTTTACCTCTGTTTTGCTGCCTATACATAGGGATATTTTACCCTAAGTATAGGGGAGGTAGACCCTGTACATTATTCCACTCGGATTTCCCTTTATGTATAGCCTGCTATACTTAGGATTACTTTATCCTAAGTATAAGGGGAGACATCGAGATCCTTTTATTCTATTCAATGATTCGTCGTTGTAGTATAGCATTTCTTTTCACGTCCCTATACTAAGCACGAGTTATGTCTTCTTCATCGCTCTTGATCCACTTTGAGGACATCGTTCGAGCAAAGTATAAGGGGTGTTGTATATATTTCATATGTACTTTAGCCATAACTCGTACTTTGTGTGAGTGTGTGAATTTTCTTCTCCTAGCCACCTTAATCCACGCCTACCATTAGATCTACCCAAACCTCCTTCCATTTCACCTATAAAAAGCACTAAAGTTGCCTCGTCGCAACCAACTCTCCAACCATCTCTGAACACCCAGTTGCAGTGGCTGACCTCCTACCTTCCTATTCTTGCTCCGGCCAATTACGGTGGTGACAGCACCGTAAAGCAGCCACACGTGGAAGGAGGAGCATCGGAGGAGACATTCCAAGGCAGAGCAACCCTACATCGCAGCCATTGCCGCCGCATCGAGCTCCATTGTACGGCCCGTCGAGCCAACACCAGGAGGTTATACACCTCCAGTTTACAGGTAAATTCCTCCACTTTTGCAATTTTATTTCTCTATCAGAGTGTCGGGTTTAGCGAAGATAATTGCGTAATTAGAGATCTTAAACTTCTTTCTTAACGCACACTTAATTCATCGCTCAAATTAATTTTGAAACCAACCAAATTCACATCTCATTCTTCTCTCTTTTTCACGGTCTTTTTCACTAATACTGGAAACCTCGTATTTGAATCTGCAAATGCTATAATTGTTGGCCAATCCTTTGCGAATCGAGCACATAGATTTCCTTTGCAGGTTTTTTTCATGATTTGGAGCAAAAAACAACTTCATATGGAGCTTTGAAGATCTACGAAATCCAAAGCATTATCATCTTCCATGATAGTCGGACCAACATACTTCGCCAGCGAATTCCCATCAACTAAGACCACCTACGGAGGAGCTCCACCGCAGGTGAGCTCGAGGGGTGAAGGAGTTACCCCTCTGGCCCTACCGGATGCCCCAGATCACCGTCGACCGTCGAAGATAAATCGTAGATGGAAGCGCTGCCATGACGTAACAAAATAGGGGATGAACAACCAAGAACGTCAGACGCTACAGTCTGGCGAGATGTGTCCCCCCACGGACGACCCATATTACATGATTCAATCTAATGACATTCGTTCAGATCGAAGGGGTAGAAAAGTTGCATATTAAGCCCATCCAAGATCCATATTTCTATTCCACTCCAGAAGTTTCCAGATATTACATTTAGGTCCCCATGCAGGGAGCTAAATGTAATAACTTTTTTCTTTGCAGTTTAGTCCCCCACAGGGACCGTTTTGTAATAAAACATTGAACTTTCTTCTACAGTTATACCTTTGGCTTCTAGGGGCTGTTTGGACCTTGATTTTTTTTATATTTTCTCGCAATTTTTTAGGGTAGCTTTATAACTACCCAAGATACTTTTCTAGTATTTTTCCAAGATTTTTCATCGCTTTGTTGTATCGTTTTGATTTTCGCAATCGTGAGATAGTTTTCAGTCGATTTTTTTTACTTGTTTCTTTGAAAAATTAAGAATAAAGTGGATATTTTCGAGATTTCTTTCTTGTATCAAAACCTGATGTTATAATATTCTTCCTCCTTGAGTTCGACCCTGGCACACTTACATGGTAAAATAAATAGTGTAAGGTAAAATAGGAGATAAGCCGCTTTATTCAATTCACTTTCTCTCTCTCTCTCTCCTATTTTATCGATTTCTTTGTTTGATACACGCGTATCATTTTATGATTACAAAATGGAATTGTGTTGGGGCATGTCCAGGATAGGCATAGAGGTTGACCCTTCCAAGGTGGATGTCATCAAGCAACTTCAGCCACCAACCAATGTCAAGTAGTCATGATATTTTCTGGAGTACTTTCATTTTTACTGATTATTCATTCAGGAATTCTCCAAGATTTCCTGACCATTGGAAGAGTTGTTTAGAAAAGACATCAAGTTTTTTATAAATGACAAATGTCTTGATGCCTTACTCTAATTGAAGAACATGATTATCAGTGCTCGTGTTCTATAGCCACCTGAATCGTCTCATCCCTTCGAGATCATGACAGATGCTTTAGATTTCACTATTGGGGTTGTATTTGGACATAAGAGCAATGGACTTCTAGTTGCTATTGACTTTGCCATTCGGACATTAGATGACTCATAGCAGAACTATACAATGACATAGAAATAGATGCTGGCAGTGGTTTTTGCATTTATCTTCTTTGTTTCAATATCATAGTTTTTACAGACCATTCATCTATTAGAGATTTAAGGGAAAAGAAGAATTTTAAGGAACACCTTCTTATTTGGATTCTTTTACTTGTGGAACTTGATTTGGATTTTGAGGACAAACATTGAGTGAAGAACGTGGTAGATGATCATCTCTCCCGTTTACAATTAGAGTTGTCTCTAGATGAGTACTCGCTAGATATTGTAGAGATATTTCCATATGAGAGCATCTTTGTAGTGATTGAGCTTCCTTGGTATGTTGATATAGTGATGTTTCTTGTTATACATAAGAGTCCACTGGGATGGCTGAAGGTTCAAGTTGACAGACTAGTTTTTGAGGCATGGTACTATTACTGGGAGGATATGATCCTTTTCCTTGATGGCTAGAATTGTGTTTACAGGTGATGTATTCCTTTCAAAGAATAAAATAGTGTCCTCAACTTGTGCCATTCTCTAGAAGCAGGAGGACATCATTCAAGGAAGAGGACAATGTAGAGGGTACTTCACAACTACTTTTGGTGGCTAACTCTGATGAGAGATGCTTGCACATTAGTGAAGAGTTGCCCGATTTGTCAGAAAGCATGAGGGACAATTAGAGCGAGAGATGAGATGTTGATGCGACCGGTAATTATTTGTATGATTTTTGATACATGGGGTATCGTTTTATGAGTCCATTTCCATCTAGCAGTGGCTTTGATTACATACTTCGAATTGTAGATAATGTTAGAAAATGGGTGGAGGTTATACCCACACGAACCACTCGTACCAAGACAATGTGCAAGTTCCCAAGGGAGAATGCTATTTTATGGTTCGGTATCCCACGTACTCTCATATCTGATGGGGTTAGCCATTTTATCAACAAAGATGTGAAGAAGCTAGTGAAGAATTATGTTATAGATCATAGAGTAGCTTCTCGATGCCACCCACAGAAAAACAACATGGTTGAATTTTCAAATAAGGATGTGAAATCCGTACTTTAGAAGTTAGTATTTCCTGACAAGAAGAATTGGTCACAGTTTATAGACCAAGTTCTTTGGGCAAACTGTATTGCATATATGTTACCATCTAGGTACTTATGAATCTCCATTTCATCACCTTTATTCTATCATTTTGGCCTTAAAAACTCTAGCTAATGCATGTAAATAGCATTAGTTTGTATAAAATAGCATCCATCACTTATTAAACTTGTTGTGTAAATAATACCGTTTTTAATACCAAAATTATAGAATAAAGAGAAGAAAAGAAAAAAGAATAAAATATTAAAGATATTTAATGGCTCTAAACCCCGTGACCATGTCAAGAATTGAGATGGTCGATAAGGAATAAAGTAGGGGGATATAAGGGCCAAAAATAGAATAACAATCCAATTCTTTTATTTATTATTCATGCATTTTTGAAACTTATTTTATTCTTTATCATTTTATCATCAAACGAAGAAACTTTGTACACGAAAGTTGTAGATAATAATGTAAATAAAAATATAAAATTGAGTTTGTACAAAAATAATACACAGTGTTCATTTTATACACAAATAAAAGGCCAAAAACCAAATTTCACAGACCCGTATCTTTCAAAAAAAACTAAAAACATATCAAAATCACCTCTCATTGTATATAACTTTTCACAAGCTATTTAATGGTGGTGGTTTTATATTTTTTGTAGTTACTGTGCGAAAGTTGAGTTTTTGACCCGAATTATATATTGCACCCGATTAAAATAATCAATATATTCATACTTTATTATTTTTACAAAGTAATTTTATAATTTTATTAGTATCATTCATCACATATGTAAATATTAAAACTAAGATATAACTAAAAAGAAAATGTTAAATAAAATAAGTCTATAAACCATAGATAAAATACATATTTCATACAAGTATATAAATAAGAGTGTATCATATTCTTTTATTCTTAATTCTTTTATATTTTTATAATATTGTAAATATTGTCTATATTATATTAAAAATACAAAACCAGAATAAAATTAATAAAATACATTAAAATAAAAAGATGTATATAAAACATAGGTAAAACACCTATAAATATACACAAAGAATATACATATCTATTTATTTAGTGCACAAATAACATCATAAAAATATAATAAAAATATATTTATACTCATAAAATTATGTTGTAAATATATATAATAAAAGGATAAAATAATAAAATAAAATATAAAAAATTAAAAAATGTTCAAAACATAGAGGAATATACCTATGAATACACTATTTAAAATTAACTACTAATAAATAAAGACAAAAAACAAATAAAAATCATATTAAAATAATACATTAAATATTAAACTTTTTCTATTTGATATACAAAAATTAATAAATTCATTTACTGTTTTAGAATAATTTGTTTTCAAATAAATGGGCAGTTTTGGCGTTTAGTGTGCTCGCGTGGACCAATAGGAGTGCTCCGTTCATTGACTTTTGTCAACTCCACATCCTTCAACTCTGACCCCTGTCAGAACATAGAGACCCTCTTCTTCTTCAATTTTTCAACGACTCCCTGCTTGTCCTTCCACCTCGAGCTCTCCATAAAAGATCTTCCTCTCAAATCAGTCTACCTCGCGGGATAATTATATCCTCTTGATCGGCATCGATCTCAACAATAATCGCCGCCCAATATCACTCGACACAACTACCTATAAATAATTCCCCTCCTATCCTTTTATTCTTGATCCCTCTTGGAGCTCCGACAACCCTACCTCGTACACATGTGTGAACAACTGGTGGTAGTGGCCATTTCCCCTACGAATGGATGCCAAGGAGCAAGGAGAAGGGGAGGTCCACGGCAGAGCTCCAGCACAACCTGCTCCCTAAGTTCGTCTCAGGTATACGAGTTGTTCTTCCTGTTGTTCTAGGTAGATGTTATTCCCATATTTCAATTTCTGTGTTTTGTTTCGCATTTAGAGCAATAGGTAGTTTGGATTATCCAAAACCCTTCGTCGGAGCCCTTGAGGTCCGACCTCAGTTCCCGATGCTCTGTTTATCCTCCTCCTCCCAAATCATCACTACCATCTCCCCTCGTGTCTTCTCGACCCCATCCGATCTCCCAATCAACCGGATCAGTTCTTCGATCCGTGAATCAAAGGTTCAACTCCCTCGTTCACCAGACCTTCGCCTTCCCTTCCCATCCCTTGCGCAACAACTTCAAAAATTAGTCAGGGAGAGTCGCTCCGAGCCGTCTCATTCTTCTTTGCAGGTGCCCAAGCATTAGGACACCTAGAGAGCTCATTTGCACCAAAATGAATGTCCCAGGTGGCTTGTTCTTCCTCAACGTGTCAGGACCCCACCGTTGGGTTCTAGATCTTTTGGAGCATCTGGACGATTTGGATGAGGCCCCCGGAGGTTTAGTGCCAAAGAGATCCACGATTCATCACCGGAGGAGGGAGAAATCGGCGTACGAATCTCAGGGAAGACCACCTTCTTCCCTCTTCTTTGTGCAAAGTAGATACCATCCGATGAGGGGTGCAACCCAGTTCTAATATCAGTCGTCCATGCCACACACCACTCAGTCGTTGATTCTAGACCAAGATCAGGTCACGAGCAATCATCGTCAAAGAGGTATCAGCCATTGCGCGCTCGACACATGGATAAAAGGACAGCATCACATCATCCGATCGCACGCTGAAAGGCATAATTTTCAGCTTTTTCCTCGTAATTTTGTATATTTATTATTTGATCATGTAAATAAAAGTTGGCATGTTAAATATATTGGATATTTTCCAAATGTATTTATTTAAATTGCGTTTGGGCCCGGTCTAGCTCAGCTCACATGTCGTCCCACATGAACTTAACAAATTACAAGGATACCCCTACGAGTTTTTGTATTTATATTAAGTCCAATAAATTGTTAATAATGTTGTATATTTTTTAAAAAAAATCAAGAAGGTCCTGGAACTTTCCGATATTTGCACTTTGGTCCTTTCGAGGCTCAATCACGTGTAGTCCAACGTGATGAGCAAATTGCATATCTAGCCCTGACATTTTTGTATTTATGAAAATGTTCAATGAAATTGAATTAACGTTGTATATTTTTGGCACTTTTGTAATGTAGACCTTGGACTTTATTTTTATTGCAAAAATGTCCTTGCTAGGAAATATATTTTTATATGTTTTATTCATTTATTAAAAATACATAACATGCTCCAAAAAATCCACAAAAAATGTGTCTAGATGCTTCTTGCCATGTACTTTCATGCCCTAGAGTTGTTTTTTCATTTTTGTGTATTTAATCCATTTATCAAAAAAGAAATGGAGCCTATTTGTGTAATATTTAACTTCAAAAATCCCAAGAAATATAAATACAAGTGTAAAAATTCCAAAAAAATTATATATAGTTTTTTTTGACCTAGTGTAATTCCAGGATAAAAATTACTAAAAATAGAAAAACAAAAACCCTAAAAATTGAAAAATCCAAAATCTCTTATAAAAATCCAAAAAAATCTTTTAAAAATCCAAAAATATATTTTTCCATTCTAAAATTTATTTATATAAATATTTATATATTAAAGTTGATTTGGGTAATTTTGGGGCTTAATTAAAACTATATCCAAATCAATTTCATGTGTTTTATTAATCCCTTATTTGGGATATTTTTAACATTTAAAATACATAAAGTTATACAAAATTCCATAAAAATAAGAAAAACTAGAAAAATACATAAATCGCAAAAATACTCTAGTTTATGTATTTTGACTATTTTTACATATTTATGATTTAATGGTATCTCTATATACCTTATATTATATTTGTACATATATATATATATATTATATTTAAATGAAAAGAAATATAAAATTTAAAAAATACAAAAAAGAAAATACAAATTTATAAAACCAAAAATAAATTAAAAACCCACAAAAAAGATATATGCATACACATGATAAATGACTTGGTTGTACGTAGGCTACATGTATTACTCTTTGTGGTTCGACCTCTACATGCTTGCTTGCTATGCATTTTTTATGGTAGATATAATAAATTTTAACTTCACTTGTTCTCTTCATTTCCTTTATTTATGTTGTGGGTTAATTGCTGACTAACGAGGAATCATTAAGTGGTCAACTCATCTACCGCGGCTTCACCTTGTGAAGCCATGCAGCCCTCTAAGTACCCCTTGTTATGAGATGGCGTCGTTACCGGTGAGCAATGAGCGTAGCCTAATTTTATAAGTCATTTTTTGGATAATCAATTATTTGATTTATTATTTCCTTGCTGTAAATATGCATTTATATATTTTTATTAAATTAATTCTTTATTTACTATTGTAAATATTTGTTGATCTGTTTAGATAATTTGATTATATATGCTAATGAAACCTTTCTGCAACTTTTATGCGAGGGCCTGCCACGCAAGGGCGGTTTTTTTCGGAGGTCGATGCAACCAAGCCTGGAAGAGGCTGGTCTTCTCTCTATGACAAGCTGGAGAGAGCACCAAGGAAGCAAGGAGGAGAAATTTGCATAGAAAAAAATCATTTATGAATTTTTTGGTGAGAGAGACAACTTTGGCAAGTATATATTTGGACTCTACTCTTCACAACGAGGTCCAATGCATAGATATCTGTTCACCTTGGGGCCTCATCATAGTTTTACATAATTTCTCGCCTTCTTTTATTTTATTTTTCAATGTTTTGAGTTTTTCACCTTGTTTTTATTTGTTTGATGAGCATAGAGCCCCTAGACTTCGGTTGCTTGACTCGGTAACTAGGTCCAAACATTAATAAGATTGCTTGTTCCTATATTCTCTTACATATGGATCTAGTCAAATTAATAATGATAGAAATTCAGATCTGAGTCTGCGTGCCGCTAGAGGTCGTATACAGCGCGTGCACGGCCCATTGTGGCGGACACCTATCTGCATAAAAAATCGGACCTTGGTATCATTTATGAATAACTAACAACTGGTTCTTCATCATTAATAACAACTACTTTTTTGGGTGATTTTGTCTATTGCACACCGCCATATAGATAGGTTTAAAAATTCTGTTTTGCATACCGCATAGAGAGAGCTAGGATGCATTGTAAGTCCTCTAACTCAGCATGCATCATTAAATTCACTGGTGAGATTTTCATCACTGAATCGACTTGCATGGCTTTTTTGCTATCTCTCTCTAATTTTGATCACCTAGGACTTAACTGAAAATCCATAAAAATGTTAGGCGCTCGTATGAAAACAGATCCAAAAAAAGTAAAAACCTAAAAAACTAAAACAAGGGGACTGTTATCAATACGGCGGGCCTTAATTAAAATCTATAATGGATTGTCATTGTTTTTGGTTCATAAAGCCCTTATTGTTTTCGGTTACCTTAGGAGGGGACCAAAACCCCTCCCATGAGAGAGGCACGACCTGCTAAGGATTAGAGACCAAATCCCAGTCTGTAACTGCCTTGTGTATCGCCTGAATTTCTGAAGTATTGGCGCTTCTATCGTACATGACCGAGTAGGGCCTTGTCAGTAGATGGTGATTCCCACCTTGTGTGGAACTGAGACATGGTTTGAAATACTGAGCTTATGCCATGCCTTCATGGGGGTGTCTGTCACATTGGTTTGCATTCGAGTTGGTTCTTGCACTCTCAAGGGTGATTCCGTTATGAGCGAGAACTGAAGTATTAGTCTTCCATATTGGCTTACTCTCTCTATTTCTTAGGCTTAGTAGGGATCTAGGAAGGGTTACATGGACCTCAAAAAGTGCAGACTACAGGTTACAAAGGAGGAGGACAAGTATGTAATACTCTTCAGGCAGTACTCTATCTACTATAGGGTTAGCGTGCTAAAGACTTGTTACGAGATATGCCTGAAAGAACAATTCTAAAGCTGAAAAGATAATAAGTAGCCGAATTTTTACGTCTTCACATGGTGTGAGTTGGTGAACCCAATTTTGTATTGTGTTTGTATGGATCTAGATTAAGGTTTAAAATTCATGTCCCACGCACTTGCGTAAATTTTGTCATGTGTTCTCCCCCTTGACCCCCGCTCAGTTTGAGCCCTTCTACTATTTTACACTCCATTTTATTCCTCATTGACCATCATATCTTTCTTCCAACATCGATCTCCCTCTCGCTTCACGAAGTCGATACATGGATGGCTTAGTCGGGATCCCGCCGACACCTACATCGATTCCATGGACTCAGCCTCGTCAATAATTCAAGGCGATTCCTGAGAACCTGATGGACTTTGCAGATCGGTCTACATACTCCTCATCTTCTACCCTTCCCTTTGACCACCCAATAAACTGGGACCCCACTTGTCCCACTCTTGCCTTTGTGAATGAAAGTCGATTACAGTCCATATCCCTTTTTCATTCAAAACATTCTGGGATTGACCTCAATTATAGATACATCTAGGCAGTTGGGAACCGATTTTAAGTGGTCTAATAGGGATTCTCTCATCTTGCAGATAGAAGCCAACCCGAGCCCTAGATCCCAATCCAGAATTCATCTACTCAGATTCATAACCTAAAATGGCTACTCAAGGAAAGGTCAAGGGTCAGCAGCCTCCCCAGCCAGAACATGGACAGATGCCTGACCAGAATCAGGTGAATGCACAGTTGTTAGCATATATCCAAGCCATTCAGCGGCAGTTGACAGAACAAGCCCTAGCAGAGACTGCTTTCTAGGATAATCTGAATGATGTTATGGATAACCAAATAGCAGAAGGAGGAGGTGGTGGACCCTGTGATAATCCAGACAAGGAAGATCATGAGCAAGGGAGGACAAAACCCACGCATATAACTTACAACCCTGGAGACAATCAGATGACGGAGTGTATATGCATACCACCGGTGCACGCTCATTTTGAGGTAAAGCCTCAACTCCTTTCTCTTCTCCCTTCTTTCCACGAAAACACCAATGAAGAGCCTTACATTCATCTGCATCAATTTTTACGCATCTGTCATATGACCCACTACCCCAATGTACCTTTGGACGTAGTGAAGATGATGGCATTCTCCTCCAGTTTACAAGACAAAGATCTCTATTGGGTTAATCATCTGGGAAAGGTTGTGACGACATGGGAGGAACTGAAGTCTGCCTTCCTGTACAAATTCTACCCTCTCGATTGGCTCAACCAGATGCAAGCAAGAATCAGCAATTTCTCTCAGAGGGCACATGAGAGTATTCATGAAGCGTGGGAGAGATTCACAGACTAGCAAGAGAAATACCCCCATCACAAAAATTCCAAGCATTAACCCGGTCCAACACTTCTTGGGGGTGCTGAATGTTGAAAGCCAAAGACTCATTGACGTAGCCTGTGGGGGCTCACATTTCAATAAGGATGAAGATGTAGTGTGAAAGATTTTTTAGGAAATGGCTGAAGGAGAGGCTGCCCTCTCATCATCCAAGGCATACTAGAAGCAGCCCCATATCCTCCAGAAGCAAGTCCATATGGCAGCGTCTCACGAGGCGGAGAGAGATGAGAGCTCCAACCTTAACATCATCGGGGGCCATCTCTCAATGGTTGATGTCATTGAGAAACGATCGCATGATCTCGAGAAACTCACTATGATCGAAAGGAGGACACATAATCTCGACAGGTTGGACCAGATCACCAAGACGTTGGAACTGTTGGTGGGTTGTTGGACATGCGAACCCACGGCGAGCCATTATGCAATAAATGTTATTGCGAATATCATTCCCTGATCTGAAATGAAGAATAAATAATTTGCATAATAGGTCCCTTAGTACAATTAGGGTTTTGTACCATGGCCATCTTGATGATCATACAACTGTTAATTCAAATATTGAATCATAGACGCTGGTGCTTCGATGAACATCTAAAGAGTTAGATTGAGGACTCAACAAGCACCATCAAATGATTGTTAAGAGATGATCTCCAGTCTGAGTAGGAGATGGCAATCCTTTCTTAGTTAGGCTGATATCTGACCAACCTCTTGATGTAGGTCCTTTGCATAGGAATAGAGATTCGGAGGTGTCAGATTAGTTAGGTCAAAGAGTTGACTCAACGAGATCGAGATAACCAAAGTCCTATATCATATGCTGTCATGATATAGGCACACATCCTCTGACCGGAGACAGACGTGTTACTATATGTCTGAGTATGTACATTTGGCAGACCAATAGGTTGATGACCTAATCAAGGTCTATACATCGGCGCGCTAGTGTGCATGCAAGGGCATATGAGTAATACGATCTCTCAAAGGGATCATACAGGTTCATTACTAAATCGGAAACATGAGCTCACTCATGATATATTGGGAAGATCAAATTCCATGCACGGTCGTCTCACTTTGGAAGCTTGACTAAATTTGTAGGTTTGATATATGCTTTTGGAAAGTATATGATCAAGACCTAGGTATGACATATGCTTTTGGAAAGTATATGATCGATACCGACTTCCAATGATCGAATGAGAAACTTAATGATAAAACTCTGAAGTAGACAGTATAAAATTGATATTATACTTGAATTTTATTCTGAGTCTTCCAGTATGCAAGATGCATAGGTATTGGGAATACCTGAGGGTGATGTGATCATAAACGATTGTATAACCATGACGCTTCCATTCCTAGGGAGTGATGAAACGGCTCTGGATTTTAGTGACTCCTCTCAGTAGAGAAGTAATCTGATCTTAGTCCAAATATTCGGCATTGATATGAATGTGATTCAGATTCAATGAAAAGATTAGATTTGCAGTCTTGATTTAATCAAGCATCTATGGGAGGACCGAGATCTGGATTTGAGATGTGATCTCAATATCCAAGTCACTACACGTGGAACAATACAATCGTCCTGTCCTTATCTCCATGTATTCACGGAGAAAGCGCATTATCCATGAAAGAGTTCATGGATAATTTTATTGTTGATATATGTATACGAGCATTGAGAAAATGGATAATTAAGTGTTATTTAATTATAATGAATAAGATGAATTTGATTCATATTTTAAGGAGAGTTGTCTTAGATAATTAAATGTGATTTGATTATCAAAGATGTGAATAATGTGAATGTGATTCATATTATTTGGTCACGTGAGAATAGAGATCCAAGATGATTAAATGTGATTTAGTTATCATGGATATGAATAATGTGGATAGCACTATCCATATTATTCATAATATATTATAATTGTGATTTATAATGTAATAGAGAGAGCTAATTATACTTTATATTTGTTAATTAATTAACGATGTGTATTGGATATACATTGTGTAATTAATTGAAAATGTGAATTATATTTTGTTTTGGGTTGTGAATGTGATTCACAATTTTCCAATGGCAAGATTGCAATGTTCTCAAAATTAATTATGAATTTATTTTGAAGAATAAATCACAACAAAAGTTGTTGGAAATTATGGGAGAAATTCATGGAGATATGCAATCTCATGAGATTGCATGAGATTGCCTCCACCATGAGGACATGGTGGACGGCTACACATTCCCACAAGGAATGTGGTAGTCGTCCCCCCTTCCTTATGGGCAGTGATCTCCATGCTAATCTCTCCTTAATTGCTTGACCTAATTTAGGATTGAATTATATTTGATGTGTCAAATATATTTGATTTAAATTAGATTACTAGTTGTTGGTTTTTTACCAACAACAATCAATCTTGACCATTGGATTAGATATAAATCAATGTCATCCATTGATTTTATATGTCCCATGGATTGAGATCCATGGATCCCAAAACCCTATAAATAGAGAGGCATACCAAGCTCTCTTGGTTATGCTATTGAAGCACATCTCTCTCTCTCTACACGCCTATTCTCTCTCCCTCTGATGGCCGTCCACCATGGATGCCCTAGAGAGAGTCTCCATCGCCGCAACGTCGTCGTTATGTTGCCCGATCGTTTGTTCGTGGATCTCCGTCTCCTTCGGTGAGCCTCGCTCGTGAAGAAGACGTCGGATCTCGTGTGTAGAGATCAAGAGATCCGCCGCTTGGATCATCTACATGGATTGCGAGAAGCATGTGATTCATCCCCGCGCTCACAAGCGTCTCCACCGTCGGATCGGACTTGAGATAGGAGGTCTCTTCGTTTAGAGACTCGATCGCAACCACGCTTCAAGTGGTAATCCTATTACTTGTTTGTGGTTTAGATGAAACGATCCGAGAATTGTTATTGGATCATATGGTTTCGTCGCATGAATTTTTTTTAAATTCCGCTGCATCGAGCAACTAGTGCGACTAGTCGCTCCTCGTCGTATTCAAAATGGCCCTCACGCTTCCGTGATGCGCTTGAGGATCTAACCATATCCTTCAAGTGTTATCAGAACCTTAGGTCGAAGGTTTTGGATACGATCCGTAAACCGAAGGCGACTTGGGTTCGTTTGGGTTGCGAAAGTTTTATCGCATTTCATTTTCGTATCTCTGTTTAGTGTTAATTTTCGGCCCCGTTGAAATTGTTTAAACACGAAAATAACTTAGATTTTGTTCCCCATTAAATAAGAAAATCACAGGATCTGAGTTTACGTAATTTGGATACCGTTTGCTCGAGATATGGTTGTTTTAATGAACATGTATTCACTGTTGCGGGAACTGCGAATCTGAACATGATTAATGATTACTGTTTTGATCCGCCTTAAAATGCGTGAAATATCACTTAGGTTCTATCCTAAATCAAATTATCATTCTTTGAAAATTTATTTTGTCTAATTTTGATTTAAATTGATTGAGATATGTTAATTTTAGTAAGTAGGGGTCACTGCTGAAATTACAGTCCTAATCTAGAACCATGTGAATGTCAATTAGTGAAATTAATAGTGAGTTTCATGAAATAATTATGGAAAATACTTTTGAAATATTGAATGATGAATATTTCCTTAATTGAATTGGCCTCAACTAATATATTGACTAGATTTGATCTAGATCATAATTGGAAACACAATCATCAAACTCCTAGCTTGAATAGGATTGGGATTTTGTCTAGCAAATTTTCTTATAATAAAAAATGTTTTGATTATTAATATATGATATAATTTCAGTTGATGAACCAATGATCATCTCAAGTACAAAGTGATTGACTCGGCATTATTTTTTTCCCGAGGCTGATATGGTGTCTAGTCGAGGATCGCTTGGGTAGCGGGTTGCACCGGATCCGATCCGTCCCACTCCCGCTGGTACTGGCCATGACAGTGGGTAGGGAACGAATGATGCCTGAGAGATCATGATGTATTTTTCTAAATATTAGAATTCGAATTAATACGTACTTTGAGATAATACCATATATTCAAGTAAAATCAAGTTCATTGATTGAATTGGATTGATAATTAATTTAATGTGATTAAGTTAATTATATCCAAATTAAAAACGTTCTAATATAATAGATGTGTTATTTGACTTGGATGAATTAATTATATGAATATGATTCATGATAATTGATTAAAATTAGAATGAGAGGTGGAGGATCACATAAGTGACATCCATGGTCTCCCGTCAAGGCGAAGGGTTCCGTCGCCAGATATTGTATGTAGGAGATGGCTGTCCGAAGTGACATCTCATGCATACGATCCATTTAGATCAAGCTCGTCGCTTCTCAAAAGATTAAGGATGTATGCGTAGTGAACCCAATATCGGGTCCTCATATTATTTGGATGATATTGGATTGCGCATAGCGAGTTGTATTCCTGTTGATGGTTGATTCAATTAATAACGGGTCAACACCACCTTAGGGGTGGTGGGCCCGGGTATTAAAGACCGAATTGGGTGATGCAAGTTGGACTTGTAAGGCGCAATATGTTCCCACTTCTTTTTATCCGAGTTATAGGTTCTCATATTATTGGGATGTAACAAAGATAAGGAAGGAGATCCCAGATCTTGCTCGAGATATAATGGTAAGTATATCTCTTACATTGAAAGTGATTAAGGGAATGAACTTTCATTGTTGACATGGCAAGACAACTTTGATATAAAAATTCCTAAATCAAAGTAAATTATATATGTTTATGCAAATTTCTTATTTCAGAGAATCCTTCTTTAATCCCACTCAATGTTTTAATCAATAATAACCAGTAGAATATCATGGAATGGACCCATGATCCAGATATTGTACTTGCATTTGGGCACATAATTTATGTGGTTGCAATGTGCAAGTTTCCTCATAATAATGAGGAATGATAATTAAATAGACAATAGGACTAAAACTCTAGGGTTTGTATGTATCTATAAGTCTTGATCTCTTCGAATGTACTTTTGAAGTGACATGTCGATAAGGATCGTAATTATCAAATAATCCTTATAAAATATAAGAATATGTTCTGGCATACATATGTGCTCTCGACATATAATCATGAATGACATGCTTCTCTACATTATGCAGAATGATGGCTCTATAAGAGATGATGTATTCAAATTATTTGAGTAGCTATATGAACCTAAGTTTTAAAAGTTTAAATGGACGTAGATACGATGAGTGTCATCATTCTACTATCTATATTCTAGTCATTCATGAAGCTTCATAATATTCATATTGTATGATTTGAATGAAGCATGTATAAATGTTGAAATACTCTTGTATTGAAATTTTTGATTTTAACATAAGAGATCCTTTGTCTTGAGCAATGGTTGCTTATAGATAAAGGGAGCGCAGTGGAAGCATGGGTTGGACCAAAGTAAGAAGTATAGTCAAAGAGTTGTCTGTACTTCTGTAACTTCCATATGACATCCGAAGAGTTGGATGAATGTCAATACTGCAATAAGTTGATTTGTTGATAGTATGACTATCAAATTTATCTAGAATCCTTAGAGAAGGAATTGGGTAGTACATCAGACTAATCTAGATATAATCATTGATATTGACTTACTTATTTGATAAGATAAAGTCTAATAATTGTATCTCAATCTTCTAATGACACTTGCAATTGATTGCATCTGTATTATAAGATTAGAAATTTGATCTTAAGGTTTAGTGGTCATCCATGTTGGAAGTGATGCAATTATTGCAATAATTTCCATTGGATCAATAGACTTCATATTTTCAGTGGGAGTCCTTAGTCTTAGAGAATGTCTCTGTGACCTAGATATTAGAATACACTCATAGTTTATTTCTAAAGGTTGGAATTTAACATGAATTCTGGAATAAACCTATCATAGAGAGTTATGATGGATATATTTCAGATAGTAATCTAACATCTAGTGGACTTCGCTAAATTTAAAAATTAGTGAATGGTTCATTAAGATTTCTAATACTGAAAATTAAACCTTTAAAGATCAATAGGAGGATAAAGATCATTTGACAATGATCTGGCATCATGTTTTGGACATATGCTGTTGATAAGATCAATGGACAAATAAGAGATGAAACTTTAGAATGTCTAAAATTTCAAAACTTGCATACTTGTGAATATTGTATTCAAAGAAAAATGTCCAATACACCTTTCTTTGGGAAAGGTGTAAGATGTTAAGGTATTCAAGGTCTCATACATATTGATGTATGCGAATCATCTATATAAGAATAAACATTATGGATATGCGATATCTATTAATGATTATTTGTGATATGAGATTTCTTCTCTTCACTTAGAAAACTTTGAAATGTTCAATGATTTCACAATTTTGGTTTAGAACCAAAGCTTGAAGGAAGATGAAATGAATTTGATTAAACCAAGGTAGCTTGTACATATTATATGAATTCAAGGAATACCTTATTAAGATGTGAATTTCATTCCTATCTCAATCCTCTTAATGAACCTTAACTCAATAGAGTTGTAGGAAGATATAATTAATCATGTGTGACATGATTTGATCAGTGATTAATCTTAGCATAATTATCCCTTAGTTTCCAGGTGTATATATATATATGTGGTAGAGACTACATTATATATATCCTTAATAAGGTTCCATGTGATTAAGCTGGAATCTGGCACTGGAGAGTGCTACTTCATTAGGAAAATAAAGGATGGTATTGGATACCTACTTTATGACCTTGAGATTCTTAAAGGATCTCATCTTTGAGAATGTGATTTAGAAGATGAATCTCTTGAGAATCAAGATGAAAATGAAGTAAAGGAACTCATTTAATCTTGAGAAGATAATGAGGCTCCTGAAATCGGAAACTAAAAAGAATAATTGAAGATGAAACACTAATACTTCTTCAAATAAGTTTGAAGATGTATTCCATGTGTCAGTTAAGTCTGAAAATGATCGGACTTCATGTAATGAAGCTCCTGAGGATCATGACATGGAAAGATGGATATTAGCAATAAAATTATAATGTAGACTTCATATACAAGTGGTGTATATTGACCCTTGAGGATCCACCTATATGGGTAAGACCCATTATGGTGTAAATGCATGTTCGGGAGAAA
The DNA here is from genome assembly GCA_037367405.1 of Ottelia alismoides. Classification (NCBI taxonomy): domain Eukaryota; kingdom Viridiplantae; phylum Streptophyta; class Magnoliopsida; order Alismatales; family Hydrocharitaceae; genus Ottelia; species Ottelia alismoides. The sequence continues at coordinate 711,504 of JAZKJV010000329.1, forward strand.
GAGGGAACCTGATGGGAAGGTAGAGACCTTCAAAGCATGGTTCGTAGCCATGAGCTACACACCGAAGAAAAGACATCGCTTGCAATGAGACTTGCTCTCCAGTGACCTTTCTTTAACCAATCAGAATATTGCTAACTATAGCTACACTACTTGACTATGGCATCTTCATGATGTGAGTAAAGATTGCAGTCCTCTATGAATACCTCTATGAGGATATTCATATGAAGTAGCCCCAGGGCTTCATGGTTGAGGAAAGAAAGGTGTGTAAGCTAAAGAACTCCATATTTGGACACAGATAAGCTTCTTGTAGTTGGAACATAAGATTTGATGAAATTATAAATGTTATGATTTCAGATAAAATCTTGATGAACCATGTGAAGCTAAGTGGGAGTGCCATTGTGTTCATCGTGCTAAATGTAGATATTATCCTAATCATTTGGAATGATCTAAGGATGATAGTAATAAGTGTTTTATAATCTGGTTATCCCATACCTCGAGATATGATCTCAGCGATACCTCTTAGATCTTAGTTTCGAAGTTGTTTAGAAGTAAAGAGAAGAGGATATTGGGACCGTTACATTAGCAGTACACCTTGGACTTATTCCATTTTATGGAAAATTCCAAGAAAGGCTTTCTTCCCTTAAGATATGGTAGCGACATATCTAAAGGGATAGCACCTCAGAGAGTTGAGGAAGTGAATGCTAGAACTTCTTGCACTTGTGCATAAGTTACGTGAAGCTGAATGTATACTAGATAGCCAATTGTCTGCCATGCAATGGGAGTAGTAATTCAGTTACTAATCCTACTATGGAATAAAACACTTGATTGCAGTAATAACAATATCTTCATAGATGATGAAACTTAGAGATAGTGATCTCAAAGTCTTATCTTCAAAAGTTTTAGACCTTGTAGACAGTGATCTATATGGATCTTAACTGTAGATACCTTAGGAGATAGAGATCTCCATGAATAAAGGCATTCTGATAAGGATTATGGACATACTGGTTATAATAATTATCGAGCTATAATGTCAAGAACACTATAACAAAATTGAGTATTGGTTGCATAAGATGCAACATTCACATTGGATGCGAGCATTGTTACTAGGGGATATGCAAGTGCCGTAAAAGGACTTGGCGTAGTCTCTTGGGAACAAAGTGACTGATTAGCTTACCTAGCTATTTTCTAAATAGCCTATGATTGTCACATGAGTGTGGGTTTAAATGATTAGCCCATTAACGGCTCTTTGGACTAGTGGGAGATTGTTGGACATGCGAGCCCACGGTGAGCCATTATGCAATAAATGTTATTGCGAATATCATTCCCTGATCTGAAATGAAGAATACATAATTTGCATAATAGGTCCCTTAGTAAAATTAGGGTTTTGTACCATGGCCATCTTGATGATCATACAACTGTTGATTCAAATATTGAATCATAGAGGCTGGTGCTTGGATGAACATCTAAAGAGTTAGATTGAGGACTCATCAAGCATCATAAAATGATTGTTAAGAGATGATATACAACCTGAGTAGGAGATGGAAATCCTTTCTCAATTAAGCTGATATCTGACAAACCTCTTGATGCAGGTCCTTTGCATAGGAATAGACATTCGGAGTTGTCAGATTAGTTAGGTCAAAGAGTTGACTCAACGAGATCGAGATAACCAAAGTCCTATATCGTATGCAGTCATGATATGGGCACGCATCCTCTGACCGGAGACAGATGTATTACTAAATGGATGAGTATGTACATTTGGTAGACCAATAGGTTGATGACCTAATAAAGGTCTATACACCGGCACGCTGGTGTGCATCCAAGGGCATATGAGTAATAAGATCTCTCAAAGGGATCATAAAGGTTCATTACTAAACCGGAAGACATGAGCTCACTCATGAGATATTGGGAAGATCAAATTCCGTGCACGGTCGTCTCACTTTGGAAGCTTGACTAAATTTGTCGGTTTGATATATGCTTTTGGAAAGTATAAGACTTATTATGCTATATGCTTTTGGAAAGTATATGATCGATACCGACTCCCAGTGATCGAATGAGAAACTTAATGATAAAACTCTGAAGTAGATAGTATAAAATTGATCTTATACTTCAGGTTTAATCTGAATCTTCCAGTATGCAAGATGCACATGTATTGGGAATACATGAGGGATATGTGATCATAAACGATTCTATAACCATGACGCTTCCATTCCTAGGGACTGATGAAACGGGTCTGGATTTTAGTGACTCCTCTAAGTAGAGAAGTAATCTGATCTTAGTCCAAATATTGGACATTGATCTGAATGAGATTCAGATTCAATGAGAAGATTAGATTTGCAGTCTTGATTTAATCAAGCATCTATGGGAGACCCGAGATCTGGATTTGAGATGTGATCTCAATATCCAAGTCACTATATATGGAACAATACAATCGCCTTGTCCTTATCTCGAAGTATTCGTGGAGAAAGTGCATTATCCTTGAAAGAGTTCATGGGTAATTCTATTGTTGATATATGTATCCGAGCATTGAGAAAATGGATAATTAAATGTGATTTAATTATCATGAATAATATGAATTTGATTCATATTATAAGGAGAGTTATCTTAGATAATTAAATGTGATTTGATTATCAAAGATGTGAATAATGTGAATGTGATTCATATTATTTGGGCATGTGAGAATAGAGATCCAAGTTGATTAAATGTGATTTAATTATCATGGACATGAATAATGTGGATAGCACTATCCATATTATTCATAATATATTATAAATGTGATTTATAATGTATTAGAGAGAGCTAATTATAATTTATATTTGTTAATTAATTAATGATGTGTATTGGATACACATTGTGTAATTAATTGAAAATGTAAATTATATTTTGTTTTGGGTTGTGAATGTGATTCATAATTTTCCAATGACAAGATTACAATGTTCTCGAAATTAATTATGAATTAATTTTGAAGAATAAATCACAACAAAAGTTGTTGGAAATTATGGGAGAAATTCATGGAGATATGCAATCTCATGAGATTGCATGAGATTGCCTCCACCATGAGGACATGGTGGACAGCTACACATTCCCACAAGGAATGTGGTAGCCGTCCCCCTCTTTCCTTATGGGGAGTGATCTCCATGCTAATCTATCCTTAATTGCTTGATCTAATTTAGGATTGAATTATATTTGATGGGTCAAATATATTTGATTTAAATTAGATTATTAGTTGTTGGTTTTTTTACCAACAACAATCTTGACCATTGGATTTGACATAAATCGATGTCATCAATTGATTTTATATGTCCCATGGATTGAGATCCATGGATCTCAAAACCCTATAAATAGAGAGGCATACCAAGCTCTCTTGGTTATGCTATTGAAGCACATCTCTCTCTCTCTCTCTCTCTCTCTCTCTCCCCCTCTCTCTCTCTTTCTCTCTACAAGCCTATTCTCTCTCCCTCTCATGTCCATCCACCATGGATGCCCTAGAGAGAGTCTCCATCACCGCAGTGTCGTCGTTATGCTACCCGATCATTTGCTCGTAGATCTCCGTCTCCTTCGGTGCACCTCGCTCGTGAAGAATACGTCGGATCTCGTGTGTCGAGTTCAGGAGATCTGCCGCTTGGATAATCAACATGGATTGCAAGAAGCACACGATTCATCCCCGCGCTCGCAAGCGTCTCCACCGTCGGATCGGATTTGAGATAGGAGGTATCTTCGTTTAGAGACTCGATTGCAACCACGCTTCAAGAGGTAATACTATTACTTGTTTGTGGTTTAGATGAAATGATCCGAGAAATGTTCTTGGATCATATGGTTTCGTCGCATGATTTTTTTTTAAAATTCCGCTGCATCGAGCAACTAGTACGACTCGCTCCTCGTCGTATTCGATACGACGCTTACGCTTCCGTGATGCGCTTAAGGATCTAACCATATCCTTCATAGGCACCATCAGTTCTGTCCAGTAGACGACACCATCAACAGAAGCTTCAACTGAGAAGAAGTATGACCCATCACTACCACATCAACCTCAGCCAAGCTAGCAGCCACCGGCAGTCCAGCTCATGAATTACGTGCAGGCACCAAATCAGGGCCAGCCGCAGCAACAGATGGTTGTCTACCATCCAGATTTCCTTCCATCTTCAGATCCAACCTTCCCACCAGAACCTCTGATCCAAGAAGTTAATGGGGTTTGGAGCAATGATGCACATCCACTTCCAGCCCATCCAACCGGACACCCTCAGGGCAAGCAACAAGCCAACATGCAGTACCACCAACCATAGGGTGGTCGTTTTGGGCAGTCCTCGCAGCCTCTGCCATAGTATCACCAGCCTCCCCATACTGACATTACGAGCAACCACAATACCGATAGCCTCAGCAATACCATCATTATGTGGTTGCACCACTTCCAAATTATCAGCATTATCCTACTCCATCCTACCATCAGTATCTGCATCCTCCACCTCCTCAGCACCATTAGCAGTCACAACCTCATTTTCCAAACAATCGGCAACAGCATGGCCTTTACGCTAAACCTACCGAGGGAAGTCCCATGAACCCAACCCTTGATAGGCTGGCCCATTCGTTACAGGCCTTGCATACATGACAAAGAAGTTAGATGACCTGACCACTATGAAAATCACCATTCCAACGTAGGTCGTTGCAAATCCCAACAGCTTCAAGAGAAATGAGAAGGTAGAATGTGATTCCTCGTCTATGCATGTAGAGTAAGATAATTGTTCTATTGTCTTATCTAATGTTGTCACTGTCAGGAGTGGTAGGGAGTAGCCCCTGCCAGCTATCAATAAGGGGGAGAATAAAGCTTCAGATGAATCGTCATCTTCTACATCAACCGTGTCAGCTACTGGGGTGAGTGAGGAAGAAGAAGGAGGAGGGGAGCAATTCCAGCTACCACTCATCACAATCTTCACCGGCAGAAAGAACAAAAAAATCAAAAAAAGTAAAAAGACCAAAAATAAGATCGTCACCAAAGTAAGTTGTGCTAGCCATGGAGGAGCATCCTACAACAGCATATCTTGTGCCAGCCGACAGAGCGGAGGTCCCACTTTTTGCCTGTCCCCCAACATCTCAGATTCCGGATAGTACTCCTTTTTGTGAACCTGATGTATAACATATCGTGAACATGGATTTTACTGTAAACAAGAACTCTTCTTCTGATTCTAGCAATGTACATATTCCTTTTCCTGATGCAATGGAAAAATCCAAAAAAAATTCAAAAAGAAAAAGTGCATTGTCTGATACTGGAGTTGTAGATATTATTAATAACTTGACTGTTGAGATTCCTTTGATGAAGGCCATGGAGTACATGCCAGCTGTAAAGAAATGTTTGAAAGAGTCATGTACGAGCAAGCGTCGCCCAGTGCGAAATAACAGTCACCGACATGTTAAGAAGCATGTCCTCACCATGAACAAAGCTGACATTAGCAACCTTCCACAGAAGAAGCAGGACAAAGGAGCACTTCTTATCAGTTGTGAGATTTTAGATTAAGTCTTTGAGTGCACGCTGCTTGACAGCGGGTCTTCAATCAAACTCCTGGCCTCGTCATTATTGCAAGAATTTGGGCTAGGTCCTCTGAAGCAGACATGTATGATCCTTCAGTTCGTTGATCGATACATTAAGCGACCTAGAGGTCTTTTGGAAGACGTTATGGTGAAGGTGCGGGAAATGCAGTTCCCAGTTGATTTTGTAGTCCTCGATATGTACTCTCCCGCACCCTTACTCCAGACTCCTATCATCCTTGAACGGCCATTCCTGCGCACCTCAGAAGTTGTGGGTGAATATGGGTCTGGCAAGATTATATTCAGGTCAGGCAACAAAAGAATCACTGTAGACATGAACAGTGAGCCCAAGATCTTACTGATGAGGGACATGCAGCATCGCCTGAAGCAGACTATGACTGCATTACGGAAATCAGAGACATACCGCTTTCTTTTAATGTTCCATGGACATAGACAATCCTCTCCCTGAAAGAGGATATGGAAAGCACAGTCGACACAAGCTCCGATGATATTTGGGAGAAAGAGTCCAGTGTGCTGATGCATCTTTTTGACTCCAAGGATTCACTCCATCCCGAACACGATAAGCCTAGTGTAGAACCATTCAGAACATTATCAGAATCTCAACAGAGCACAGAGGTTTGAAATCCTGCAAAAATTCAGGGGACACATTCTCAAACTAGTATTGTTTCAGAAGGGACCGATCATATGGCCAGATCAGAATCGGAACTCAAGGAACTTCCAGCAGGCCTGAAGTATGCTTTCCTTACGGGTGCAGAAAACATGTATCCGATCATCATCAGCAGTAGGCAGACCCTGGAGCAAGAATCTCGACTTCTCGATGTTCTAGAGAAAAACCGCAAGGCACTTGGTTGGCATGTATCAGATATTTGTGGGATAAATCCTGCATTGTGTTAACACTACATTTACTTGGAAGAAGATGCCAAGTCGTCCCGTGAATTTGAATTTCATAGAAGATTGAATCCAAACCTTAAGGATGTCATCATGAAAGAAATCACGAAATGATGTGACATAGGCTTCATTTATCCCATCTCCGATTCAAAATGGGTGAGCCCCTTGCATGTAGTTCCAAATAAGATAGGGCATATCGTGGTTACAAATGACATAGTAGAGGAGATATCTACTTAGGTACCGACATCCTGGCATGTATATGTTGACTACCACCATCTTAATGCAACAATGAAGAAGGACCACTTTCCCTTGCCATTCATCGATCATGTTTTTGAAAGACTAGTCGGCAAGGAGTTCTTTTGCTTTCTGGATGGGTACTTTGTGTACAACTAAGTGGAAATCGCCCCGAAGGACCAAAATAAGACTACCGTCACTTGCCCGTTTGGCACCTATGCCTTCAGGAGAATGCCCTTTGGATTGTGCAATGCACTAGCGACATTCTAGAGATGCATGCTTGCAGTATTCATTTAAATGGTAGACAGTTTTCTCGAGGAGTTATGGATGACTTCTCTGTCTATGGTGGCAGTTTCGATTATTGTCTTGAGCACCTGGACAGAGTACTTCAGAAATGGTGTGAAGTAAATCTAGTATTATCTTGGGAAAAGAGCCACTTCATGGTTATAGAAGGGATTGTGCTGGGTCATGTCATTTGCAAACATGGCATGGAAGTGGACCCAACAAAGCTGGATGTGATTGCCAATCTTGATCCACCTCAGACAATGAAGAATGTAAGGTCAAATCCGGGGCATGTGAGATTTCACAGAAGGTTCATCCGAGATTTTAGCTGCATTGCCCGACCTTTTACAGATCTTCTATGCAAGTAGATCGAGTTTAATGTTGATCAACAAGTTCTCCTTTCATTCAATCAGCTAAAAGAGATAATCACTCAATCTCCAGTCCTACATTTGACGGATTGGTATCTTCCCTTTTTCATCATGATGGATGCATCAGACTTTTCAGTTGGGGTTGTTATAGAATAGAGGAAAGACTAGGCACCCTATGCCATTCATCATGCCAGCAAAATATTTGATGAAGATTAAAGAAATTATATGCTGATAGAGAAAGAGTTGCTGGCTGTGATATTCACCCTCAAGAAGTTCAGATCATACGTGCTTGCATCTAAAGTCACCATCTTCACCAACCACTCTGCTATATGATATTTACATTAGAAGAAGGATGCCAAATCCAGACTGGTCAGATGGATCCTTCTTCTCCGGGAAATTGATTTGAAAATAAATGACAAGCTTGGAGTTCATAATAAGGTAGCAGATCCTCTCTCCAGAATTGAGCAACAAGAGCCTCCGCTGAACAGTGCACCCATCACAGAAAACTTCCCAGATGAGTCGATTTTGGTCGTGGATTCACTCCCTTGGTATGATGATATTGTCAACTACCTCGTATCGGGGATAGTACTGCAGTATTGGACAAAGATTCAGAAGGACAAATTCTTATTGAGGATCTATTTCTACCAATGGGAAGATCCTCTCTTATTAATGGAAAGAGCAGATTGCATTTGGCGCAGGTGTATCCCTCAGGAGGAGCATCATATTGTCCTCGATCATTGTCATTTGCTCGAATCTGGTGGACACTACTCTGGAGACAGAATGGCAGAAAAAGTACATCAATGTAGCTTCTGGTGGCCCACACTATATGAGGATGCTGCAGCTTTCGTTAAACGATGCGCTGACTGTCAAAGATTGAAAGGCACCCTCACAACAAAAGATTCAATGCCCATAAAGATCATTCAGATAGCATACGTATTCGATGCTTGGGGGGTCGATTTCATGGGACCTTTTCCTAAGAGTGAGGGATTTGAACACATCCTTCTTGCTATTGATTATGTGAGTCGCTGAGTTGAAGCTATCCCCGCTTGAGCCGCAGACAGTCGGATAGTGTGCCATTTTCTGAGAGATAATATCATCTCGAGATTTGGTATTTAAAAGATTCTGGTATCAGACGGGAGTAGCCACATAATAAATAAAGAGGTCAAGAAAGTAACGAAGGAATAAAACATCGAGCATCGAGTCACATTTCCTTATCATCCCCAGACCAATGGCATGGCAGAATTATCAAACTTAGAAATCAAGACGATCCTTCAGAAACTTGTGAAGCTGGACAGAAAGAATTGGTCCCAACTCTTGGACTCCATCTTGTGGGCATACAGAACCGCTTACAAGTCTCCTTTGGGCATGTTACCCTATCGTCTTGTATATGGAAACTGTGCCACCTGCCTGTGGAATTGATTCACATATCCTTGTGGGCAATCAATATGTGCAATATAGACTCACAATGAAATGATCAGAAAAGAAAAGATGATCTGAATAGACTCCTGGAATTTCGAGACTATGCATACGATAACACATTGATGCACAAGGAGAAGGTGAAATGATGACATGACCGACACATCCGTCGAAAAACCTTCGATGTTGGACAGAAACCGTGGCTATTTGATGCAAAGTTGAGAATCTTCCCGAGCAAATTAAAGAGTAAATGGACATGGCCATTTCAAGTATGAGAAGTGCGTGACAATGGAAATATTACAATATTAGACTTGTCTCCTGACGCTCAGCCATTAGTCGTCAGCAGTTAACTACTGAAGCCCTTCCTCGTGTACACGTACTTTCTTGGTCGTTGTCAACTCAATCCAAGTATAGTGCTCTGAAGATACATCCACAGCACTTGCAGCATCAAAAGATTCAGATAAAGCACCTCAAAAACTTTTCGTTTGATCTCTTGTCTTTTCTTCTTTTTTCTTTCCAGTTCTCGTTCTCTATATATATTAAAAAAAACAAATGAAAAACAAAAAAAAAATCAGGTGTATCTCCCCTTTTGGTCAGTTTTCTATACTTAGAGTGCACTTTGCTCTAATTATAGGGGGAGTGCACCCTAATTACCTTCATTCTTTGATCCTCTCCACTGTCTCCTCTTCTTGCCTATCCTTAGGGATCTCTCACCCTAAGTATAGGGGTGAGACAATCCGAGCATGATCTATTCATTCTCATCCTTGACCATCCATGCCTTGTGTACAGTCTGTTATACTTAGGATTATTCGACCCTAAGTATAGGGGGCACGGTTAAATTCCCGTTCATTTATTCATCTACTCATTTCATCATTCTTTAGACCTTTTCTAAACTCAGACCGAGTTATGTCTTCTCTTTTTCTCTTTGATCTATGAGAACATAATTCGATCTAAGTATAGGGGGGTCGTATATACTATGTATATACTTTAAAGCCATAACTCTTACTTTTGTATTTTAAATAATACTTATGTCTAAAAATAATGTTAAATTCATCACAATATTCTAACAAAAAAAATGTTTATATCTACTCAAACTCTTTTTGTACATTCTGATTAATAAATCAAGCGAAAATACTTTTGCAAAATGTTTAAAAAATATTTTGAAAATCTTTTTGAATAATCATTTGAAAACTGTTTGGAAAATATTTTGTACAATTTGTTCAACCTTTGTCAAAATAATATTATTTGCAAAAATTTATTTTCTTTGCATGAAATAAAAATGTTTGAAAAATGATTTGCAAATGGTTGGAAAAATGGTTGAAAAAATATTTGAAAAAACTATATATATTGTTTGAAAAACCTTTTCAAAATGATTTTTAAATACGTGTAAATGTTTGTAAAAATTGTTTGAGAAAAATATGTTGGACGATAGTTTTCAAAACTATTTACAAATGATTTTCAAATAAGTTTGAGGAGTATACACACCATACTCAAAAGTCTTTATATATTTATCCCTTGGAAATCCTTTAAGAACTAAAACTCTTGTAAATATAAGATACATCCCTGTGTAATGATATCTTGTTATTCTCTTAGCCTAAAACCTTCTACATTCAAAAATCACAAAAACGTTTGCAAAACTCAAAATACAAAAAATGATTTGTATTTATACATGTATTAACAAATGGAATTTTTATTCCTCAAAATTTTGTTTGTATATACTAATTAAGAAATCAAGTTAAAAATATTTTTACAAACATTTGAAAAATGATGTGACCAGTTTGGAAAACTTTTTGTGAAATGTTTTCAACCATTATAAAGAAATTTTAATTGAAAAATCCTTTTCTTGGTGTGCAATAAAAATTTTGAAAACCTATTTGCAAATGATTTTTAAAATGTTTATAAAATATTTTGAAAAATCTATATAGACTGCTTGAAAAATCTTTCACAAAATGGCTTTCAAATGTTTGCAAATATTTGCAAAAATTGTTTTGTACTATAGTTTTCAATTTTCTCTCAAGTAAATATGAGGAATAAATGCATCATTAAAATCAGAATAAAATGTGTATAGAATACTTTATCAATTGAACGTACATACCTATGAAAATAACTTGTTGAAGCCTATAAATCCTTTTAAATTTTTAACTCTTTTAAAAAATAAAAAGAAGAACACCCGTATAATTAGTTGTACATATTTTATACTTCTTGTGCAAAAATTTTTTTAATTTGCAAAATTCTTTATGTAAAAATTCTTTAAATTTTCAATATTCTTTCAAAAATTGCATCATTTTTTGCATCATTGTACATAGCATTTGCATAGCATTCATTTTCTTTTGACTGAGCTTGATGATTGAACAAGTCCAAATAAAGCCGAAGACTGAGCTTGGTTGGACCTTACTGCACCTAAGTACACTAGAACCTCGTGGGAACTAGGTTTAAGGTACTTCCGGTCCATTAGGACTTAATTCATTGAGACTTAAAGCTGGGTTCAAGTCACTTCAACTGACTAACTAGAACTCTTTGAGAAGTACGCATGACTCTTATCGGTCGTGACCTATCTTGAACACTTGCACCTTTCACTTGGCTCAACTCAGTTGGAGTGGTGAGGGGGTTGGATTTGTCGGTCTGAGAAGCACACAGGTGGAAACATTCGTCCTCGTCTAGGGAGGGTAGTGCACCCCAACTTGATCCAGTTGCCATGAAGTCGAATGACAAGAGAGTGTGGGTTGCAATAAAGCTTCAAAAGAGGGATAGTCTTCTGGCTTAAGAGAAAAAAAATCCTTATGTAAAGGTTGTTATATATATTATATCAAAAAAAGAGAAGAATAAGAAGAGAGAAAAACTGTGAAAAGTGGAGGCTTAAAAATAAAATAAAATACATGTCGGAGTATGTATATATGTTGTATAGTCAATAAGCAAACTTGTGCATCAAAGTTATAACATGTGAGCCTCAGCTGGATGATTTGACTACACTGATCAGGCATCCCAGGATAGGTAGCTACACTCGCTACCGTCCCTTCTTTTCTTCACCTCCTCCTATTGAGTTGGATTCCACTTGAACATAAAAGGGAATACCCCGCTCCTCGAAGATAGAGTGCTGGATTGGGGAATCATTGGGTTGTTTTCTGGATAAGTCAGTTCCTTTGTCATTTCAGTTTGGGGAGAGCCACTATCACTTACGCTGTACAAGTCAGCTTCATAGTCATAAGGGTTTGCGTATGATGTAGGCTAGTTCTAACCTTTCTATGGTGGTGGTTTGAACCGAGTTCTATGACTCTCGAAGGCTGTTGTGTTTTATATTTGGTTCCCCACCAGGTTCCACACATATTTTCTCATTAACATCTAACCTGAGCTCCAAACTTTGATTTTGTAAATACGACTTTAACAACTGAAAGCAATTCTATTTATTCTCTCTTTTCCTTTTCTTCTTTATTCTTTCTATACTTATTGCATAAGTATTTGCTAGGGACTAGCAAAGGGATGTACAGGAGGGGTGATGAATCTCCATTTAATCACCTTTATTCTATCATTTTGGCCATACAAACCCTAGCTAATGCATGTAAATAGAATTAATTTGTATAAATAACACCCATCACTTATTGCATTTATTGCGTAAATAATATTGTTTTTAATGCCAAAATTATAGAATAAAGATAAGAAAAAAAGGAATAAGATATTGAAGATATTTTATGAACCCAACCCCCAAGACCAAGTCAAGAAATGAGTTGGTCGACAAGGAATACAATAGGGAGAGATAAGGGCCAAAAAATAGAATAACAATCCAATTCTTTTATTTTTTATTCATACATTTTTTACACTTATTTTGTTTATTCATCAAATGAAGAAACTTTGTACAAGAAAGTTGTAGATAATATTGTAAATAAAATTATAAAATTGAGTTTGTACAAAACTAATACACAGTGTTCATTTTATACACAAAATAAAAAGCCAAAAACCAAACTTCACAAACCCATATCTTTAGAATAAAAACTCAAAACATATCAAAATTACTCTAATTGTATATAACTTTTCACAATCTATTTAATAGTGGTGGTTTTATATTTTTTGGAGTTATTGTGTGATAGTTTGGTTTTTTACCCTAATTGTATATTGCACCCCATTTAAATAATCAATTTATTCATTCTTTATTATTTTTACTAAGTTATATTTTTATAATTTTGTTAATAGCATTCATAACATTTGCACATATTAAAACTAAGATAAAACCAAAAACAAAATGTAAAATAAAATAAGTTTATAAAAGCAAACATAAAATACCTATGTCATACATGTATATAAATAAGAGCGGATCATATACTTTTATATTTTTATAATATTGTAAATATTGTCTATATTATATTAAAAATAAAAAACAAGATTAAAACTTAATAAAATACATTAAAATAAAAAGATGTATATAAAATATAGGTAAAACACCTATAAATATACCTACATAATATACATATCTATTTATTTAAGTGTACAAATAAAATCATAAAAATATAATAAAAATATATTTATCTCATAGAAATAAAGTTGTAAATATATAAAATAAAAGGATAAAATAATAAAATAAAATTTACAAAATAAAAAATAAAAATGTACAAAACATAGAGGAATATACCTATGAATACACTATTAAAATTTAACTACAAATAAAAAAAGTCGAAAAAATAAATAATAAATTTTTTATTTTATATACAAAAATTTATAAAATTATTTACTATTTTAAAACAATTTTTTTCTAATAAATGGGCAGTTTTGGCGTTTAGTGTGGTCGCGTAGACCAATAGGAGTGCTCCATTCATTGACTCTGGTCAACTCCACGTCCTTCAATTCTGACCCCTATCAGAACCTCGAAACCCTCTTCTTCTTTGAATTTTTGACGACTCCCTGCTCATCCTTCCACCTTGAGCGCTCCACAAAAGATCTTCATATCACATCCATCTACCTCGCGAGATAATTAGATTCTCTCGATCTGCATCGATCTCACCAATAATCGTCGCCCCATATCACTCGACACAACTGCCTATAAATAATTCCCCCACTTCACCTTCTGTTCTTGATCCCTTTTGGAGCTCCTACAAATCTACCTCGTGCACGTGTGTGAACCACCGGTGACAACGACCATTTCCCCATCGAGTGGAGGCCAACGAGCAAGGAGAAGGGGAGGTCCATGATAGAGCTCCAGCATGCCCTGCTCCCTGAGTTCGTCTCAGGTATAAGAGTTGTTTTTCCTATTGTTCTAGGTACATGTTATCCCCGTATTTCCATTTATGTGTTCTATTTCGCATTTAGATCAATAGGTACTTTGGATTAGCTAAAACCCTTCGCCGGAGCCCTTGAGGTACGACCTTATTTCCCGACACTCTGATCATCCTTCTCCTCCCTAATCATCACTACTATCTTCCCGCACGTCTTCTCCACCCGATCCGATCGCCCAATCAACCAGATTAGTTCTTCGATCTGCGAATTAAAGGTCCAACTCCCTCATTCGTCGGAACTTCACCTTCCCCTGTCATCCCTTGCGCAACAACTTCAAAATTTGGTTGGAAGACTCGCCTCAAGCCGCCGCATTCTTCTATGTAGGTGCCCAAGCATTAGGACTCCTGGGGAGCTCATTTACACCTAAAGGAAGGTCCCTAAGTGGCTTTTTCTTCCTCAACATGCCAGGACCCCACTGTTGGGTTCTAGATTTTCTGAAGCACCTGGGATGGTTTGTACGAGGCCCCCTGATGTGTAGAGCCAAAGAGATCCTTGATTCATCATCGGAGGAGAGAGAAATCAGCATACGAAGTTCGGGGAAGACCACCTTCTTCACTGTTCTTTGTGCGAAGCAGATCCGTCTAATGAGGGATGTGACCTGGTTCTAATCTCAGTCTTCCATGCCACGCGCCCCTCTGATGTTGATTCCAGACCACGATCAGATAAGGAGCAATCATCGTCGAAGAGGAATGAGTCGTTGCGCACTCAACATGGGATAAGTGGACGACATCACACCATCCGATCGCGCGCTGAAAGGGGTAATTTTCACCTTTTTCCTTGCAATTTTGTATATTTATTATTTGGTCCTGTAAATAAAAGTTAGAGTGTTAAATAAATTGGATATTTTGCTAATGAGCGCCTGTATTTATTTAAATTGCATTTGGGTTCATTCCATCTCAGCTCATGTGTCATCCCATGCGAGTTGGGCAAATTGCAGGATACTCTTGCAAGTTTTTGTATTTAAATTTAGTCTAATAAATTGCTAATAATATTATTTGTTTTTGTAGAAATTGCTAGAAGGCCTTTTAACTCTCTGATATTTGCACTTTGGTCCTTCCCAGGCTCAATCACGTGTAGTGCCATGTTATGGGCAAATTGCATGTCTATCCCCAACATTCTTGTATTTATGAAAAAGTTCAATGAAATGGAATTAACGTTGTATATTATTGGCACTTTTGCACTGTTGCCCTAGGACTTTTTTTTGCAAAAATGTCCCTGCTAGGACATATATTTTTGTATGTTTTATCTAATTATTTAAAAATACCTAGCATGCTCTGAAAAATCCAAAAAATGAGATTAGATGCTTCTTGCCTCATATTTTCATGCCCTATAGTTGTTTGGCATTTTTGTACATTTAATCGATTTATGAAAAATGAAATGGAGCCTATTTGTGAACTGTTCAACTTATAAAATCCCAAAAATATATAAAAACATCTGTAAAAATTCCAAAAATATTACACAAAATATATTTTGACCAAGTGTAATTTCAGAATAAAAGCCACTAAAAATAGAAAAACAAAAACCCTAAAAATTGAAAAAACCCCAAAATCTCTTATAAAAATCTAAAAAATCTTTTAAAATCCAAAAATATATTTTTCAATTGTAAAATTTTATTTATATAACGTATTTATATATTAAAGTTAATTTGGGTAATTTTATGACTTATTTACTATTTTTAATATACAAATCAATTTCAGGTGTTTTATTAATCCCTTATTTGGGATATTTTTAACTTTAAAAATACATAAAAAATAGCAAAAAATCTATAAGAATAAGAAAAAATAAGAAAAGTATAAAAATCACAAAAATACTCTAGTTAATGTATTTTTACTATTTTTAAATATTTATGTATTTATGGTATCTCTATATACCTCATATTGTATTTGTACATACATATATCTATATATATAATTTAAATGAAAAAGAAACATAAAAAATGAAAAAAAAAAGAAAATACAAAATTATAAATCCAAAAATAAAATAAAATATAAAATTAAAATCCCACAAAAAAGATATATGCATATACATGATAAATGACTTGTTGTATGAAAATAACCATAGGCTACCTATATTGCTCTCTGTGGTTCGACCTCTACAGACTTGCTTGCTATGAAATTTTTTTGGTAGAGATAATAAATTTTAACCTAAATTGTGCTCTTCAATGCCTTTTTGAATGGTGGGTTAATTGCCGACTAACGAGGAATCATTGAGTTCTCAACTCATTGACCATGGCTTCACCTTGTGAAGCCATGCGACCCTCTACGTACCCCTTGTTATCAGGTACTTCTCTATTCAGGTTTATTTATGGGAAGACATGCCATTTTCCCGTAGAGATCATGTTGAAATCAGAATGGCCGATAAAAGAGATATTACTTGATTACCGAGAGTCAGAACCAAGAGGAAGATAGATTTGAATGATCTAGTTGAGACCAGACATATGATAACACTCTCATCAATAAGGACAAGGTCAAGAGGTGGTATGATAGACATATTCGCCACAAGACCATTGTTCCTTGCCAGAAGGGTTGGCTATTCAATGCACGATTGAAAATCTTTCCTAGCAAATTAAAAAGAAAATGGGAAGGTCTATATATAGTCAGAATGGTTCATGATAACAATAAAATAGACATATCGGATGTGTCTCCGGGTGTGGAGCCATTCGTGGTGAAGGAGCAAATGTTGAAGCACTTCGTGGAACCTACAGATCATTTGGCCTGAGTTAAGATGATATACTATCTACAAGACTTGTGACTACTTTTCATCTTCATTTATTTCCAATATAGAGACCTTGATACAATTCATTTCTGGAGCATACACCACTTGTACATTCTTCTTAGATCCCAATTGTCCATATTTTTGCCCGTCCTTATATGTAGAATACCATATCCTAAGAATAGGAGGGACCGGTTATTTATGTTGATTTTTCATTTTCTTAATTTTTTTATTTTTATTTTTCTTGTTTGGCATTTTTTCATAGATATCGTTCGTCCCCAATTTTTTCCACATTCTTTCCACACTTAGGATACTAGATCCTAAGTATAGAGGCGACTGAGTGATCATATTGAGTTCATTATATTTCTTTTATTTTCTTTCATCATTTCAATTATGCATTTCTTGCTCTCTGTTACCTCATTTTTGTCTTCCGTAATACTTACGATGAACATATCGCAAGTATTTGGGGTGACTGATTTCTTTTCATTCGTTCTTTTCATACACTTTTACTTAGCATGAGTTATGTCCTCTTTTTTTCCCTTTTTGTATGACGACATAACACAAGCTAAGTATAGGTGGTGCGTATATATTCTATATATACTTTTGTCCATAAGTCGTACTATATGTACTTTCTATATATATATAATCCATAAAAAGTGGGCGTGGGTAAAATTTAATTAAAAGATATTTATTAAGTATTTATATAAATCATGTAATTAAAAAATCTATGTAAAAATCTTATTTAAAAGATGTATTTAAAATTGATATTTAAAATGTGTATTTAAAATATGTATAGTACTTATTCTAAAATCTTATTTATTTAAATGTGTTACAATAATTTATCTTTAAAATACTTGTATTTAAAATTTGTAAAATGCATTTGTTATTTAATCCATAATAAAATATTGGTAACTTAACCTGTAAACTTTTGTAAAATATGATTATTTATAAAAAATGATAAATCCATAAAATTCCTAAAAAATACAAACTCCTCAAATCCATAAATATATGAAAATTCTTAAAACACATTAAAATGAGTAAAATTCAGAAAAATTACCTCAAGAAAACATTGTTGCATTTCCATTCAATTTTTTCAGAATAAGTTTGTGTTCTCGAACTAAAGATTGGAAATAGTTCAAGGTATTGATCTTGATTATGACCTTTGACCCTAAATTCTAAGGAGTCTAGTAATGATGTGTAGTTTAGAATTTTCAGATCTTTGACTTAAATTTTTGAGTTCCACAGGATCATGTTCGGAATTCAACTTAAATCCTCCTAAGTATAACACTTAATGTCATTCGTTTAACTCTTCAATAGTGGACCAATTTTAGACATATGCACTCCACATTTAGCTCGACTTGCATGAGGTTGCGATGGGCAGTTCAATTTAGTGGTGTATTTTCATCATTGTCTACTTGCACAAACATCTCAAGATAGGAGTTTTGGGGTTTAAATAAAGCTACGGATGAGGGATGATTTTCTTGCACAATTTTTTCTAAGACCCCAAAACATAGGTGGAACAAAAGATTCTGTATCCATCGGGGAAAAATCATGAAGTACATTGATGACCAAAAATGGTCTAAGCTTGATATAGCTCAATTTGCATTAAGGTTAGGAAGTGTGGCACAACTTCCTTTATGTTCCATAATTCTATTACGTAGTTCTCTTCATAGTCTTGTTTGCACCATCCTCTCAGTCGCATACTCTCACAACCTTGAAATGGTAGAACCATGTGCGTGAAATTTTTAGCTCTTCCTAAACAAAGCACTGAATCACCAAAGAGTCCACTCCTCTGGTAACTCATACTCGTAAGGACAAATATTTCCTTCTATGGTCAGTTGCTTCTCATCTTTATAACCGAAAGGGAAAGAAGCTTGAAGAATGAGAAAAGAAGTAGGAATGGACAAGTGTAGTCTTCATTGCTTGTAAAGCTCCGTTATTGTAAGCGAGTCATCACCAAGAAGCAAACCTTTTTTTCTATATCTTGATTTTTATGGAATTTTTGGTATAGGCTTATTTTGATCTTTTTCTTTGTGTTATCATTGCCCTACATTCTTGTTTGTGCCACAACGGATATAGTATCTTTTGGTTCGCCTATTTTTTGCGGTCTTGTAAAAAGTTACGTCGATGGACCATTCCCCATCCAAAGCATTATCTCAATCCATCTCAGGTATTTAGATATCATTGTTTCGAAAAGGAGTGGGTTAGAGTATGGTTTTGGTAGTCCCCATGAATGGTTCCTGAGCCACCCTTGATGAGGCGACCTAGTATCGTCTCAACTTCGATTCCGGGATATCTCAACAATCCATCTGGTTTGAGCTAAGTGTTAAGTGTAAGGTCTCTAATCAATCCACTGTCTCAAGAGTCTTGCAGATGATATGAAGGGTTCTACTTAGACACATTGTATTGACTCATGAACATAGTCTCATGGAATAGAAAGTATTAAGTCAAGGTGACCTGAAGTATCCCCAATTCGAGTCCTCCTTGAGTTCCTCTGAAATTAACTGTGTTATGGTCTCTACCAAGCTCTAATCTTTAGCTTTATTAAGGCTTGTTCAATTGTCTTAATTATTTCAAAAAATACAAATGCTATGTACAATGTAAGAAAATTTTTGTGAAGCAATTTTTAGATTTTGAACTGTTTATGAGATTTTTGAAATTTTTTTTGTAAATTTTTATGCAATTTTGAAAACATTTTGCACATTTAAGGTTTTCTATTTTGCAAATTATTAGGGAATTTTTAAAAATAAAAGAGTTAGTGAAATATATATGTGCAAATATTTACACGGGCGTGCATCCGTATTTACAAGAGTTGTTTGAAAGAATTTACACTAGGTATTGAGTCAGTTATTATTTACAAGTATTTATCTACTTGGTTTGCAAAGAATATTTATTTATTTTAGTAATGTACGGTGTTCTCAAAATAATTTGAAAATATTTTAATAAACATTTTGAAAGCTTTATTTTGTAAATAATTTAACGAGTAATTTTTGCTAATATTTACAAAATTTGGAAATCGCTTTACAAAGATTTTTCAAACAATATGTATAGCTTTTTCAAAGTATTTTTGCAAACATTTTGCAAAACATTTTTAACCATCTAATTAACTGTGATTACAAATAATTTTTGAAATTTTTTACACATGTTTTTCATTGTATTCATTATAGCTGATTAATTATATATTCTAATACATATAGTAAATTAGCCATATTATTGTAAATATTAAAGCATGAGTTATGACTAAAGTATATACATTGTATATACGACCCCCAGTACTTAGCTTGAGCTATGTCCTCACAGGTGAGAGAGAAAAATGAAGACACAACTCGTGTTAGTTGTTGGAAAGTCTATACTACAACGAGTAAAGTAAAGAAGAAGTTAGTCATCCTCCTATAGTTAGGATCAATTACCCTAATTATAGTAGGCTGTATAAAAAATGGGAATGACCGAGTATCAAAAAGTACGAAATCAATGGACTCAGCTTCTCCCCCCATACTTAGGGTAAAATATCCTTCAGTATAGAGATAATATCAAAAATTAGGGAGCAAGTGAGAAAAAGAATAATGGATAATCTAAGGGAATTCATCCCCCTATACTTAGGATGAAGCATATACTAAGTATAGCATTGATAAATGGAGTGATAGCAACACGAAAGAAAGAATTAGAAGAATGAAAACAAAAAGAAGAAAAGCGGAAGAAGAAAATCTAATCAAATCAAAGATATTAATAGGAGCATTGTCTGACACCATTATGTTAGCCATGTGAGTTTGAGACGAACCATTCCTACAATAAATGTTATTATAATGTTTTATTTATCAATAAAAGTTATTGGTTTATTTCACTCCTTATTTGAAATTAATTGAATGAATGTACTATAAGGTCCCTTAATACAATTAGGGTTATGTACCATAGCATTCTTAATGATTAAGAACTAATGATTCTTTTGTTCAATCATAAAGGTTGAAGCTTGGATGGATATTTAAAAAGTTATATTGAGGACTATTAAGCACCATCAAATAATTATTAAGAGATGATCTCCTGCTCGAGCAGGAGATGGCAATCATTTCTCCATTGACTGGTGTCTGACTAACCTCTTGATGTAGGTCCTCTAAATACGAATAGACACTCGGAGGTCTCATATTAGTTTGGTCAAAGTGTAGACTTAATGATATGAAGATAACCAAGTCCTATAATATACTGTCATGATATATACATCTATCATCTTATCAGACACATATGTATTGTATTATATCTAACTTTGTTCATTTGGCAGACCCATAGGTTGATGACCTAATCAAGAACTATACATCGGTAAAGTTGGTGTACGTACAAGGGCAAATGATTAATATGATAAATGTGGAGACTTTGTTACAATGGCCAAGCTTCACAAGGAGATGTGACTACGCTGGTCACACTCCAATTCTCCTCTCATTCATCTACCTTCTTTCCTCTTTCGATTATTCACACAACATGATCTGAATTTAGAAGAGAATACCCTCCTCCTCAAGGATCGAGTGACTGGATGAGGAAGACATGGCAAGTATTACTGGGGTGGTCGGTTTCTTTACCTCCTTAAGCATGAAGAGCTAAAACAATTCACTCGTAGTGCAAATTGATTCCATGGTTGAAAGAGTTAGTGTGATTGATGCGTGGATTTTAGCAAGCTGTTGTGGAGAACCTGGATAAGGATTGTGGACTTAGGGATTGTTAAGACTAAAATCCTAATCCTAGTTAACGCTTCGACAAGATGCTTATTATGAGGTCCGATCATGGTTTGTCATTTATTTGTTCTGATGAATTGGTTTAGGAAAACAAATTCATTCTAGCTTTCTTTCTTCTTTCTTCTTTCTTCAAATAAGTATTTGCTAAGGGACTAGCAAAGTTTATGTATGGGGGGTTGATGAATGCATGATTCATCATTGTTTCTGTTGTATTTTATCTTAAAACCATTAATAAATACAAGTAAATAAGCATTAATATTCACTTTTTAGCAAAAGTTCATTCATTAAAAAAACTCATTTTTTTGCATTAAAAATAAGTAAGAATTAAGAAAATAAAAAAAGAAAAAATAAGGCATACTGTAAATATGTATATATTATATAGAATGTCATAGAAAATATAAATATATATGTAAGATATATTTAGATAACCTAACCACTTAGACGAAGTCAATATGGCTTGGTCAACAAACATGAATGTGGGGACAGATAAGTAAGAAAGTAAAAAAAATACTAACCTTGTACATTACACATAATTATTCTATTACATATATAATCTTCACATAATATAATTTAATTTATATGTAAATATTTTTCACTAAATTCTTCACCATTGTGTTTATTAAAACATGTATAAAAATAATAAAAAATTCCATACAGTAAATAAAAGTAAATAGACATCGAAATGGTCAATTTCGCTACATCTGAACCTCGGAACTTCATCATACGGGCTCCAATTTCACCCTACTCATCTTTGAAGTTCAAGTTATAAAATTATATAATTAATGAAGGTGATTTGATCAAAAAATGGAGTCCGTTTTCAAAAAGTGGCTTTTGTACTGATTGACAACTAGGTTACTGGATTGTTTAATTTATTCTGTACATTCTACATATAGTAAAATTGATTTAGTAAATTTTAATTATTTTACTGATCTTTTAGTTTATAAATAAAAAACCAAAATTAAATTTATATCTAATATTTAAAATAAATAAATAAATAACCTATAAAATATATAAGAATGAACTACAATATATATATATACTGGTATTTATTTACGGAAAAATGGGGCTGCCCCCACCCCTTTTTTCGTAAAATTTTTAATTTTTCTAGAAAAATATCACCTTGTATATTAATCCCTATATCCCTCCTATATGCCATTCAAATTTCACCGAAAACAGAGACTCCCACGACCTCCATCCGGACGTCATTTTTTTACGGTCATAGGATTCTTTAAATCGACCATGTCTGGATGGAGGCCGTAGGAGTCTCTGTTTCTGACGAAATACGATTGGCATATAGGATCGATATAGGGATGAATATACAAAGTGATATTTTTCAGAAAAATAAAAAAATTTGCCAAAAAAAGGGCGGGCAACCTTGTTGGCTGCCCCCAGGGGACAGTCCCATCAACCCCATTTATTAATCTATGTAAAATTATTTATTAAAACCTATAAAAATTCACAAAATTCTATATATTATTATTAAATTAATAAATTATTATAATGGTACTTTAGTTTTTGAAATATTAAATTAAAAATGTAAATCCTTTTTATACAGTATATTATATATACCTATTAATATTTTATTTGTATATCATTAAATATATATTATATAGATAATAACATAATTTAGTTAAATTACTTGTCTATATTTTTCATTTATATATATTTAAAACAATTTAATTAATTAATTAATACATAATTTGTTAGGTGTTTTTATTTCTGGATTTATGTGGTGAGGAAACTTGTTAGTACTACAAGCATCTTATTCCATGAACCAGGTTGTTGAGGCTATTGCAATGACCCAATTTCAGCAATTTTTATATCCCTTGATTTACATCTAACCTTAAATCTAAACGACCCATTTCTTAGCCTGATTGACACTCATTCACGCCACCCTTCGATTTAACCCAACTCCATTCACATTTCTCTATTTAAGCCACAAACGGTGGCGAGATTAAACAACTGCTCCAACCTCAAGTTTAACTGATCGAGCCTCATACATACAAGATCTAGATCTTCTTCCTTGAATGACAGACAAGGGAGTGAACCATCCCGCATGGAAGAAGGGTGCACGAGGAGTAGTTCCATGTCTTCACTGCCTTGAATCATGGATGTGACCGTTGTTCTAGATTGAACAAGTACCAGCGTTTGAGCTACGACCTAGAAGATCTACTTTGCAGGTACAATTCACTCATCAAAAATTGACTTTTTAATTTCTTTTTAGGCTACTTAATAACTATTTATATACTTCCTAATCACCCAAGTATATATTTCATTCAAATGCCCTATACATATGATTCTTTGATAAAATTTTGATCTGAAATCCACTATCTAAATCATATTTTGTAATGCAAGAATTGCAACAATTTAATATCAAATCAATGGAGCCATTATTCATTCTTGGAAGGTTTGTCATCGGTTGAGTTATTATTCAGCAAACATGGAGCATCATCAATTTGCATCGATTGAGGTGAACCATCATCTGCACAAGAGCAGGAAGTTCAGCCCATACCTAAAATGCTAAAATCTGAGATCATCATATTCCAATTTTCCTTACCATAAGGGAGCTCGGAGGGGGAAGAGCCCCCTTTTGGTCCTATTAGAGACTCTCCATCTATTCGATGCCACCATGGAACAACGTCGGAGCCGATCGAAGACATTTAACATCGACGCCCTATCCTAATTTGGGGAAGAACAAGATGAACTCTAGGAGCCACAGTTTAGCTACACGTGTCTTTAATAAGCGCTCTAGATGGTTTAAAAAATAAAAGAGTTAGTGAAATAAATATGTGCATATATTTACACGGGAGTGCATCTGTATTTACAAGAGTTATTTAAAAGAATTTACACTAGGTATTGAGTCAATTATTATTTACAAGTATTTATCTACATGGTTTGTAAAGAATTTTTATATATTTTAGTAATATACAGGGTTCTCAAAATAATTTGAAACTATTTTAATAAACATTTTGAGAACTTTATTTTGCAAATAATTTAACAAGTAATTTCTGCTAGTATTTAATTTGCAAAGATTTTTTTCAAACAATATGTGTAGATTTTTCAAAGTATTTTTGCAAACATTTTGCAAAACATTTTTTACCGGCTAATTAATAGTGATTAAAAATAATTTTTTTGAAAATTTTTGCACATGTTTTTCAATGTATTCTTTATAGTTGATTAATGATATATTCAAATTCATATAGTAAATTAGCCATATCATTGTAAATATTAAAGCAGGAGTTATGACTAAAGTATATATATTGTATATACGACCTCACATACTTAGCTTGAGATATGTCCTCATAGGTGAGAGGAAAAAATGAAGACATAACTCGAGTTAGTTGTAGGAAAGTCTATACTACAACGACTAAAGCAAAGAAGAAGTCAGTCATCCTCCTATAGTTAGGATCAATTATCCTATGTATAGTAGGTTGTATAAAAAATGGGAATGACCGGGGATCAAAAAGTACGAAATCAATGGACTCAGCTTGTCCCCCCATACGTATGGTAAAATATCCTTAAGTATAGAGATAATGTCAAAAATTAAGGAGCAAGCGAGAAAAAGAATAATAGATAATCCAAGGGCACTCATCCTCCTATACTTAGGATGAAGCATATACTAAGTATAGCATTGTGAATGGAGTGAGGGCAACACGAAAGAAAGAATTAGAAGAATAAAAACAAAAAGAAGAAAAGAAGAAGAAGAAAATCTAATCTAATCAAAGATATTTATAGGAGCATTGTTTGTCACCATTATGTTAGCCATGTGAGTTTGAGGTGAACCATTACAACAATAAATGTTATTGTAATGTTTGATTTAATAATAAAAGTTATTGGATTATTTCACTCCTTGTTTGAGATTAATTGAGTGAATGTACTATATAGTCCCTTAATACAATTAGGGTTATGTACCACGACATTATTAATGATCAACAATTGATGATTCATTTGTCGAATCATAAAGGTTGGTGCTTGGATGGATATCTAAAGAGTTAGATTGAGGACTCATTAAGCACCGTTAAATGATTATTAAGAGATGATCTCCTGCTCGAGCAGGAGATGGCAATCCTTTCTCTGTTGACTGGTATCTGACTGACCTCTTGATGCAAGTCCTCTAAATAAGAACAGATACTCGGAGGTCTTAGATTAGTTTAGTCAAAGACTTGACTTAATGCTATCAAGATAACCAAGTCCTATCATATATTGTCCTGATATATACATACGTCTTTTGATCAGACCTATATGTATTGTTATATGTCTAACTTTGTTCATTTGGCAGAACCATAGGTTAATGTCCTAATCAAGATCTATACACCAGTAAAGTTGGTGTATGTACAAGGGCATATGATTAATACGATAAATGTGGAGACTTTGTTACAATGGCCAAGCTTCACAAGGAGATGTGACTACACTGGTCACACTCCAGTTCTCCTCTCATTCGTCTACCTTCTTTCCTATTTTGATTATTGACACAACATGATCTGAATTTAGAAGAGAATACCCTCCTCCTCAAGGATCGAGTGGCTGGATGAGGAAGCCATGTAGAGTTTTACGGGGGTGGTTGGTTTCTTTACCTTCTTAAGCATGAAGAGCTAAAATAATTCACTCGTAGTGCAAATTGATTCCAGGGTTGGAAGAGTTAGTGTGATTGATATGTGGATTTTATCAAGCTGTTGTGGTGAACCTGGATAAGGATTTGTGGACATAAGGACTGTTAAGACTAACATTCTAATCCTAGTTGAGTCTTCGATAAAATGCTTATTGTAAGGCCCGATCATGTTTGTCCTTTGTTTGTTCTCATGAATTGGTTTAGGAAAACAAATTCATTCTAGCTTTCTTTCTTCTTTCTTATTTCTTCTTTCTTCAAATAAGTGTTTGCTAAGGAACTAGAAAGTTTAAGTATATGGGGTTGATGAATCCATGATTCATCACTATTTCTGTTGTATTTTATCTTAAACCCTTAACAAATACAAGTAAATATGCATTAATATTCACTTTTTAGCAAAAGCTTATTCGTGAATAGAAACTCATTTTTTTGCATTAACTATTCATTAGAATTAAGAAAATTAAAAAAATAAGGCATATTGTAACTATGTGTATATTATACAGAATGTCATAGAAAATATAAATATAGTTGTAAGATATATTTAGAAAACCTAACCACTGAGACCGAGTCAGCATGTCTTGGTCGGCAAACAGGAAAGTAGGGAGAGATAAGTAAGAAAGTACAAAAATATCTAACCTTGTACATTGCACATAAATATTCTATTTTTATTACATTTTTAATCTTCACAAAATATAATTTAATTTATATGTAAATATTTTTCACTAAATTCTTCACCATTGTGTTTATAAAAATATGTATAAAATTAAGAAAAAATTCAAAACAGTAAATAATAGAAAATAGACTTCTAAATTTTCAATTTCCCAACTTCTGAACCTCAGAACTTCATCATACGGGATCTATTTTCACTCTACTAACATTTTAAGTTCAAGTTATAAAATTATATATATAATGAAGGTGATTTCATCAAAAAATGGAGTCTGTTTTCAATAAGTTGCTTTTGTACATATTGACAACTAGGTTACTAAATTGTTTAATTTATTTTGTACATACTATATATAGTACAATTGATTTAGTAAATTTTAATTATTTTATTGATCTTGTAGTTTATATATAAAAATCCACAGTTAAATTGTTATTTATTTTTTAAATTAATAAAAAACCTATAAAATATATTAGAATGAACTACAATATATATATATATACTTCTATTTATTAATATATGTAAAATTATTTAATAAAACCTTCAAAAACTCACACAATTCTATTTATTATTGTATAAATTAATAAAATATTATAATGGTACTTTAGTTATTGAAATAATAATATAAAAATGTAAATCCAATTTATAGAGTATATTATATATATATTAATATTTTATTTATATATCATTAAATATATATTATTTATATATATAATAACATAATTTAGATAAATTACTTGTATATATTTTTCATTTATATGTATTTAAAATTAATTAATTAATACATAATTTATTAAGTGTTTTTAAATTCGTATTTATGTAGGGAGGACACTTGTCAGTACCATAAGCATCTTATTCCATGAACTAGGTTGTTGAGGCTATTGCAACGACCCAATTTCAGCAATTTGTATATCCCTTGATTTACATCTTACCTTAAATCTAAACAACCCATTTCTTAGCATGATTGACACTCATTAAAGCCAACCTTCTATTTAACCAAACTCCATTCACATTTCTCTATTTAAGCCACTCAAGGTGGTGAGATTAAACAAGTGCTCTGTCCTCAAGTTTAACTGACCAAGCCTCATACTTCTAAGATCTAGATCTTCTTCCTTGAGTGCCAGATGAGGGAGTGAACCATCCCGCATGGAAGAAGGGTGCACGAGGAGTAGTTCCAAGTCTTCATTGCCATGAGTTATGTATGTGACTGTTGTTCTAGCTCGAACAAGTACCAGCGTTGGAGCTACGACCTAGATGACCAACTTTGCAGGTACAATTCACTCATCAAAATTTGAGTTTTTAATTTCTTTTTAGGCTACTTAATAACCATTTTTATACTCCTTAATCACCTAAGTATAGATTTCATTCAAAAGCCCTATCCATATAATTCTTTGATAAAACTTTGATCTGAAATTTACTATCTGAACCCTATTTTGTTACGCAAGAATTGCAACAATTTAATGCCAATTCAATGGAGCCATTCATTCTTGGAAGGTTCATCATTGGTTGAGTTATTAATCAGCAAACTTGGATCATCATCAATTTGCATCGATTTAGGTGAACCATTATCTGCACAAGAGCTGGAAGTTCAGCCCATACCAAGAATGCTAAAGTCCAAGATCTTCATATTCCAATTTTCCTCACCATAAGGGAGCTCGGAGGGGGAAGAGTCCCGTATGGGTCCTATCAGAGACTCTCCATCTATTCGATGCCACCATAGAACAACGTCGAGCCTATTGAAGACATTTAACATCGACACCTTGCCTCGATTTGGGGAAGAACAAGACGAACTCTAGGAGCCACAATTTGCCTGCACGTCTTTAATAAGCGCTCTAGATCACATCGCCAACTTTTAATCTCAATCATTCAGACAAACTGGTGGAGAAATTGCAATGCAAACCTACTACAAGAATTCAAAATTTATACGCGCCCAAGATAGTTTATCAGAATTGCATTCAGGTCCCACCGAAGGGA
Source organism: Ottelia alismoides (assembly GCA_037367405.1). Lineage (NCBI taxonomy): Eukaryota > Viridiplantae > Streptophyta > Magnoliopsida > Alismatales > Hydrocharitaceae > Ottelia > Ottelia alismoides. The sequence continues at coordinate 740,166 of JAZKJV010000329.1, forward strand.
CTTAAATGTGAAAATACATTTTAGTTTTGGAAACTTTTTCTTACAGTTATACCTATGTACTGTAACTTATTATTGGACATCATAGAGACATTATTTTTTGCAAAGTTTTCATGGGTAGTCACGTAACTACCCTAGCATGGTTATAATGTATTTTTGAGGATTTTTCTTTGCTTCTTAGTTGTGATTTTATTTTTGGAAATCTTTTTTTTAGCTTTATTTTCTGTGTCTTTTGAGCCCGTTGCTCGGTTTTTCCTCACGCCACCTACAAATATAGTATCACCTATTCATACTATATAATAGATCATTCGCACAATTATAATTCATTTTTTGAAAATTTTAAAAAACATTTTCTTCATTTCTTTTATTAAATTTAACTACTACATTAGAATATTATATTACATTATATTTTACCTACTATATTGTATCATAAATTTTGCTAAATTAGTCTTTTTTTAAAAAATCGAATAAAATTTACAAAATAAAATAAAAGTTTTCGAAAATAAAAACCATAAAAACTAAAAACTACAAATATAGATTCTAAAGAAGAAAATCAATTTCAAAATTCATCCTTGAAATCAACGTATAGTTTCTATCTCCTTGTGTTCAACCTAGGGACACTTACCTGATAAATATCAAGTGAAAAGAGATAGAGAGAATGTATTATCTTATTTTATTCATCTTCTATATTCTATCACTCTCTTCTCTTATTTTTGTTTGATCGATACTCATATCTTCGCGGATTACTACAATCTGACTACCATCTCTTTCTCAATTTAGCCACGAGGGGAGGCACACTCATCACCTCCCAGCACTTGTGGAAGACACGTAGGAAGTTCTTGAGACCTCTAGGTGTCAAATTAGACAAAGAAGAAATGTCTGATCGAAGCTCCCTAGGCGAATGTTCTTGGCTATTCATCCAGGTGTCCTCTCCATCGTTCGATCAAAACGCCACACCAGATCTACTCCTGATCGTCAAATACGAAGCAAAACGATATGTTCCTCTACTGTAGATCAACTTGTGAATCTTCATGGGCCATTGATGGCATGTACGTGGAGGATATTTTGAATTTCATACCCCTTGCATTTCTGTCTTTTATTTTTATTACTTAAACATTCATTCGCAGCTTATTAAGTTTAGTAATTTTAACCAAAGGACCTCCAAAGTATCTGCTATTTGCATTTTAGTCCTTCGCTAGTTCACCTCGCATAAAGATTCACATGATGTGGTTTTGGGAAAATTTGTAGGGGACCCGTTATAGTTTTTGGACATTTTATTAAATGCTTAGAACTTTTTGTATAATTACATTTTAGTCCCTATGAGACAAGTGTAGAGCACGTGTAGGTGGGTTTATTATACTTTTTGGTCGGGATTTGATGTAGTGTGCTAAAATGTTTAAAAATTGCATATTGGTCATTATGTTTTATATTAGTATTTTTATGTGTTTTTTTCTATTTATTACAACCATTTATCCAAAATTATTGGAAATGACATTAAATGCTTGGAACCATAGTTTACCTCATATATTTTTGATTTGGCATTTGAAGTTTTTTTGAATTCATTAAAAATCAACATGTTTTCTCTTGTTTATCAAATAGAAATCCATAAGAATTCGATTTGTTTTAAATCCAAAAAATATATTATATGTATTTTATTATCTTTTTACAAATGTCCAAAAATCACATAAAAATATCAAATAAAAAATATATAAATCTTGTAATCGTAAAAATATTATAAATTTATTTAAAATATAGAAAAATAAAAAAATTATATTTTTTATCTCTAGATTTTCTTTATTATATATAGTATGTAATAAAATTAATGTAGGTTATTTCTGTACTGATATATATTTTTAAAACCGTAAACAAGTATTTGTATTTAATATAACCCTAATTGTACTATGATAACTATTATGTAAATACATTATTTTTTATTTCAGATTAAGGAATGATCTGAAATAACTTTTATTACATAATAACTCATTATGGACTCACATGTCCAATAATCTCCAACTAGACCAAAGAGCAATTAATGGGCTAATATTTAAACCCATGCTCATGTGCTAATCATAAGTCACATAGACAAATAGCTTGGTCAACTAACTAGTCTTTTTTTTGAGAGACTATGCCCAGTCCTTTTATAGACTTTCAAATCTTATAGTAACAGTGCTCCCATCCAATGCGATAATAACATCTTATCAACTCAATCTTGTTAAAGTAGTCACAATTCCTTGCAATATTGATATTTTTAGACTTTATCACCACAACTCAACAGTTAATATAACCGTTAAAGGATTTCTATTATCATTATCAAAATACCCTTATGCCTAGAGATTGCAATCTCCTTCCACTAAAACATAGTCTTAAGTCTTGTTAGGTATCTTTTGGTAAGACTTTTTTTATCACTATCTACAAAGCGTTAAGTACTTAAAGATAGGACTTTGAGATATCTATCTCTTATTGTCTTTTGAATATGTTGTTCATTATTATTACAATTATGTGCTTTATTTCCATAGTAGGATTGGTGATAATTTACCATTCACACTTCATGCCAAACATCCAGCTTTTTATGTACACATCTGGTACACACCAAGCTTCTTATAGTTGATCCATATGGGCATGAAGCTATAGCATTTATCCCTTTAGATAGGTCATAACCATATCTTACGAGATAATCCCTTAACTTGGAATCTCCAAAGTGGAATATGTCCAAAATTTACCCATATTGTAAGGATCCCAATGCCATCTTCTTTTTGATTCTAAATAACTTCAGAACTAAGATCTAAGAGGAATCCTTGAGATACTTTTCAAAGATATGGGATAAACAAATTATAAACACTTATTTTGATCCTTATGTCATTCAAATGATTAGGATTTCATCAACATTTAAGTATTTGAATACAATAACACTCTCATTAAGATTTAAAAGATACATCAAAAATCTATATGAAATTATTACATTTATAATTTCATCAAATCTTAAGTTTCAACTATAAGAGGCTTCTATATGTCCATAGATGGAGTTCCTTAGCTTGCACACCTTGCTTTCCTTAACTATTAAGCCCATGGTCTACTTCATATAGATATCCTCGTTGAGGTATTCATTAAGGAATGCAAAGTTGAGTTCCATCTTCCAAATGTCATAGTCATGTTCTGCAGCTATTGTTAGGAATACTTTGATGGGTTTGGAAATCAAGTCTCATCACAAGTGATGTTTTCTCTATATTCGTTGCCCTCGGCTACGAGCCATGCTTGGAAGGTAGAGACCTTCTCAGCAGGTTCCCACTTTCTCTTGAAGATCCATTTACATATACCAAATCTGGCTAGCATAGGTGGATACTCAAGGGTCCAAACATAACACTTGTGCTTGATGTATACTTTGGTCTTTATTATTAACTTCCATCTATCCATGTCATGATACTCAAAATCTTCACTATATGAAGTCAAATCATTGTTAGACTTTTCTGACACACGGTATCCATACCCTCTGTGTTATCTTACTACTCTCAAACTAATTTGAAAAGGTATGATTGTTTTATATTTAATTATTCTTCTAGTTCATGATTTTTAGGAACCTCAATATCCTCCTTTGTTATGATGAGTCCCTTTACTTCGTTCTTATCTTGACTCTTTAGAAAGCCATCATCTAAGATAATATCCTCAGAGACGAAATCTTTTAAGAAGCTCTTAAAGTACGTATCCAATACCATGCTTTATATACCTAATGAAGTAAAACTTTGTAGTGCCATATTCGAGCTTACTTGCATTCATGTTTCTATCATGGTCCAAGCACCTCTAAATCCTCATGTGTCAAACACCGGTCTTAGCACGTGAGGGGTTTTGTATATGTATTTTCTTGGTATCTTATTAATGATATATATTGTAGTCTCTACTACATGACTCGAAAAGGTAATTACGCTAAGAGTCATCGATTATCAAATCAAGCCAGGCATGATCAAGTTGCATCTCTCTACAACTCTATTGAACTGAGGTGTATTTAAAGAATTGAGATGGGAAGAATATTCCTTTATCTATAAGGTATTTTCTAAAGTTATCTGATAGGTTTTGGCTACGTCGTTCAGGTCACATTCTTTTCACCTTCTTATTACTTTGGTTAACAATTAAAATTATGATATCTTTGAACATTTCAAAGGTCTCTAATGTTTAAGGGAGAAATCCCATCCCACTAATGATCATTAATGGCTATCACATATCATTAATGTTTATTAAGGTATAGAGGGTACACATACATCAATATGTATGAAGTCTTGGATACCTCATCTTCTTAAATCATTCCCAAAAAGGGTGCATTGGACATTCTGCTTTGAATACAATATTCACATGTATGTAAGCAAATTTCAAACACTATAAAGTTTTATGACTTACTAGTCTTTTCTCTCATATACAAATTTATGTTCAAGTCTCAATGCCAGATAATTATCAAATGATTATCTCCTCCTATTGATATTTAAGGTTTAATTTTAAGTATGATATATGTTACTGAACCATTCATCAATATTCTAATTTAGTAGAGTCTTCTAGATGTTAGATTACCATCTAAAATTGATCTATAATAACTCTTTATGATAGCTCTATCTCAGAATGATTATCTATTTATAACAAGTTTAGCATCGCATTTTCAATCATGTCCTAGAGAGAGTCACTTAAAAGATGTTAAAATAATCTTTCATTATTTAGCCACTGATGGTTTTGGTTTCTTTTATCCTAAGATAAGTGGCATGGATCTCTTTGCATATAGAAATACATGCTTTGCTTGCAATCGTACGGATAGAAAAAGTACAAATGGTATTTTCTATTTATTGAAAAAACTTTAGTATCGTGGTTTTCTAAAATGAAGAACGGTTCAACACTTTCAACAATTGATGCTCATTATATTGCATGAGCTTTAACTAGTTCCCGGTTGCTTTGGATAAGAACTACTCTTACTGACTTTGGTTTATCTTTCACCGAAATTCATATCTTTTGTAATAGTACCAATTCTATTAATTTTGCCAATAAATTCGGTCAATCACTCTAGGACTAAACACATAGATGTTCGTCACTACTTTCTTCATGAACATGCCCTAATAGAAGTATGTTTGACTCATGTCTCAGTAGATAAGTTATTAGTAGACATTTGCACTAAACCTTTAGCTACTGCTCGATCTTAGCAATTTAGAAGAGAATTGAGTCTTTATATTTTCAAAAATTAGATTTAATTCACTCTTTTGACAAAACAAACCATTTGAGTGATCAATTGGAATTGTCATGATTGATCACTCATTGATCAATTATACATGATTGACCTGAACGATCAATTCGTGCATGATTGTTTGGTTTTATCTTTATCTCCTCAGCTATCATGTCACCTTAATTCTCTCAACAAAAAGTTGTATTGATTGACACATGGCATAGATCAAATCACATTTTTTACTCAAAAATCATACTTGAAAATTTAGAAATTGGATTTCCCTCTTTTTGGCACATGTTGATAAAGGATATGGGGAGATCGTTAAGTGTATCACGGAAGCATGAGGATCGCATCGTATGCGATCAGGAGGGACTAGTCATACTTGTTGCTCGATGTAGCAGAAATTAAAAAATTTTCATGTGACGAACCACAAGATCCCAGAACACTTCTCGGATCATTTCGTCTAAACCACACACAAGTAATAGGATAACCTCTTGAAGCGCGGTTGCAATCGAGTCTCTAAATGAAGAGACCTCCTATCTCAAGTCCGATCTGACGGAGGAGACACTTACAAGCGTGTTGATGAAACAAGTGCTTCTCGCAATCTATATTGATGATCCAAGCGGTGGATCTCCTGATGTCGACACACGAGATCCGACGTCTATTTTACGAATGAGGCGCATCGAAGGAGACGGGGATCCACGAGCAAACGATCAGGCAACATAACGACGACGCTGCGGTGATGGAGACTCTCTCTAGGGCATCCATGGTGGACGGCCATAAGAGAGAGAGAGCGGGCGTGTAGAGTGAAAGAGAGAGAGAGAGAGAGATTTGTGTTTCTCACTAGCATATGAAGAGCAAGGGGTGCCCTTCTATTTATAATATTTTGGGATCTATGGATCTCAATCCATGGACAACACAAATCCAATGGCTCACATTGATTTGTGTTTCTTTTAATCGCTAAGATTTGTGTTGGTAAAAACCAACAAAAATTAATTTAATTTGGATTAAATGTATATTGATAAATCAATATGATTTAATCCCAAATTGAATCAATCAAGCATGGAGATTATGGAATGAAGATTTCCTCCTTCCATAATATGGGTTTTGGTGGCAATCTCATATAATCTCATGATATCTCACGAGATTCCATGGAAATCTCCAAGATTTACAACAACATTTGTTGTAAATTATTCAACGAAAATAATTCATAATTATTTTGTGAATATTGCAATCTTGCCATAGGAAAATTGTGAATCACATTCACAACCAAAAATAAATGGTGAATTACATTTTCAATTAATTATCTAATGTGAATCCAATTCACATAAACATTTAATTAACAAATGTAAATTACAAATTGCTCCCTCTTATATATTATAAATCACACTTATAATATATATGATTATTATGGATAGTGCTATCCACATTATACATATCCATGATAATTAAATCGCATTTAATCATCTTGGATCTCTATTCTCATGTTCCCAAATAATATGAATCACAATCACATTATTCACATCTTTGATAATTAAATCACATTTAATTATTTTAGATAACTCTTTTTATAATATGAATCAAATCCATATTAATCATGATAATTAAATCACATTTTATTATCAATTTACTCAATGCTTGGATACATATATCAACAATGAAATTATCATGAACTCTTTCAAGGATAATGCGCTTTCTCTGTGGATACTTGGAGATAGGGTCAGGGAGATTGTATTGTTCCTTGTATAGTGACTTGGATATTGAGATTACATCTAAAATCCAGATCTTAGGCCTCCTCTAGATGCTTGATTAAATCAAGATGACAAAACAAATCTTCTCATTGCATCTGAATCACATTCAGATCAATGTCCAACATTTAGACTAAGATCAGATTACTTCTCTACTGAGAGGAGTCACTAAAATCCAGACCCGTTTCATCACTCCCTAGGAATGGAAGCGTCATGGTTATACAGTCGTTTATGATCACATCGCCCTCAGGTATTCCCAATACATGTACATCCTGCACACTGGAAGACCTAGAATAAACCTGAAGTATATGATCAATTTTACACTGTCTACTTCAGAATTTTATCATTAAGTTTCTCATTTGACTATTGGGAATTGGTATCGATCATATTCTTTCCAAAAGCATATATCATACATAGGTCTTGATCGTATACTTTCCAAAAGTATATATTAAACCTACAAATTCAGTCAAGCTTCTAAAGTGAGATGACCATGCACGGAATTTTATCTTCCCAATATCTCATGAGTGAGCTCTTAACTTCAAGTTCAGTAATGAACTTGTATGATCCCTTTGAGATATCGTATTACTCATATGCCCTTACATGCACACCACCACGCCGGTGTATAGACCTTGATTAGGTCATCAACCTATTTGTCTGCCGAATGTACATACTCGGGCATATAGTAACACATCTGTCTCCAGTCAGAGGATGCATGCCTATATCGTGACAACATACGACATAGGACTTTGGTTATCTCGATCTCGTTAAGTCAACTCTTTGACCTAACTAATCTGACACCTCTGATTCTCTATTCCCATGCAGAGGACCTGCATCAAAAGGTCGGTCAGATATCAGCCAAGTGAGAAAGGATTGCCATCACCTACTCAAGCTGGAGATCCTCTCTTAACAATCATTTGACGGTACTTGATGAGTCCTCAATCTAACTCTAAAGATATTCATCATAGCACCAGCCTCTATGATTCAATAATTGAATCAACAATTGTGTGATCATCAAGATGGCCATGGTACATAACCCTAATTGTACTAAGGGACCTATTATGCAAATTATTTATTTTTCATTTCAGATCAGGGAATGATATTCGCAATAACATTTATTGCATAATGGCTCGTCGTGGGCTCGCATGTCCAACAATCTCCCACTAGCCCAAAGAGCCATTAATGGGACAATCTTTAAACCCACACTCATGTGACAATCATAGGATATTTAGAAAATAGCTAGGTAAGCTGATCAATCACTCTGCTCCCAAGAGACTATGCTAAGTCCATTAATGGCACTTGCATATCTCCTAGTAACAGTGTTCGCATCCAATGCGAATGTTGCATCTTATGCAACCAATACTCAATCATGTCAGTCATAGTATCCTTGATACTATACTTCTATAATTATTATAACCAGTATGTAATTTCTATTATCTTTATCAAAATACCCTTATTCTTGGAGATCTCTATCTCCTAAGTTATCCATAATTAAGTTCTTTTAGATCACTAACTATAAAGTCTTAAGTTTTTGAAGATAAGACTTTTTTTTGAGACCACGATCCTAAAAAAACTTGTCATCATTGAAGATATTTTTATTACTGCAATCAAGTGTTTTATCACCATATTAGGATTAGTAACAGTTTACTACTCCCACTGCATGGCAGACATCTGGCTTTTATACACATCTAGCATACACCCGGATTCTTGAAACTATTGCACAAGTGCAAGCAGTTTTAGCATTCACATCCTCAATGCTTTGAGGTGCTATCCCTTTATATAGGTCAGTACCATATCTTGAGGGAAAGAATCCTTTCTTGGAATTTTCCATGGAAATGTCCAAGGTATACCATTAATGTGACAGTCCCCATACCGTCTTCTCTTTGCTTCTGAGCAACTTCAGAAATAATATCCAAGAGGTATCCTTGAGATCATATCTCGAGGTATGGAACAACCAGATTATAAAACATTTATTATTATCATCCTTATATCATTCCAACTGATTAGGATATTATCTACATTAAGCACGATGAACGCAATGGCACTCCCACTAAGCTTCACACGGTTCATCAAGATTCTATTTGAAATCATAATATTTATAATTTCATCAAGTCTTATGTTCCAACTACAAGATGCTTATTTGAGTCCAAAGATGGAGTTCCTTAGCTTGCGTACCTTGCTTTCCTCAACCATGAAGCCCTGGTGCTACTTCATGTGAATATCGTCAGAGAGGTATTCATATATGAATGCAATCTTGACTTACATCATGAAGATGTCATAGTCAAGTTTTGTAGCTATGGTTAGCAATATATTGATGGGTTTAAGCATGGCTACTAAAGAGCAAGTCTCATCGCAAGCGATGTCTTCTCTTTAGTGTGCAGGTCATGGCTACGAACCGTGCTTTGAAGGTCTCTACCTTCTCATCAGGTTCCCTCTTTCTATTGAAGATCCATTTATACCTTAATGGGTCTTACCCAAATAGGTGGATCCTCGAGTGTCCATATACAACATTTGTATATGAAGTCTACTTTAGACTTTATTGCTAACATCCACCTTTCCATGCTATGATCTTCAGAAGCTTCATCACATGAAGTCAGATCATTGTCAGATTCAACTGACACATGGAATCCATCTTCAAACTTACTTGAAGAGGTATTAGTGTTTCATCTTTAATTTTCCTTTTAATTTTCAATGTTAGGAGCCTCATTATATTCTCAAGACTAAATGAATTCCTTTACTTCTTTTTCATCTTGATTCTCAAGAGTCTCACCATATAAAAATCACATTTTCAGATATGAAATATTTTAAGAATCTCAAGGTCATAAAGTAGGTATCTAATACCATCCTTTATTTTCCTAATGAAGTATCACTCTCTAGTGCTAGATTCTAGCCTATATGCATGGAACCTTATTAAGGATATATATATATATATATATTATAGTATCTACTACATATATACCTTGGAAAAAAGGAAATAATGCTAAGATTCATCATTGATCAAATCATGCCACATATGATAAAAAATTGTATCTCCCTACTACTCTATTGAGTTTAGGTGCATCAGGAGGCTCGAGATAGGAATGACATCCATATCTCCATAAGGTATTATATGAATTCATCTAATAGGTACTGACTACCAAGATTAGATCAAATTCATTTAATCTTCCTTCAAACTTTGGCTCTAAAACAAAATTGTGAAATCATTGAACATTTCAAAGGATTTAAAGTGAAGAGAAGAAATTTCATATCACAAATAATCATCAATTGATATCACATATCCATAATGTTTATTCTGATATAGATGATTCACATACATGAATATGTATTAGATCTTGAATACCTTGACATCTTACACCATTCCAAGGAAGGGTGTATTGGACATTTATACTTTTGAATACAATATGCACAAGTATGTAATATTTGAACCTTTAGACAATCTAAAGTTTCATCTCTTACTAGTCTATTAATCACATCAATAGATAAATGCTCAAGGCTTGATGCCATAACATTGTCAAATGATCTTCATCCTCCTATTGATCTTTTAAGGTTTAATTCCAGTATTAGAAATTTTAATGAACCATTCAATAATTTTCTAATTTAGTAGAGTCCATTAGGTTTTAGATTACCATCTGAAATATCTCCATTAAAACTCATTATGATAGGTCTATTCCAGAATTCATGTTTATTCCCAACATTTAAAAATTAACAATGAGTGCATTCTAACATCTAGCTTATAGATACATTCTCTAAGACTAAGGGCTCCGACTGAAAATATGAAGTCTATTGATCCAATGAAAATTGTTGCAACAATTGCATCAATTCCAACATGGATGACCATTAAAACTTAAGATCAAATTCCTAATCTTCTAACACATATGCAACCAATTGCAAGTGTCACTAGAAGATTGAGATACAATTATTAGACTTTATCTTATCAAATAAGAAAGTCAATTTCAATTATTATATGTAGATTATTCCGATGCACTATCCGAGTCTTTCTCTAAGGATTTTAGATAGATTTGATAATCATACTATCAACACATCAATTTATTGCAGTATTGGCATTTATCCAACTCTTTGGATTTCATATGGATGTCACAGAAGTACAGTCAACACTTTGACTTTCATTCTCACTTGGGTCAGACCCACGCTTCCATTGTGCTCCCTTCATCTATAAACAACCATTACTTAAGATAATGGATCTCTTATGTTAAATTCAAAAAATTTCAATATAAGAGCATTTCAACATTTATACATGTGCATCATTCAATTCATACAATATGAATATTATGAAGCTTCATGAATGACCAGAGTATAGACAGTAGAATGATGACACTCATCGTATCTACATCCATCTAAACTCCTAAAACATTGGTTTAGGTACGTATTCAAACATTCTGAATACATCATCTCTTATAGAGCCACCACGTCATTCATGATTAAATGTCGAGAGCACATACGTATGACATAACATCTTCTTAGATTTTATAAGGATTAATTGACAATTGCGATCATCATGGACATGTCACTTCCAAAGTACATTCGATGAGAGATCAAGACTGTATAGAAATACAAGCCCTAGGGTTGTATTCCTATTGTTTACTTAATTTTTAAAACATTTGTTAACTATTTTGCAAGGATTCTTCAAATAGTATATATAGATTTTTCACAATATTTTCATAACCATTTTCAAAAACGTTTACAAATATGTTTTTGAAACATTTTATTTCACATGAAGAAAAGAAATTTTTACAAACAAAATATTTTGTAAAGGTTGAAAACGTTTTGCAAAATGTTTTTCAAACAGTTTTCAACATAAATTTCAATTAGATTTTCAAATTATTTTCCAAAGCATTTTTACCATATTTATTAGTCAATATGTAAACATATTTGTTATTAATGAATTTGTATATATACATATTTACTTTGTTTTAGCCATGTTTATTGAAAATATGAAAGTATAAGATTTGGCTAAAATATATACACAGTATCTATTGACCCCCCGATGCTTAGCTTGAGTTATGTCCTCATAGATCGAAGAGATAGCAAGACATAAGTCGTACTCGGTATAGAAAAATCTATATTGCAATGACTAAAGAATAGGAAGTCGGTCTTTCCCCCTATATAGAATCAATTAATCCTAAGTATCACCATTTGCATACCAGTGTAGGGAGGTCAAGGGTGGGAAATGAATCAACAAATAACTTAACATCTCAACCTGTCTCCCCTTGTACTTAGGGTAAAATATGCCTAAGTATAGAAAGAATGTCAAAAGTTGATGAGATAGGCGGGGGATCAAAGATTGAGCACCAAAATGCATTCATCCACCCTATACTTAGGATGAAGCATATCCTAAGTATAATAATGATGTATGGGATGAATGCAATGTTTCAGAAGAATCGATTAATAGAGAATGAAAAGTAGAAAAGAAAAAAAGAAGAAAATGATTAACTATTCAAAAATGTTTTTGCTAGCCTCGTCTGATTGAGTAGATGCTTTACAGTGAGATGTCCATCTAAGACCACCTGAATTGAATCGACCACTAACAGAAATGTGTCATGTTCGAGATACAGCTTCAGCAGTTGTTCGTTGATCTCGAATGGCTGTGTGTCGGCTTATATGTCGTATATGATGATACTTCCATTTGTCACACACCTACTTCACTATAAAAGGCCATGTCCACTTGCTCTTCAATTTCTCTGGGAATAGTTTTGAGCGTTGCATCAAACATCCAAACTTGTATCCTACTTCGAAGGTCTTGCAATGGATGTTCTTGTCATGCCACTTCTTGACCTTTTCTTTGTACATCAAGCTATTGTCATATGCATACTCGCAAAATTCAAGGCACTGATTTAGATCCAACTTTTTGTTCTATCCTCCCATCTTGGAATCCATATTACATATGTTGATTGCCATAATGATTTGTGAGTAAGTTCTACGAGCAGATGGCATGGCTTGCTGTATACTAGGCGGTAGGGAGATATTCTTAACAACGACTTATACATGGTCCCATTGGCCCAAAGTACTGAGTCCGGAAACTACGACCAATTCTTCCTGTCGAGGCATACGATCTTCTGTAAAATTGTTTTTATCTCCCTATTTGAACATTCGGTCATGCCATTGGACTGTATGCGGTACAGATAAGTGATGCAATGTTCAATGCAAAATTACTATGTCAGCTTCTTCACCTCTATGTTGATGAAGTGGCTACCCCCAATAGATATTAAGATTTTAGGGATCCTGAACTTTGCAATGACGTGGTCTCTTAGAAACCAACAAACGGTATGGCTGTCGGCAGTTCGGTTTGGGATAGCTTCCACCCAAAGGCATAAATAATCGACAGCGAGCAGAATATACTCCAATCCCTGGCTGTTAGGGAAAGTGCACATGAAGACAATGCCCCACGCGTCAAATACGTCTGAAATTTGAATGAATTTATGGGGCATTGTGTCTCTCATTCCATTGGTATTGCCCAATCTCTGACAATCAGTGTAATGCTTGACAAAATCTTCAGCGTCCTTGAATAGAGTCATCCACCAAATACCGCATTGTAGAACTTTCGCTGCCATTCTTCTTCCAGAGTGGTGTCCTTCTAACTATCTGGAGTGACAATGCTCGAGGACACTGTGGACTTCCTCTTAGGGAATGCATCATATTCAGATGAAGTCTGACCCTCAAGAAAGAGATATGGATCCTCCCACTAGTAGAAATGGATTTCTGACAAGAACTTGTCTCTTTTCAACTTAGGCCAATCTTGTGGTGTTTTCTTGGATACTAGATAGTTCACATTATCAGTGAACCTGGGGAGCGAGGTAACTGACAAAAAATCTTCATCTGGAAAAGTCTCTATGATCGACAATATGCTTTGCTTATGAGTGTCTGGCTCTGGCTATCTTGACAGGTGATCGACCACCACATTTTTGACTTCAGGTTTATCGTGAATTTTAAGGCTAAATTCTTGGAGTAAAAGGATCCATCTAATTAATTGTGGTTTGGTATCCTTCTTGGCTTTTAGATTCTTGATGGCCGAGTGATTTGTATACACTATAACCTTGGATCCAAGAAAATGGGATCTAAATTTCTCCAGGGCAAATACTACTGCTAGCATCTCTTTTTCAGTACAGTATAGTTTCTTTGTGCTTCATCTAGAATTTTGTTGGCATAGTGAATCACAGATTGAATATGATCTATCCTCTGTCCAAGAATTGCCCCAATGGCATAATTAGAAGCATCAATCACAATCTCGAATGGTATAAACCAGTCGGGTAGTTGAAGGACAAGGGCCTGAATGATTATTTCTTTCAATTGGGTAAAGTCCTGGAGGACCCTATCATCAACAATAAAATATGCCTCCATGCCTAGAAGCTCGATCATGGGTCGGGCGATTTTGCTGAAATCTTTGATAAATCATTGGTGGAATTTGGCATGCCTTGATAATCAAAATCTGACTTACGATTAGAAAACGGTCATCGGTGTAGAGAACCACAAAGACAAATTTGATTGATCAAACAAAATTCAATAAAATCAGAGAGATAGAGAGAGAGAAAGTGAAGTAGACATGTGTCTTCTCTCTCATATTTTATCTTACACTATTTTATTTATCTAGGTAAGTGTGCCTGGGTCGAACTCATGGAGGCAAAAAATCTATATCACAGTTTTTGAAGCAAAGAGATATTTCGTGATTTTTATTACTACATGAAAAAGGTAAGAAAAAGATACAAATTTAGAAAAACCAAAATAAGAAAATACACGATGAAAATACACGAAGACTAAAAAGAAACCTCACTAGGGTAGTTGTGTAACTACCCTAGAAAAATCGATGAAAATTTATGTAAAAAAAGGTCCAAATAGTCTAATCAGTACAAGGGTATAGCTACAAGAAAACATGAAAACTTTTGTAATCTAGTCCTTATTCGGGGACTAAACTGAAAAGAAACTAAAATCTTTTGCGTGTAGGTCCTTGCAAAGGGACATAAATGCAATTCTGAAAATTTTCTAGAGCGCCCTAGAAATTATGGAACTTCCTGGGGCTTATTACGCAAATGTTCTATCGGTTCGATGTGGAACGTGTCAACCACCTGTAGATTCTAGCGTTCTAGAGTGTTCTTCCCTCTTCTAACACGTGTGATGTAGTTAACGTCTTCTCTGATTTATCTCCAGCGATAGAGAGCTTGCTCCGACCTCTTGCAAGGCCATAGGGGTGACTCCTTCACCCCTCGAGCTCACCTGCAGGTGAGATTGCGGCGATGACGACATAGATGGTAGGAAGGCTTCGAAGAAGATAGACTCCTGTGCATGTATTTATCCTGAGGTTTTGAGACCCCTTGTGGCTGAAGATGTTGCTCTATTGGTCGAAAAGAAGCTCCAATAGTTGTTTGTTGCTCTAGAGATGAGATGGACCTACAAGTGAAAGATTTGATGCTCGAGTAACAATGGAATCAGCCAAAAAATTAGATGTTTTTTTTGCATTTCAAATAAGGCTTCCAGAATAATGATATATCAGTGATAGTGGAAGTAATTTGAGGGCGATCATGAGTGAACACGGAGTGAATTGTTGAGTGTAATGGGAGATAGGTGATTAAACTCTAAAATGATGTGATTAAATACTCTAATTATATTATGGAGATCGAGAAATTAAAAGGGTAAAAGGTGGAAGAAGTATATGGGAAGAGAGGATATCAGATCCTCTTGGCCATTGCTCGACGGGGTAGTGTTCCTGAAGTTGTACGCATGCTGCGGCGGCGATGCAAGGATGACGATGACCTTGGAATTTCCCCTCCGATGATCCTTCTTCTACGCAGGGCGGTCCTCTTGTGCTTTCACAACCTGGTTGAGGCAGAGCGAGGCAAGGAAGGTGGTCGGTCGGCCACTGGTTGTTGGAACTTGAAGTAGTTAAGAGAGTTTTTCTGCTAATGGCGAAGTTTTGGGGGATTTTTTAGGAAAATCGAAGGAGAGTTTGGTAAAGATCGAGGGCGGGTGTGGATCTCGGACATTATGAGGGTATATTTGAGGGTTAGGATCGAACGAAGAGGTTAGGATGGATGCGAGGTAATTAGGTGAAGATCGTTCATTGCAACAGAATGCAACTACTCTGTTCTTCAAGAAGAAGCACCAGGTGTTGACTCGTTGGTGAATCTCTGTTTCATCAGCTTTATCAATCATTTTGGCCTTAAAAACCCTAGTTGATGCATGTAAATAGCATCAATTTAGGCAAAATAGTATTCATTATTTGTTGCATTAATTGTATATAAAACAATGTTTTTAATGCCAAAATTATATAATAAAGAGAAGAAGGGAAAAGGAATAAAATATCAAATATATTTTATGACCCTAGACCACGAAACAAATCAAGAATTGAGTTTGTCAACAAAGAATAAAGTAGGGAGAGACAAGGGGCAAATACACAATGAAAATCTAATGCTTTTATTCATTATTTATTCATTTTTGACACATATTTCATTCTTTACTATTTGTTCATCAAATAAAGAAACTTTGTACAGGAAAGTTAAATATAATAATATAAATAAAAATATAAAAATTAGTTTGTACAAAGACAATGCACTGTACATTTTATAAACAAAATAAAAAACCAAAATCCCAACTTCACGGACCCATATTCCAAATAAAAAATCGAAATAGATCAAAATCACCTCTAATTGTATATGACTTTCCATGATCTATTTAGTAGAGGTGGTTCCATATTTTTTAGAGTTAAGGTGTTGAAGTTAGGTTTTAGACCCTCATTGTACACTATATCTGATTAAAATATCTAATTTATTAATTGTTCATTATTTTTACAAATTCATATTTTTATATATTTTTAATCATTATTTATAACTTATATACATACTAAAACCAAAAAGAAATACAAAATAAAATAAGTCTATATAGACACATAGGAAAAATATCTATAAATGAAAATAATTCTTTCATTCTTTTTCCTCTTGTATTTTTATACTACTATAAATATCATGTATATTTTATTAAAAATACAAAACTAAAATAAAAACCAACAAAATACATTAAAAATAAAATAATGTATATAAACAATAGATGAAATACCTATAAGCATACATATATAATAAACATACCTATTTAGTTAAGTGTACAACTAATATCATAAAAATATAATAAAAATATATTTATGTACATAAAAATAAGTTAAAAATATATAAAATAAATGAATAAAATAACAAAATAAAATATATAAAATAAAAATAAAGTAGTCGACATATAGGTAAATATACATATGAATATACCCCAAAAAATAATCTACTAATAAATAACACCAAAAAATAAATAAAAATAAGAATAAAATACTAAATAAAACAATAAACATTTTTTTATTTTATACGTAAAAAATAATAAAATCATTCATTATATTTGAAAATTTATTCTTTAATAACCTACCTATTTTGTCCATATTCGGGTTGACGTGGCCCAATAAGGGCGCTACGTTCGTTGACCGCCCGGTGAAGTCCCCCTTCAACTTGTTGATTTGACGCATACGTCATTTTCCTGAGTTTTCCGCCATTTTTGTCGGCTACCCCATCGATCAATTGACCTTGCTTCCTTTAGAGAAAATCATCATTAATCATCATACATCCACACCCAACCATTAGATCGCTTGTATATACACCCAAATTCTTTTAATCGTTTGGTTAGTTAGGGCGCCCCAAAATGTTTATAAATAGAGCCTCCGACTTCTATTGATTTTTTGGTCACTGTCTAAAGTCTAGTAGCCCTCATCTTGGATCTAGCTAGTCTTCTCGTGATAGGAGGAGGCCTTGCAAGGTCGGGCGTAGCTCCAGGAGCACGGAGGTGCACCCACGACCGTCGTTACCGACGACCCTGCTCCCTGAACTTCTTCAGGTATAAGAGCTGCCCCCTTTTGTCATTTTTAGGTTTATTTTGATTCTAGCTTTTTATTCTTGCAACTAGTTTAACTTATATACCATACTTTTAGCTCAGTAGATCTGATATGTAGTTCACCGGAGCTCCACTCCGGGTAATGATTTCTTATGCATTCGATTATCTTCCGATCACGATTTCACCCTCATCTCGATACCCTTCACCCTCTTGTCACCCTAGCCCCTCCAATTCACTCTGATACCTAGCAGATATGGCGATCCACTCTCCCTTCTTCGCCTATTATCGGAGAGCGTCTCCTGTCACCCTACCCTCGCCTACTCCACGCCTAACGGGTCGAGAAAGTTTGCCCTCTACCCGTGTTTATGCAGGTCATAAGCCCAATGGAGCCCTCTGGTCTCAAATCGTCGCAACATGAAGCTCTCTACGTTACGTTTCTTCTTCGAGCATCTAAGTGCCTATCGATGGCCTCAGGATCTATCTGAGGCATCTGGAGCACTCTCCGGATCTGCAGGAACATGACGAGCTTCCTGGAGATGCATGGGGAGGTCAGAAGAGCCAACAAAGATCGATTAAAACTCGCTCAGGGCTAGTTGCTTCCCCTTTCTTCCACCTGACTCGAGAACTGTCCGATCACCAGCCATTCTCCAGACGCTCCAAATGACGTCCAATCATCGCACACCTCATCTGTTGGATCACCTCCTATGTTCTAATTGAAGGATATGGGATTATCCTCAAGCGCATCATGGAAGTGTGTGCATCGTAACGTACACGATGAAGAGCGACTAGTCGCAGTAGTTGCTCGGTGCAGCGGAATTTAAAAAAAAATTCTACGATGAAACCACAAGATCCAAGAACATTTCTCGGATCGTTTCATCTAACCACATACAAGATATAGGAATACCTCTTGGAGCATGGTTGCAATCAAGCCTTTAAGAGAAGAGACCTCCTGTCTCAAGTCCGATATGTCGCTGGAGACGCTTCCGAGCGCGGGGATGAGTCGTGTGCCTCTCGCAATCCAAATTGTTGATCCGAGCGATGGATCTCCTGATCTCGTCTCATGAGATCGAATGCCTTCTTCACGAGCGCCATGCACCAAAGAAGACAGAGATCCAAGAGTCGTCAAAGCGGGGACAATGACAAAGATGACATTCTCTTATTGAGAGTGGACGACCACTCAAAGAGAGAAGGGATGGAGTATGCGTGAGAATGAGAGGAAGAGAGAGAAAAACTTCATAGAGATGGCGTAACTCAAAGAGCAAGGCATGCCTCTTCTTCTATAGGGTTTTGGGAGTCCATGGATCCCAATCCATGTAGAACACACAATCAATGGATGAGATTGATTTATGTTTCTTTCAATGGCTAAGATGTTGTTGTAAAATCACAACATTAAGTGATTTAATTTAAATTAACTTATATTGATAATTAATAATAATTAATCTGAAATTGAATCACATTTTACTAGAGATAGGATAATGAGAAGACCAACTTCCATCCCTAAAAGAGAGCAGACGGCTACTCCTCCCAACATGGAGAGTTATAGCCGTCCACTCCTTATGGGAGGCATGGGTCTATCTCCCCAAAATATCATGAGATCTCATTATCGGATGATATCTCCTATGACTCTTGTCGAAAAAAATTTCTCCCAAATATATTTCCAAATTATCTTGTGGAAAATATCAACCTAGCCGTGGAATTATGTGAAACTTATTCACAACCCAAAACTAAATGTAATTATATTTTCAACTAATCATTCAATGTGAATCCAATTCACATTAACAAATAATCAACAAATATAAATCACATAAGTCTCTCTCTAATATTTATATTATAAATCTTATTTATAATATATATGGATAGTTGGATAGTACTATCCATATTATCCATATCCAGATTAATTAAATCACATTTAATTACATTGGATAATCATTCTCATTCATTAAGATAATGTGAATCAAATTCACATTATTCATGATAATTAAATCACGTTTAATTATTCATTCCTCAATGCTTAGATATAATTCAACTATGGAATTATTCTTGAAGTCTTTCAAAAATAATGTGATTTCTTTGCAGATACTTGGAGATAAGGACAAGGCGATTGTATTGTTCTACGTATAGTGACTTAGATATTGAGATCACATCTCAAATCCGGATCTCACAAACCTCTCGTAGATGCTTGATTTAATCAAGGCTGCAAATCTAATCTTCCCATTGCATCTGAATGTCATTCAGATCAATGTCCAACACTTGGACCAAGATCATATAACTTCTCTACTGAGAGGAGTCACTAAAATCCAGACCTGTTTCATTACTCCATCGGAATGGAAGCGTCATGGTTATACAATCAATTATGATCACATCACCCTCAGGTATACCTAATACAATTACATCCTACATACTAGAAGAACTATGACTAACCCAAAGATATAGATCAATTGTACACTATCATCTTCAGGGTTTCAAAGTTTCTCATTCTTGGTCATTAGGATTTAGTATTGATCATATGCTTTCCAAAAACAAATATCAAACCTTCAAATTCGTGTCATTCTTTTAAAGCATGACGACCATGCATGGAATTTCATTGGTCCCAACACCTCATGAGTGAGCTCATGTCTTTCGGTTCATAATTGAACATGTATGATCCCATTGGGAGATCGTATCACTCATATGCCCTTACATGCACACCAGCTCGTCAGTGTATAGACCTTGGTTAGGTCATCAACCTATTGGTCTGCCGAATGTACATACTCAGACATATAGGAATACATCTATCTCCATTCAGAGGATGTGTGCTTACATTGTGATAGTATTCGACATAGGACTTTGGTTATCTCGATCTCGTTAAGTCAACCCTTTGACCTAACTAATCTGACACTTCTGAATCTCTATTCCTATACAGAGGACCTGCATCATGTGGTCGGTCAAATATCATCCTATATGAGAGAGGATTACCATCCCCTACTCTGTATGGAGATCATCTCTTAACAATCATTTGATGGTGTTTGATGAGTCCTCAATCTAACTCCTTAGATTTTCAACCAAACACTAGCCTCTATGATTCTATTAATAAATCAACAGTTGTATGATTATTAATATGGCCATGGTACATAATCCTAATTGTACAGAGGGACCTTATAGTGCATTCATTCACTTAATCTCAGAAAGGGAGTGAAAACAAATCATTAACTTTTATTGATAAATCAAACATTACAATAACATTTATTGTTGGAACGGTTCGCCTTGGGCTCACATAGCTAACAATCTCCCACTAGCCCTCAGAACCATTCAGGAACAATCGCTAAACCCATACTCATTACATGTTGGACGAAAACCTTATGTGTTAGAGTTTTGGTAAGGGGATTAGCAAAGTTGTTTACAGAGGCCACCTTGATGATGATGACGTCACCACGTTTTTGTGTCTCCTGAATAATGTGGTATTTCCTTTACACGTGCTTGCTCCTTTGATCGTTTGATGCCATCTAGGTTCCTTCGCTTGGACAATGGCTCTAGTGTTATTGCAGAGTAACGGGATGGGAGTATGAGAGGAAACTACGCCAAGTTGCAGGATGAAATTGTGCAACAACACCGCCTCCTTTGCAGCATCTGATGCGGCAATGTATTCAACTTCTGTTGTTGAATCTTTCATAGTGTCTTGCTTCTTGCTTCTCCATCTCATAGCACCACCATTCAACCGGAATACAAACCCTGATGTCGACTTTCGATCATCAATATCCGGCTGGAAGTCTGAATCTGTATATCCCAAGACTTGGAGATCACCATTTCCATAGACCAAGAAGTAATCTTGCGTCGATCTTGGATACTTGAAAATGTTCTTCACTACATTACAGTGTTAATCTCCATAGCATGACTGGTAACAACCTACCACTCCCACTGCATGGCAGATATCTGGCCTGGTACACATCATGGAGTACATTAAGCTTCCTACGGTTGATGCATGGGGGCATCAGGCCATGACCTTCTTTTCCTCAACAGCTTGAGGAGCCATCCATTATACAGGTGAATACCATGACTTAAGTGGAGGAAACCTTTCTTTGAACTATCCATACAGAATTGTTCGTGAATTTTCTTAATGTACCCATGTTGTGATAATCCCAACATCCTCTTTTCTCAGTTCCTGAACAGCTTCAGGACTAAGATGTAAGATGCTTCTTCAAGATCTTTCATCTCAAAGGTATGAGATAGCCAAATCTAAATAGTGGTCATCATCCTTGTATCATTCCCAAGGATAAGGATGTCATCTACATAAAGCACGATGAACCCAATAGCGCTCCCACTATGCTTCTTGTATACACAAGATTCATTAGGAATCTACACAAGATCATAACTCTTTATGGTTTCATCAAATCTGATGTTCCAGCTACGAGAAGCTTGTTTGAACCCATAGATGGATTTCTTCAACTTGCATATTTTACCTTCCTTGGTTATGAAGCCCTGAGGTTGCTCCATATTGATATCCTCCTCAAGGTATCCATTGAGGAAAGTTGTCTTGACGTCCATCTGCTAGATGTCGTAGTCAAGAGATACAACTATAGCTAGTAGTGTCCTGATGGACTTAAGCATAGCCACAGGAGAGAATGTCTCATCGTAGTCGAGGCCTTCTCTCCGTGTGTAGCCTTTGGCTACAAGCCGTGCCTTGAATGTCTCTACTTTCCCATCAAGTCCCCTTTTCATCTTGAAGATCCATTAATACCCTATAGGTTATACCCCTTAAGGTGGATCCTCTAGGGTTCATACACCATACTTAGCATGGAGTCAATTTATAACTTCATTGCTAGCATCCATCTATCCATGTCATGTTCCACATGTTCTTCATCAAATGAAGTAGGATCACTGTCAGTCTCTCCTGACACATAGAATCCATACATTTCAGGTGGTGCAACACCCTCGAACTCCTTCGAAGAGGTATGGGTGTTTCATCTTTATTTATCTCTTCAGTTTGTAGTTCAAGAAGCTCATAATCCTCAAGGAATTCTATGAGTTCCTCTACTTCATTTTTGTCTTGACTTTTAAGGAAGTCATCCTTCTGAAATCTAACATCTCTAGACATGAAAACCTTTTAGGTGTCAGGGTCATAAAGCAGGTACCCAATACCATCTTTAACATACCCAATGAAGTAGCACTCTCTAGTGCAAGATTCTAGCTTACTTGTATCCATGTTCTTCACATGAACCAAGCAACCCCAAACCCTCAAGTGATTAACACTTGATTTGATTCCATACCATAGCTCATGAGGTGTCTGAGGCACAGATTTGTTAGGAATCTTGTTTAGGATATATATTGCAGTCTCTACTGCATACCCCCAAAAACTATTTGGTAAATGTGCTTTGTTCATCATTGAAAGGACCATATACTTGATGGGCCTGTTGCGTCTTTCAGCAATACCATTAAGTTGGGGGGTTCTAGGAGGAGTGAGATTGGAGACAATTCCATTCTTTAAGGTATTCCTTGAATTCATTGGAGAGGTACTCACCGCCTCGGTCATATTGAATCTGTTTAATCTTCCTATTGGTTTGGTTCTCAACCAAAGCCTTGAACTCTTTGAAGTTTTCAAAGATTTCAGATTTATGACATGAGAGGACGATAAAAATGTATGACAAATTGTTATCAATAAACATTAAGTAATATCGATATCTATTTCGGGTCACGATACTGAAAGAACCACATACATCAGTATGTATAAGTTCAAGAATACCTTCGCATCTTGTAAACTTGTAACTAAAAGGCATCCTAGCCATTTTTCCTCAAATACAATGTTCGCAGGTAGGCAAAGGTTGAACCTCTAGAAAATCTAAGGGTCTGTCCTTTATCAATCTAATGATCCTATCAACAAATAAATGACCAAGCCTTTGATGCCAAATCATGTTTGAATGATTTCCATTCTCCCTGGACCTTTCAGGGTTTTTCTTAGTGGTAGTAACATTCATGATATGTTCATCAATGCATAATTAGTAGAGTCCACCAGAAGTCAAAACACCATCTGCAATATATTTATCATAGTGACTTATGACTACTTTATCACAGAAAAGGAATGAATATCCTCTTCTAACAAGCTTAGATACAGATATTAAATTCCTTCTGACTTCAGGTACATAAATACACTCTTTAAGTACTAGGACTCTTCCACTATATAATGGTAGTCGGCAGGTCCCAACGGCGACTACTGCAACACTTGCATCAGATCCCATCTAGATGATTATCTCCTTTTCATCAAGACTCTTATTCCGAAAACAAATGCAACAAATTTCATACATGAACTGAAGCACCGTAATCTATAATCCAACTTCCTTCTCATCCAAAGAGAAAACTAGCTTCAATGATGAAAGTAGATTTCATACTTACCGGGGCTTTACCTTTGTCGACCGACTTCAGGTAGTCCGGACAATTATGGTTCCAGTGCCCCGACTTCTTACAGTGATGACAGACATCATTTTTCTTTGATACAATCAGAGTGGATGCATTGGTAGATGAGCCAACTCCTTGACTCTTCTTCATTCTCTTCTGGGCCGGACCCCTCCGAGAACCATGCTTCCGACCGTGCCTTCCTTTGACCTATGCATCCATTGCACTGCCAAAGGGGCTATCCTTCTTTATTACGTCCTCAGCGGACTTTAACGCAGCTAATAGCCCAGCATTACTAAAATCATCTTTGCCCGTGTGGTATATAACGACAAAGTTGTTGAAAGACTTAGGGAGCAACAACAGAATGATGTCAGCTTGCATGTTTGCATCCATGTCAGCTCCCAGGATTTCTAGCCCAGAGAGGTACCCAAACATTTTGAGCACATGTTCTCTGATAGAGGTCCCTTCCTGCATCTTGTAGCGAATAAGTTCTTTCATTATATTGTAACGTTGTGTGCAGTTTACATCACTGAACATATCTTTTAGATTCAACATGATCTCTTGACAAGTGCTCATTTCCGCATGTTTCTTATGAAGCACATTGGATAATGAACCCAGAATATAACATCTTGCCCTATTATGATCTTCATCGTATTTATCACTAAATGAGATTTCATCCCGAGTTTTAGGGTTTGTGTGCATGTCCATTGATAATACATAGGAGATGCGCTCAACATAAAGGACAAGATCCAAATTTCGGATTCAATCCGAATAATTTGGTCCCGTCAGTTGATTGACCTCCAGAAGCTTGCTATGTGGGTTCATGGACTTCATATTCTGAAATTAAGAATGCATTGTATTAGAACATATAAATAATTATATATTCAATTACACATCTCTATTTAAGGTATTTTTATTCAAATTAGTCTTGCTTTGTCATCTTTGGAAGTTCATTCCCTTGATTACTTTCAAAGTAAGAGATATACTTACCGCTATATCTCTAGCAAGATCTGGGATCTCCTCTTTATCTTTGTCACATCCCAATAATATGAGAACCTGTAACTCCAATGAATAGAAGTGGGAAGACATTCTGCCTTGCAAATCCAACTTTCATTTCCCAATTCGGTCTTTACCACCCGGGCCCACCACCCCTAAGGTGATGTTGTCCTGTTGTTATTTGAACAAACCGTCAACAGGAATACAACTCTCTATGCGCAATCCAATATCGCCTCAATAGTATGAGGACCCGATATTGGTGTCACTACACATACGTCCTAACTCTTTCGAAGCGAAGAGCCCGATCCAAATGGATTGTATGCAAATGTTGTCACTTCAGACAGGCATCTCCTACACACAATATCTAGCGACGGAACCCTTCGCCTTGACGGGAGACTATGGATGTCACTTATGTGATCCTCCACCTATTATTCAATTTTTAATTAATTATCATGAATCATATTCATATAAATAATTCTTCCAAGGAAAATACATATCTATTCATAATCGAGTATTTTTAATTGGATATGATTAATTTAATCACATTAAATTAATTATCATTCCAATTCAATCAGCAAACTTGATTGTTAGTTGAAAAATATGGTATTATCTCAAAGTACATGTTAATTCGAACTCTAATTTAATTAGAAAATACACCATGATTTCTCCAGCATTATCGAGTTCCTACCCGCTGTCACGGCCAGTACCGGTGCAACCAACTACCCCAACTAGATACCATATCCACCTCAAGAAAGGATAATGCCAAATCGATCATTGGGTACTTGAGATGATCATCAGTTATCCAACCGAAATTATACCATATAGTAATAATCAAAACCATTTTGATTATAAGGAAATTCGCTAGATAAATTCACCAAACCTATTCAAGTAGCATGTTTGTCGAAAGTGTATCAAGTAACCAATTGGTGATCTAGATCAAATATAATCATTTATTGGTTGAGGCAATGCCATCCAAGGGAACAATTATTATTCAAATATTTCCCAAATATTATCCATAATTATTCTAGGAAATTAACCATTAATTTTACTAGTTTCTTAAATGGCAATCACAAGGTTTTTGATAAAAACATGCAATTTCCAGTAGTGACCCTCACTAACTTAAACTAGCATATCTTTTTCTTTTTAAATCCAAATTAAGCAAATTCAATTTCCAGAGATTGATAATTTGATTTAAAACAGTAACTATATGATAAGCACATATTTGCAGGTGTTTTAAAATAGTAATAGACCCCTTAATTACGTCATTATTCGCTATCCCCGAAATAGTAGATACATGGTCACTAAAAGGAACATAACTCGAGCAAACGGAATGCAAATTACACAAACTCAAGTTCCACAATTTTCTTATTTAACGAAGAATATTATCCAAGTGATAGTTTCGTGTCTAACATTTTAAACAGGGCCGAAACTTATCACAAAACAAAGTTGCGAAAATTGAAATGCGATAAAAGTTTCACGAACTCTCACGAGCCCAAATCTTCCTAGGTTTATGGATCGAATCCAAAACCTCCACATGAAGAGTTGTATCCCTCAACTCCTCTTGGGAGGAATGGGTCTATTTAACCAAAATATCATGAGATCTCATTATCTCATGATGTCTCCTATGACTCTTGTTAAAAATAATTTCTGACAAAAAAAATTCCAAATTATCTTGTGGAAAATATCAACCAAGCCATTGAAATTATGTGAATCTCATTCACAACCTAAAACTAAACGTAATTATATTTTCAACTAATTCAATGTGAATCCAATTCACATTAATAATTATTCAACAAATAAAAATCACATAAGTCTCTCTCTAATATATATTGTAAATTGTATTTATAATATACATGGATAATTGGATAGTGATATCCACATTATTCATATCCACGTTAATTAAATCACATTTATTTACATTGGATAATCATTCTCATGCATTCAGATAATGTGAATCAAATACACATTATATGATAATTAAATCAGATTTAATTATCCATTCCTCAATGCTTATATATAATTCAACTATGGAATTATTTTTGAACTCCTTCAAGAATAATGTGATTTCTCCGCAGATACTTGGAGATAAGGACATGGCGATTGTATTGTTCCACGTATAGTAGCTTGGATATTGAGATCACATCTCAAATTCAGATGTCACAGACCTCTCATAGATGCTTGATTTAATTAAGACCACAAATCTAATCTTCTCATTGCATCTGAACCTCATTCAGATCAATGTCCAACACTTGGACCAAGATCAGATTACTTCTCTATTGAGAGGAGTCACTAAAATCCAGACATGTTTCATCACTCCCTCGGAATGGAAGAATGATGGTTATACAATCGATTATGATCACATCACCCTCAGGTATACCTAATACATGTACATCCTGCATACTGTAAGACATGTGATCAATTCGAAGATATAGATCGATTTTGCACTGTCATCTTCAAGGTTTCATCATAAAGTTTCTCAATCTTGGTCATTGGTATTTTGTATTGATCATATGCTTTCCAAAAGCATATATCATACCTTCAAATTCGTGTCATGCTTCTAAGGCATGATGACCATGCATGGATACCTCATGAGTAAGCTCATGTCTTCCGGTTCAAAATTGAACCTATATGATCCCTTTGAGAGATCGTATCACTCATATGCCCTTACATGCACACTAGCTCGCCGGTATATAGACCTTGGTTAGGTCATCAATCTATTGGTATGCCAAATGTACATACTCAGACATATAACAGTACATCTGTCTCCGGTCAGAGGATGCATGCCTATATCGTGGCATTATTCGACATAGGACTTTGGTTATCTCAATCTTGTTAAATCGACCCTTTGACCTTACTAATCTGACACCTTCGAATCTATGTTCCTATGTAGAGGACCTGCATCAAGAGGTCGGTCAGATATCAACCTATATGAGAAAGGATTGCCATCTCCTACTCAGACTGGAGATCATCTCTTAACAATCATTTGACGGTATTTAATGAGTCCTCAATCTAACTACTTAGATATTCATCCAAATACCAGTCTCTATTATTCTATTACTGAATCAACAACTGTCTGATTACTAAGATGGCCATGGTACGTAACACTAATTGTACAGAGGGACCTTATAATTCATTCATTCACAAAAGGAAGTGAAAACAAGGCAATAACTTTTATTGATAAATCAAACAATACAATAACATTTATTATTGGAATGGTTCGTTTCGGGCTCACATTGCTAGCACTAATCACAGACGTACATCAGCGGACCGGTATCGGTGAATCGGATGTCGCCACGTGTTCAAGTGAAGCTTGATCAACCGTTCGATCGCGCATTTGAGGGGGTAAATTTCACATCTGGGCCCAAACTTTTTGTATTTCTTTATTAATGTTGTAAGTAAATTGTAGCATTTAAAATAAAATTGTATTTTTATGAATGGACCCCAGTACGAGTTAGGTATTATATTTTGGTCCTTCCCTGTCCAGTCACGTGTAGTCCCCACATGATTGGATAATTTGCAATATGTGCCCCTTGTTTTATATTTATTTACACGTCTAAGAAAATTGAAAATGCATTGTATATTTTTGGGTTATTTGCATATGCATCCTTGGACTTTATTTTATTTGCAAATAAGCCCCTACCTGGACATATATTTTTGTGTATTTGCTCTACTTATTATAAATAGCTATTGTTCTCCAAAAAAACGCAAAAATTGGATTGAATGCCTTATGCCATGTACATTCACGCCTATATTTTATTTGCATTTTGAGCATTTTAATCATTTATTAAAATGAGAAAGGGCACCCGGACTCCCAGTCTAAATTAGAAAACATCAAAAAATATAAAAACGTGTCTAAAAATTCTAAAAAAATTATATATAGTAAATTTTATCTTATTTTAATTACAATAAAAATAACTAAAAATGGGAAAAGAAAAACCTTATAAATTGGAAAACCCCAAAATCTTTCATAAAAATCTAAAAATTCATTTAAAAAATCCAAAAATATATTTTTCTATTTATATTTTTTTTATAAATAGTTATCTATTAAAAATGATTTGAGTAATTTTGGACCTTATTTACTATTTTTAATACTCAAATCAATTTCAGGTATTTATTTAATCCCACATTTTAGATATTTTTGTTTTTAAAAATATATAAAAATTAGCAAAAATTCCATACAAAATACAAAAACATTAGAAAAATATAAAACACAAAAACTATTTTTCTTTTGTATTTTCTTTATACTTATTAGTACTTATAGATATATTACTCTATATGTATATATATACCCTTATATATTTATATTTAAAAGAAAAGGAAATATAAAAATCAGAAAATTGCAAAAAGAAAATAAAAAATTATAAAATTTAAAAAAAATGTAAAAAATATAAAATACAAATAAAATAAAAAAAGAACTATAAAATCTGAAAAACAACAAAAAGGTATGTGTATGCATGATAAATGAAATGGTTGTAAATAAATAACCATAGGCTTCATGTTTTGCTCTCCGGGGTTCGATCTCTACATGCTTAATCTCTATACATTTTATGGTAGATATAATAAATTTTAATCTCACATTTTTGTTACTCATGGCTTTGTATATATTGTGGGTTAATTGTTGATCAATTAGGGTTTTCGTTCAGAGACTCTTTGACGACTATCGGTTCACCTTGTGGATTGACAAGTCCTTTATGAAAACCTTGGTTATCAGATGACGTCATTGCCGAGGAGCAATTAACGTAGCCTAGTTTTGTCATTCATATTTTTGTATAGTCTTTTTTTATTTGTTTTTGTAAATATTTATTGAATTATTGATTTAATTTCATTCATTAATTCTTTATTTGTTGCTCAGTTGATTAATTGGGCTAATGCCATCTCTTTGTGACTTTGATGCGAGGGCCCGACGCGTGAGGATGGATTTTTAGGAGGACGATGCAGACCAACTTGGAGGAGACTAGTCTTCTCTCTGTGACAAAATGGAGATGGTATCAAGGAAGAAAGGAGAAGGATATAGCTTAGAAATTAGATTAGGTTTCATTTATGTAATTATTGGAGGGAGAGAGATCATTTTGGCATGTAAAAATTAACTTAGACATTACTCTCCACAACGAGGTCCAGTAACTGGTTGTCTGACACCTGGGGGCCTCATTGCAGTTTTCCGAGTTTTTCTTGCCTTCCTTTATTTTGTTTTCCGTTGTTTTGAGTTTTCTTCCATATTTTATTTTGTTTTGTGTGCATGGAGCCCCTAGATATAGGTTGCTTGACTCGGTAACTAGGTACAAACCCTAATAAGAATGCATGTTTCTATAGTCCTTTACGATTGGATCTAGTTAAATTAATAATGTTAGTAATTTAGAATTGAGACCGCATGCCGAGAGAGGTCGTATACAATGCTGGAAAGACCCATTGTTCCAGGCATCGATCGACATCTAAGACCGTACCTTGGTATCTTTTCTAAATGGCTGACAATTGGTTCTTCATGATAATAGCAGCTATTGTTTAGGGAGATTTTGTCGATTGCACACCGCCATGTAGATTTGGGTTAAAAAATCTATTTTGCTTACTGCATAGAGAGAGCTGGGAAGCACTGTAAGTCCTCTAACTCCGCATGCTTTTGTGGATTCAATGGTGAGATTTCCATCATTGAATCGTCTTGCACAACTTTTTTGCTATCTCCCTCTGATTTTGATAACCTAGTACATAAATGAAAATCTACAAAAAAACATGAGGCACTTTTATGAAAATAGATCCAAAAAAAGTGAAAATCCAAAAAATTAAAACAAGGGGACTGCTAACTAATCTTTGACCTTAGTTAAAATCTGTAATGGACTATCATTATTTTGGGTTCATAAAGTCTTCATTTTTTCAGGTACATTAGGAGGGTATCAAAACCGCTCCCATGAGTGACGCATGACCCGTTAAGAATTAGAGCCCAAAACCCAGTATGTAATTACCTTGTGTATCGCCTGGATTTCTTAAGTAATGGTACTTCTATCGTACGTGACTGAGTAGGGCCTTGTTAACGATGATGTTCCCACCTTATGTTGAATACCAACATGGTCTGAAGTACTAAGCATAGGCCATGCCTTCACGGGGTGTCGATCTCATCGGTTTGCGTCCGAGTAGGTTCTTGCATGCTCATAGGTGATTCCATTGAGAGCGAGAACCGAAGTATCATTTTTGCCTATCAGCTTCTTCTCTTTATTTCTTTGGCTGAGTAGGGACCCAGGAAGGTTTACAAGGACCTCAAAAAGTGTAGACTACAAGCTACATAGGAGGAGGATCAGTACAGGTTAGCTTTCTGCCAATACTCTCTCTCATATAGGTTAGTGTGCTAAGGACTTGTTATAAGATATGCCTGAAAATAACAACTCTAAAAATGAAAAGATAATAAATAGCCGAACCTTCACAGCTTCACATTGCTCCCAGGCCTACATCTTGGTGCCTACGTAGGGGGGAGAGAAGAAACTGAAGTGCATCCTACCAAGGCCTATCCCAATGCTTGTGTGAATTGGCTGGCAGGTGCTACAATCTCTGTCAGGTGATGGCGGCGGTCTCTATGGAACTCAGAGAACTCCCACCACGCAACCCTGCTAGGCTGAGGTGGAGGCAACCGTGACTGACTCCTCTGTAAGTAGTGTTGTGTCGCCTCCCACTTTGTCACCTTCATTGTGGCCACCGTGATGGATGTGAGGTCCAAGGTAGAGAGCCTCTCATGTACCTCCTCACACATTCCCCAGATAAACTTCTACAATTTCTCCTAGGGGTAGGCTTTCATAGCCAGGGAATGGCGAGAGAGCTCTATGTAACGAATCAAGTTCTCTTGGGCTTCACCGAACCCTATCTCAACTCAGCAAACTTCCTCCTCGGATCTTCCACGCAATGGTTTGGGTAAAACTCTGCACGAAACTCGTCAAAGAAGGTGTCCCATGTGATGGGTCCCGTCAAGTGCTCCTTGGTGGAATTTGACCACCGCTCTGCATAGCTAGCCAGGGAGTATTATGCAAATGACGTCCATGTGTCCTCGGGTGCACGTATCATTTTCTGAACATTGGCAACCTGTGACATCCATAGCTCGGCGTCAACATGGGAGGTGGTACCAAGGAACTGTGGTACCGCTGCTTGCTGGTATGTAGGATCAGTGCTCTGATGCTTCTACAAAGCATCTGCATCCTTGGGCTACTTAGGCTCCAAGGAAAATGACAAGTTGACACTCTCCTCCCCATCGTGAGAAAGACGGTAGGAGGGGTCATCTTGCCGCTGGAGCCGCTTCTCCATCGCCACTTGGCGCTGCTCAATCCTCTGTACCGCCGGTACAAGGAGAGCCAACTGCTGCACCACATCCAGGTCTACGCGAGCCGGCATGGTTCTACATAAAGATCTAAGGCATTAGTACTTGATTTTCTTAAGATAAACATTATGAGAAACATGTGGACATGGATGCAATCATGCTATTCTCCACATGGGCATGAAGACTTGGGTCAGAAGACTTCACCCTATCCAATATTCATATACCAATGAGGAATGATATGCGTGGAATGGAATGGAGTACCAGTACTCGGATACTAAGTTGTATCGCCCGTCCCCATCAAGGATTCGGGTACTCAGCAAACCAATCCACACACATACATTCCACATTCAAATGTTTGTAATTCATAAAAGCATGAGAAAATAGAAACATGCATAGGAGTTTAAAATTTTTGCTTCTCCTTCAACCTGTTCACATTTCATATATTTCCATTGCCCTTCTATGTCCATAAAAGTATACATGTATGCATAATAAAAGATGTCCGTACATACATTATACATTTTACATGCCATGTCTTTCAAAAAGAAACTAAGTATATGAAACAAAAAAGTAACTACCAACCACTGTACCACAAAAGAAAGTGAAGCAGCACAAAAATTGTTAACGCCTCCAACAAATCACTGCTGCAAACCTACGGATCCACACGTAGGTACGTTATGAGCAAAATTTTCCAACACGATTTAAACAAAACTATACAAAAAGAAATGCAGTATATAATTTAAATATGTGCAAAAGAGAATGAAACTGGATAACTAATCTCGTAAAGAATTACATTCTAGTTATTAGTATTAGATATGGATATGAGTAACCAAGCTTCATGGATAGTCTGTGGTATTCATCTATATGAGAGCTCACACTATGACTCAAAGGTAAAAAGAAAGCCTTAAGGTTGGGTTGCCTCCTTAGACATCCGATGGGGTACAATGCATCCTAACTAAGTTCCCAACACGTCCACTCAACCTCACTTCACAATGATACTTCCGATTCACAATTTAGATTCCAACCCACAAATCGTCGTGACAACCCAATCCTCCTTATGACGAGGAGAATTATCTCCCGTTCCCAAATTCATTAACCACATTTCCTGGAACTCCCTTCTTAGCGCTCCCACTCGGAATACCGACCATTGTGGCATACATTGGCATGTACACGAGTGTTAACTCTAAGTGACAAGCGAAACACTAGCGGACCAACCATGAATACTTGGCCCGCACTCGAGCACTGGGCTAAAGCACGCAAGTGTCGAGGTCGACACCGTCTGATTAGCACCTCGGTGTGCCAAGCGACATGTCCCCCAACCATCGCAGCTACAATAGCAGATGGGATCACGGTCATATAGGCTTCTACTCGAGGCCCCAAGGGTACATTCCCCTCCCTTGGCGGCACTACTCCACTACCCGATCTCCATGATATCATATCCATCTATTCAAATCGTATCCGACAATATACTTGAAGGACTCCTACTCCATAAGAAGTTCTAGGGATCGACGTCCTAGCTTAGAAGGTACAACAATCAATAGCATCCTCACAACTGCAGGTTCAACAATATGAGTTAGCCTTATTCGCACAATAACTTTGCTTCATGATGGACTAACCGTGATCACGACAGGGAACAGAAAGCGCCTCGAGGATATTGCCTTAGTCTCTATAGGAGAGAGTGGTTGGATTCTGAGAGGAAGTAGGAGTAATTGGGCTTCCGGACAGATCATCAAACCTAATAACAAGTAACTGCAAGCAGTCATTGATGTCTTTGGCAGAGCATCATGTCCATGCAAAGTAAATGGAATAGATAGCAAGCATGTCTCGTAGGAGACATCTAATATGCTAAAGACAGATAGAGGGTTCATGTTAGGATGAATTAAGATAAGCAAACATATTACAGAACTCGGGAACCACTTTCTATAAATCCTTGAAAAGGGTATTGCAGCAACTTAAAGACAACTAGACATCTTACCTTGTTCTACACAACCCACGGGAACCAATAACGTTAATTTTTTTCGATATTTCTTCATAATGAGGGGGTAGAACAATGTGGATTTGAATTCCTATATGGCTGGAATTCCGTATCATAAGAAAAAGAAAAAGTGGTGATCTCATTATCTTACACGGCTGTTTGATGGATTAATAACCAAGTTCTTCATCCTGATTAAACACAAACTAAATACCCAACACCAATATCGAAAGAGAAAAAAGAAGGCCTCTAACTTTTGCTAATTAAAAGAGAATGATAGTGTTAAAAGTCCATTGAGAAGAATGAAACTGTTGGAAATTTTCAACTACACTTGATCCACCAAGTTACAGTAGCTCACCCTCTTCCTACAGGGACCACGTGTAGATTTTGCTAGCTATACTGAAACAAATTAATCATATTACATGCCCAATTCAAGCAACATCCACGTCAATGTGGTAGAGTATTTTAAGCAAAACTTGAGAAGGTAAGTTCCTTTACGATAAATTTAGTTTTATGACTTTCCTACTAAACCACAACAACAGTGTCAATTAACAGAGATTCTATTTTGCTTCTACGACAACTGCGGTGAGATTAAATGGAGAAATCTCAACCCACTGCATAAATATTACTTTGTGCACAATAATGTAAGATCTAATCTTATTGTGCATCTAGCTTTTCGTGATTAACACCATCTATACACACCCTCTTCTCAAATGTGCAACAAGAAATCCCTACAGCTCTACGGGGTTTCAAGCATACAAGTTTTATAGAAACGTGTGGAATATGCAGCAAGAGGGAAGGGGACATCATATCACAAGAAAATCAGATTCCTCAGAATTTTCAGCCACGAAGAATGGCACGATCGGTGCCCCATTGATTATGCAAAACCACACAACGCGATGCCTTAGACCTTCTCTGCACGATTGCGGCTTTGGATTGCTAATTCAAAGCACTCTAGCAAGTTCCGATGAGGGGAAAGGGGAGGAGAGAGAGCTGCTAGCCGAAGGGGAGGGTTTTTGGGCGTTTTGGGTGTGTTTTCACGAAGGAGAGAGTTGGGTTATATGGGTTCCACCCAAATTCAGATCCGGGTTCGGATCTGAATGTGACTTGTACCCCTCCTTGTTAAAATAGTCGTAACTCGGGCTTCCGAAGTCGGATTTTTACGTTCTTGGACTCGTTGGAAAGCTATCAATGAGCTCTACGTAATGGACTACTCAAATATATTTTTTGGACATTGGAATAAAAACAGATTTGAAATCGATCCCAGATTCATATGGATTTTTGCAGTTAAGTCTCTGCTCGGGTTTTGAGGTTTTCACACCTTTGGTGACCATAAAATAGCTCTTCTCCCACGAAAGCCCAAGGTTCACTTCATAAAATCTTTTCAGAATTCGATCTAGATATGATAAACACTGCTCGAAGCTATCTCAGTAGATCGAGAAATCGTCCATGAAGACCTCGAGAAAACTTCCAACTATATCTGCAAATACTGCCAAAATACACCGCTGGAACGTCGTCGGGGCGTTTCATAATCCGAACGACATTCTACGGAAGGCATAAGTCACAAATGGACAGGTGAAAGTTGTCTTCTCTTGATCTTCAGGATCAATGGCAACTTGATTATAACCAGAGTATCTATCCAAGAAACAGAAATATTTCTTCACGACCAGTCTTTTGACTATTTGGTCGAAGAAGGGGAGTGGAAAATGATCTTTCTTGTTCGCTAATTTCAGATGCCGGTAATCTACATAGACGTGCCATGATATTGGAACTCTAGTTGCGATCTCCTCACCTTTGTCATTCTTGATTATGGTGATCCCTGACTTTCTAGGTACAACATGTAGGGGACTTACTCATTTTGAGTCGGAGATAGGATTTGCGAATCTTGCATCACACCATTTCGTTATCTCGTTCATCACGACCTTCTATAAGTTTGGATTTAATCTGCGTTGAAATTCGCGAGAGGGCATACTGTCTTCTTCACAGTATATGTGATGCGAACACAGCGAGGGGTTTATCACATGGAAATCTGAAATTTTCCAGCCCATGGCCTTGCAGTTTATTTCTAGAACCTCGAGCTGATGAGATTCTTGTTCTTTAGTTAACTGTGAATTGATGATTACGGGGAACATGTTTGGTGCGCCTGCAAGGAAGGCATATTTCATGTTTGCTGGAAGTGGTTTGTGCTCAGGTGGGGATTGGTTCAGCACAATGGTGACTTCTTATACCGTGCAGGGCTATGGTGTTGGTCTTTCATATGTTGTGTGTCCACCATTAGCACTGTAGGCTCTGAGTGCAGTGTTGCACAAAATTCTTTGATGATTGAATCTTGTTCGCATAAATTTTTAATGATGTCCTCTTTCTCTACCAAGGATAGGTGTCCATGAATTTATTCATCTGAAAAGTCAGCAAAAATCTCATCTTCAAGGACTAAGTATCATCAGACAAATGTCAGACAAACATGTTGGGGGAGAAGGGTGATGCTCTTAATACTGTTGAGGAGGGTGCTGCTGATAAGGCACAACCGCATACTGCTGGTTTTGCTTATTGTCGGTACTACGGATGTTGGTATTGGTTTTGTCTCCAACTACCATGGAATTATGGAGAGTGCTGGTGTTGTTGCTGCTGAGGCTAGCTATTCTAGACAAACCTCCCTCCTTGTTGTTGAGGGAACTGGTGGGAGTTAGCAACCTGACCCTGCTAAGGTCCGCCTAGATGGGTCAGTTGTGCATCATTCGACCATACATCGTTCACCACCTAAATTAGATGTGGTGGAGGGGAGAACTGATCTAGAATGTACTGGGGCTCCGGCTGGTAGACGATCAGCTAATGTTGAGACTACTGGGGAGTTGATGGCTCTAGGGCTTGCATGTAGTAGACGTGCTGAACCACTGGCTAGGGCTGAGTCGACTAATGAGGGTGTCACTATGCATATTCCTTCTTCTCAGCTGGAATGGGCGCCGATGCAGGCATAGAGTTGCAGAAGCTGATTATACTCACCAGTAGCTCCAACTGCCTGGTGATTTGATCTAGTTTGTCCAGATTCTGCAATCTATGTTCGATCACAACAAGTTTCTTCAGGTCCTTGATGAATCTGTGATTCATCACATCAAAAGTCAAAAATAGAGCCTTGTTCCCGAGAAAATAGAGGCATATTTCCTTTTATCTTGCATAAATAACACTCATGCATGCATCCATAATTCATGCATTTTAGCAGCTCATCTCCATTTAAATAAGAAGCCAAAAATCCCCTGTAAAATACCACTCCACCAAAATAACTTCTTCTCTATAATACATATGTATTCCTTAATAATATAGGGAAGAATGCAAAAAATCACCCTTGTAAAATAGCCAAAATAGCCTAAGAACCCTTGTACATTAAAACACAAATAAAGCCCTCATACAAACCCCGAATTAGGTCTACTCACTCTTAGAATACTACACATTAAAAGACCTTCAAAATGAGACTAATTTCATTGAAATTGGAGCTCGTATGAGAAACTTGGGTTTTTGGGTCATTTTGTATACTACACATGTATATTTATGTATCCTTGTATTTATGTATCATAGTTGACCTCATCTCCGTCTTTGGTCAACATGAAACTTGTAGATCTCATTACGATCTACAACTTTCATGTTTTGAGTTTTTCCAAATTCGGCTTCCTCTTCTCTCTACATGTGTTTCTTCCTCCAACCATTCACAGCAGGCCACGTGGCGCCCTCTGGTTGCGCCACGCGGCCCGCTGCCCATCGCCTCATCCGCCCGCGCCTTCCACCGTTGGATCTCGCTTCAGATCCAACGGCCCAGGTCTTTCCACGTCCGTGACCATCTCCAGCCATCAGATCCGCCCCACACTTCATCTCCACCGTCCCTTAGCGCCGCGCTCTCAGCCTTCCACGTGGAAGCATCTGCGCCGCCTGATCAGGTCCCCGATCCTCTCATCGTAGCCGCCCTCTTCCAGCGAATCTCGACCCTCAGATCAACTCCACCCTCTCATCTGAACCATCCGCTCGCGCCTCGCCACAACGCGCCACGTGGCTCCCTCATAACCCCTCATCTTGGCACCCCAGATCTAATCATACCCGTTCACCACGCTCTGATCCCCACCGTTGGATCACACGATCCAACGGTGGAGACCTCGTCTCCTACCTCCAGGCGCCCCTCTCCCCCACGTCCCTTGCCTTGCGGGAGGGGCGCCCCCTTTCCTTTTCTGGGCACACGTCAGCCATCTCCTCCGGCCGCTGACCTCCCCACGACGTTCCCCACTCATCCCTCTCCCTCGCCAGCTCCCTCGAGCACCACCATCTCCACCACACTCGCCCCACGACGACCACCAACCTCGCCACTCACCCAGCCAGACCACCTCCTTCTCCTTATAAATACCCAGCCACCGGCACCGTTCACCCCCATCCGCCACTCCAGAGAGTATCCCCAAGCTCCAAGCTACCATTTGGTGACAGCAATTTGGTGAGTTGTTGAGCGAAGACAGGGATCCTACTCCGGTGAGATCCACGGCCGCCACCGCCGTGCTGCAGCCTCCCTCGAGCCGTTGCCCGAGCTCGGGACCCTACCGATCCCTTGAGCGACGACCTGGAGCTCAAAGCTGAGCCCCATTCCCCAGGTAACTCCCTCCATTGTCCTCCGATCTTCTTCTCCATTTTTCTAGCTTCTTCTCCGTTTTTATTCGCCGTAACTGACCACCCTCGCGCCTCCCAATCACCTCGACGAGCTTCGCGTCGAAGCTCTGATCCTCGCGGTACCTTCCGCACACTCCGACGACTCATACCACGCTACTCCGACGAACCGCTCCGCCGTTTGGCCGGAGCTCACCCGTCGGACCTTCACACTCCATTTCAGGCCTCGCCGATCACTCCACTCCTCTTCACGGACACCTGCACGCCTCGGCTATACATCTAACCTTTTGCAGGTCTTCAATTCTTCATTGGCCGGAGCCTCACCGGAGGTCTCTTCGAGCATCTTCTCCAGCGAGCTCCAGCGAGCCTCAGCAGCCTGTGAGCCCATAGGAAGCTTCGCAGCACGCCCCCGCTTCTTCCGAGGCACTTGGGTGCCGACGACTTTCTTCATCGACGCCTGGCGACCGAGGCGGAGCAAGCCCAGCCCCACCGGAGCTCCGCCTTCTCCTCCGCAGGTGGCGGAGGACCCGTCGAGACGAAGAAGCAGCATCCGCTCGATCGTCCGATCGAACGGCCCTCATCCCGCCACGTATTCCATCACCGCGCCTCACCAGCACCGTTGGATCGTTCATGATCTAACGGCGATTAGCCCTCCGTGTCATCGACATTGAGAGAAGCCAGGAGCCGTCGGATCAATGTAGATCTGACGTATCTTGATCGAGCCACGCGTCTTCATCGACATCCCTTGGATCATTCTGATCCGAGGGCCTTCAGGCCGCCACGTCTACGCATCCGAGCCTCGGTATCCAAGCCTAGGCTCGGGCTACCCGAGGCTGCATCGAGCCATCGTTCGAACCTCCAGAGGACCCGAGCCTCGCTCCGAGCCTCCGACGCCATCCGAACCTAGGTCGCCCACGTGAGGAGCACGTGCGGCCTGGGTTATTTACACAGACGCCCCTGAAGCTTTCGGAAATTACAAAAAGGTCCCTGTGAAGCAGACCCCACGTGAGGAGCACGTGTCTCGTGGAGAAATTGCATACAAGTCCTGCATGTTATCGGTAATTGCATTTTAGTCCCTGTCAGCATATTTATTTATTGAAGAATTAATTTCCAGCATTGCATTTACACCCTTGTGTTTGCACGTGTCCCTAGAGTTCATTTTTCATCATTTTGAGATTCGAAAAATTGCATGTTGTTGGAAATTTTGTCCTCCATCTGTTAGTACACGTGTCTGATTTTTGTAGGCTTATTTGAATTAATAATGAATTAATTGGTTCATTGTTGACATATTTTGCCCAGTGATGCCTTTTGATTTTTAATTAATTATCTGTGCCTTCAAAAATTATAAAAAAATCACAGTAGCCTAAGGACATCATTTTCAACACACCATAAAAATTTCATAGCTTTTTGCACGCATATCGAGGCCTAAATAAATAGTTTAGTGATTTTCTTGAATTAATTTTAATTAATTCATTTCACAGTAAATTTAAGTCCTGTTAATTTTCCTAGGTCCCTTATCACTAGACCCACCTAGGATAATTTTAGTTCTTGGAAAAATTGTGATTTGATATTTATTAAAAATTAAATACTGAAAATCACTCTGTCTGTTCATTTAATTCACAGAAAATTTATTTTGAGTCGAAAAATTCCAAAAAAATTAGTGTAGGTCATTTTCTTCATAAATAATCATCTGGCCAATTTTCAATATTTTTGGACTTCATTTGATACATCAATTAAATTAAACGCTAAATTGGCTCTCCTTGTCTGCATATGTCTGCATAAAAATTAAAAAGACCAAAAAAATTTTGATCCTCGAACATCAACACTTGAACAATTGCTGTAATTTACCTAAGGAGATAGTTGCCTCCCTGAGATCGACCTTGGACTCCACCAAGTAAAAAAAAATATCATCACTTAATACTAATCACTAAGTGGTTTTTGATCAACCTCTCGTATCCGACTGCAACGAATTATTAACATTAATTTGGACATTAATCTGCCCGTATTAATTAAGGGTGCGGGAGCGATATCAAAATGGCGCCGTTGCCGGGGAGGCACGGCTTAGGTTAATTGTAGCATATT
Source organism: Ottelia alismoides (assembly GCA_037367405.1). Classification (NCBI taxonomy): domain Eukaryota; kingdom Viridiplantae; phylum Streptophyta; class Magnoliopsida; order Alismatales; family Hydrocharitaceae; genus Ottelia; species Ottelia alismoides. The sequence continues at coordinate 781,304 of JAZKJV010000329.1, forward strand.
TTTGAGTGTTTGATTTCCAATCCCCGGGTAGTCTGCCCCCGGTTTTTCTTGTAAATTATTTCTCTTATTTTCTTTTTGCATTATTTGTGTGTCACTCTCTGACCTCCATTTCATTTTTTTTGTGCGAGGACCGCGAGGAGTCGGCGACGCTTCGAGGACTTAGCATTTAAATTCTGTTGAGAGAAAGAGAGGCATTGTACTTTTTATTTTTCTTTTGCATTATTTCCAGCGGCTCCCGTTTGGGATCTCGCGCGTGTAAATATAGTGGAAACCGTGTCCCGTGTGCTGTGTGGGTGATTGGTAATTTAGCTTGCACTAGCGGCTCCTCGAGCCACTCTAGGACTTGTTTGTGCTCGTAATCAATAGGACCACACAACACACTTAAAAGACGCACCTAGACCGCAGGACTTAGTCAAAATTAAACCGTTCTTCACGCTAATAGAACTGCCTGTCTAGGAGCGGCTTTGATCGTTTGCATTTGCATGTAGAGTAAAGTTTTCAATTCTGTATAGCATCCTGCATCAACAAGCGAAGGGATCACTGTAAGTACTCTCTACTTAGCATACGCATCATTGATTTCAACTTGCATCGGCTTTTTCTCGATTTCCCCCTCTGATTTTCTCACTTAAATTAAAAAGGAAATTGGGACTGTCCGATAGGCGTGCTTTGTGGTGGATAAATTAAAGTGATAACTTAACTTAAAATCGGGACTGCTAACAGTATTGACCAAAAAAAAAAGGAATAAAAGCTGAAAATTGTTTGCGGGAGACTAATCCCCGACCTTGTTTTCAGGCTGAGTAAGGGTACCTGAGTGTGTGTGAACACCCTAAGGTAGAGCCCAAATCCCCGTCTTCCATATCACGCTCTAACTGATCCTAGCAAATATCACGAGCCGGATATTTTCAGATTCTTTGACTAGTACCAAGTAGCCTCCGCCTGTCTCAGGTAGATAGGGGCGAAATTGCGGTACTTCGCGACAAGCTGCCAGTAACCCCCTGGGGTGAAGTTCCGGCCTTGTCAGCCTCCGCCTGCTTGCAGGTAGATAGGGGCGTGGTCACTGAATCCATCGGCTTGGGATAGGAGAGAAGAAAGGAAGGAGCGGCGGTATCTTAGACGACAGGATAAACAGGGAAGACGCATCCGGCTCTGAGCCGACTTCCCTCTAGGCCGCGTAATCCTTGCTAAATTTGCTTGAAATTCACACTTAAAAACTACAAGATAAATTGGACTCAACTTTGAGCCCTTCACTGTGTGAGTGTGAATCCAGGGTCTTGGATTGATCTTGTGCTTGCTTCAGGTAGGAGTAAAATCCTATCTTCTTCTTGCTTCACCATGATGAGTGACTGGGGAGATCTCGACGCACTATTCACTGATCTCTCTATGAGTCCCCCAAGTAACTCGTCTTTCTCGGTCCGAGCGCACCTCGAACCACCCAGGACTCATGACCCTCTTGAGTCCTGGTTCCCTCATGCTCAGGGTGGTTACTCTCAAACCAACCCTTTTATCTCCTCTGAGATTACCGAGGAAGACCATTGCCTCAGGAATCCCTTCCTTGATTCACCCTCTAACACCGATCTTATTTTCCATTCCCCAGAACTAGAGGGAGAAATGCCACCAAGGATGCCGCCCGATGAGGACCAGATGAGACAGATCCTTAGACGCCTTGCCGAAGCCGAACAGAAAAATGCTGATCTCACGACACGAATGGGACAGATAATAGTAGCTGAAGGGATCGACCGACCAATGGTCGACACCTATAACCCGGCGGAGAACGAGATCCAAAATTGGCTAGCACCTGCAGTTCCCGACCAGGCATTCGAGCTGAAGCCCCATTTCCTGAGCCTGCTGCCGAAGTTTAACGGAAACCTCAGTGAAGAGCCTTACACCTTCCTCCGTGACTTCGAACTCGTATGCAACAATCTTAGCCATCCCAATGTTGGCCAAGATTATATCCGGCTCAAGGCCACCCCGTTTGCCTTAGGAGATAAGGCTGCACACTGGTTGAAAAACTTAGGGGTGGTATGTACTACCTGGATGCAGTTCAAGGACCTCTTCCTGAAGAAGTTCTACCCTCTCAGTAGAACCAATCAGATGCGAACGAAGATTGCCAGCTTCGCCCAGGGACCCTGCGAACCGTTCCATGAGGCTTGGGACAGGTTCAATGACTTAGTACAGAAATGCCCATGCCATGGCATTTCTAAGGCAATCTTAGTACAGACCTTGTTCTGCGGTCTAACCCCAGAGATGCAGGGGTTAGTCAGTGCCGCCTGTGGAGGAAGCTATCTGAACAAGAACGAGCACGCCGTGTGGAAAATCCTAGAGCAGATGGCAGAAACCGGCAGGTCACAGGCCACAAGGGCCTATCAGTTGTCTCCCTCGATTCTATCCAATGAGACAACTAGAAGGATTGTTGCAGATCTGACTGAGGACCTCATCCCCAGCATGGGGATGATTGCAGACAAGCTTACCATGGTCGAGCAGATCCACAAGAGAGTCGCGGAGATGGAGTCTCTTTCGAGCCTTCCCAAGAAGGTGGAGGAACTCTCTGAAAAGGTAGCCAAGATTAAGCTACCTACCCCTTCTGCACCACCTGTACCTGTGCATCGGGTCCATCTTGTACAGGAACAGGCACCGGGGTCTCAGAGCAGCTGGGATCAGACTTATACCCAGCCGAACCATCATGCACCCCCACCAGTGGAAACAGAATACGAGGAGCCTCCGCCTGTTTACGAGATCAACGGGCTCTGGTATAGCCGTGACCCGCTAGCCCGGCAAATCGAGATGGGGAAGGATCAGGCACACCGCCCAACCCCAGTCTACCAGGAGACCAGGCCCGTCACAATCCCGCGATACCAGTCCAGGCCAGAACAGGGGTACCAGCCGCAGCAGCGCACCTACCAGCTGGGGCCAGCACCGCCCCATCAGCAGCAGTATCGGCACGGCCAGCAGGGCCAGTTCAGGACCGCATCCACTCAGCAACCAGCCCAGCCCACCGAATTGGAGTCCCTCACCTTGGCGATCCAGACCCTATCTGATAGGGTCCAGCAGATGCAAAACGACTACCTGGACATGAGAACCGACATCAATCGGGTCTCTCGTGCTCAGGACCAACAAATGGCGCCAAGGACTCCAATTCCCGCACAGGTTCAAGCCAACCCAAACAGCATACATCAGGGCCATAACCGACCCCGAGATCAGGTATACTATTCAGATGATTATTTATCTGAACATGAGATCCTTTCGTACGATAATGTTAACCATATGTCCCTCAGGAGCGGAAGGACCGTGATCATACCTGATCGGGCACAGGCACAAAAGGAAGGAACCTCCGAAATTCTACCTGAGGAGAATTCGGAGGAGGAAGAGGAGGAGCACCACCGTCACCGCCAGCAGAAGAAGAGGACATCTGAGTCCTCGAAGCATCAGCCCCGCAGTCACCCAGAGTCAGACGACACCGATGAGCCCGCACCTCCATCTGAGGAGGATCGTCCAGAAGAAGCAGAAGAAGCGTCACCGGCCTCGCCTCAGCATTTTCTATTTGGTCAGAGTCCAAGTCCGAGTCTGTATCAGAGTCCGAGTCAGAGTCGTGTCAAAAACTCAGTTCCAGAAATCAATGAGAATATTTCAGTTCCAGAACCTGAGTTAATAATCCCTTTCCCCCGAGCCCTCAAGGGTGGAAAGAAGAAAATCAAAAAAATCCAAAAAGATGACCCTGAGATGGCTGAATTTTGCAATAAACACATCAAGGTCACAATCCCTTTTGACAAGTTCGTGGAAATGACCCCTGCATTCCAAAAATACCTTAAGGTGAGATGCACACCTACTAGGGTTAGCAGGAAGACCAAAAGCCGTGTTGAGAAACACGTTCTATCAGTAGCCACAACTTGTGCAATAAAGAACTCGTTTCCTCGGAAACGAAGAGACATGGGTGCACACTATGTAGTGAGTCATGTTGATGACATCGCATTTGCACGCACTCTCCTGGACAATGGTTCCTCGATCAACTTGATGCCCACAGCCCTCTATGAGCGGCTCAATCTCGGACCTCTTAGGAAATCTAGAGCTATCCTTCAGTTTGCTGACAAATCTACTAAGAGGTCCCAAGGAGAGTTAAGGAACATTGTGATCAAAGTCGAGGGGCAAGAATACAAGGTGGACTTTACTGTCCTCGATATGGAAACCCCTCGTAATTGGAGAGATTCCCAGATCATACTAGGTAGGCCCTTTCTCAGAACAGCAGGGGCCCTATTCGATTATAAGAATGGGAAAATTCTGTTCCAAACTCCAGGCGGAGATGAGGAACTTGAGATGAAGCAGACAAGATGGCAGAGACCGGACTCTGAATCCAGCACCGAATACTCTTCTCTCGAAACAGACTGTGAGCATGTAGACTTAGTTGGGGCATGGAGACAGAACCCAGCCAGCACCGATGTGTCCATCTCCGTTGAAGATGATCCAGTGCATGAGTCAGTCTGCGAGATCTTCAGGAACGAGTACAGCTCTGAGCCTGCATCGCCCTACATCTTCGATGACATAGAGGCCCAGTTGGGCCTGTCAGTCCTGACATCCTTAGGACAATCGGAAGATGAGGATGACGAGTCGGACGAGGCGTTTGCCGATTGCATGGAGACCTTTGACGATCCGACTCCAGAGCTGAGTTTGGTGGCAGCTATTACAGAACAGGATCCAGCCACTTCCAACACCAAACCAGATCAGATTGAGCCAGACTTTCTAAACGATCACACTATTCCTGAGCTCAAACCTTTACCCACAAACTTGAAGTATGCCTTCCTTGCGGGCTAAGACAAGAAATTTCCGGTCATTATCAGTTCGCAATTGACCGAGGAGCAGGAATCTCGCTTGCTAGAGATCCTGGAGAAGAACCGCAAGGCAATAGGCTGGAGCATTTCCGATCTCCACGGTATAAATCCCGCTCTGTGTTCGCACCATATATACTTGGAAAACGAAGCCAAACCCTCTCGTGAATTCCAACACCGGTTGAATCCAAATTTACGAGAGGTTGTGAAGAAATAGATAGAAAAATGGTGCGATGCGGGTTTTATTTACCCAATCTCCGACTCTAAGTGGGTGGCCCCAATCCATGTTGTCCCGAAGAAGTCAGGAATTCAGACGACCACCAACGAGGACGGAGAGGAGATCGTGACGAGAGTACCCACGTCGTGGCGCGTTTGTGTGGATTACAGACGCTTGAATGCCGCGACGAAGAAGGATCATTTCCCCCTACCGTTCATTGATCAGATCCTAGAAAGATTAGCGGGGAAAGAATTCTTCTGCTTCCTTGATGGGTTCTCGGGCTACAATCAAGTAGCCATAGCTCCGGAGGACCAGGAAAAGACCACGTTCACATGCCCCTTTGGTACCTATGCTTTCAGGCGCATGCCTTTTGGGCTATGCAATGCTCCAGGTACTTTTCAAAGGTGCATGATTGTTGTATTCGCCGAAATGGTCGGTGAATTCCTGGAAGTCTTCATGGATGACTTCTCGGTCCACGGCGACTCTTTTGATTCCTGCCTTAGGAATCTGGACCGAGTCCTCAAAAGATGTTGTGAGGTCAATCTGGTGCTCTCCTGGGAGAAAAGTCACTTCATGGTGACGGAGGGCATAGTGTTGGGGCATGTCATCTCCAAGAGAGGAATGGAGGTTGACCCTGCCAAGGTGGACGTGATCAGACGACTTCAGCCACCAACCAACGTACGGCAGTTGCGGTCGTTCCTCGGGCATGTCGGATTTTATCGAAGATTTATCAAGGATTTCTCTAAGATTGCCCGACCGCTAACTAAGCTTTTAGGCAAAGACACGGAGTTTATTGTAGATCACAAATGTCTTGAGGCCTTTAAGCTGTTACAAGGAAAGATAATGGACGCACCCATCTTACAAGCCCCAGATTGGTCTCTCCCTTTTGAGATCATGACGGACGCCTCAGATTATGCGGTTGGGGCTGTATTGGGACAAAGAAGAGATGGCGTCCCGTTTGCAATTCACTACGCAAGCAAAGTGCTTGATTCTGCTCAGCGTAACTATACAGTTACCGAAAAGGAGATGCTTGCGGTAGTGTTTGCCTTGGAAAAATTCAGATCACATTTAATTGGATCCAAGGTAACTGTGTTCACAGACCATACGGCACTACGATACTTGATGGAGAAGAAGGACGCAAAGGCGCGTCTTCTTCGTTGGACTTTACTTATCCAGGAGTTTGATTTGGATATCCGTGATAAACCTGGTAAGAAGAACGTAGTGGCCGATCATCTGTCTCGTCTCGAAGATCTTAATACTTCCGAGGTTTCACCAATTCGAGACTCCTTCCCTGACGAGTCGATTTTTGTTATCGACTCACTCCCATGGTACGCCAATATCGTGAATTATCTTGTCTCCAAGAAAGTTCCCGAGGATTGGCCTAAGAGCCAAATCGACCGACTAAAGTCGGACGCTAGACACTACCAATGGGAGGATCCGATCCTTTTCTTTGAAGGACCGGATTGTGTCTGGAGACGTTGTATTCCTCAGGAGGAATACCAGAGTGTCCTTTCTTTATGCCATAGCTTAGAGGCAGGAGGACACCACTCCGGAAAGAGGACCGCATGGAAGGTACTTCAGTGTGGTTTTTACTGGCCGACTCTGTTTCGCGATGCCAACGCCTTCGCGAAGTCGTGCCCGGTTTGCCAGAGAATGGGAGGAACCGTTGGTTCCAAGGATGAGATGCCAATGCAGCCGGTCATCATTTGTGATGTCTTTGACGCCTGGGGCATCGATTTCATGGGCCCATTCCCTGTCAGCCACGGATTCGAATACATCCTTCTTGCGGTTGACTACCTATCCAGATGGGTGGAGGCTATCCCAACCCGAGCCGCAGACAGCAGGACTGTCTGTAAATTCATCCGAGAGAACATAATCTCTAGGTTCGGGATGCCCAAAATGATGATATCAGATGGGGGTAGCCACTTTGTGAATCGGGAGGTGAAGAATCTCCTGAAGGACTACGGCATCGAACACCGTGTCGCGAGTCCTTACCACCCACAAACTAATGGTATGGCTGAGGTGTCCAATAGGGAGGTGAAAACCATATTGCAAAAGCTTGTCCGCCCAGACAGGAAGGACTGGTCTCAGATCTTGGATCAAGTCCTCTGGGCGTATAGGACGGCTTACAAGACACCGTTAGGCACCTCCCCATTCCGAATGGTATTCGGAAAGCCGTGCCATTTGCCCACAGAGTTAGTGCACAAATCAGAATGGGCAATAAAAAAGGTCAACTGGAACACACACCTGGGGCAGAAACAGAGAGACATGGATCTGAATGAGCTTGTGGAAGTCAGAAACCGAGCATATGACAACAGTGTGGTGTACAAGGACAAAGTGAAGCGTTGGCACGATAGATATATCAGACGAAAGACCTTTGTTCCTGGACAAAAGGTATGGTTGTTCAATGCCAGGCTGAAGAATTTCCAAGGCAAATTAAAGTCTAAGTGGACGGGACCATTCGTTGTCCGAACGGTGCACGATAGTGGATGTGTCGAGATCTCAGATCTCGCAGATGACGCACCGACATTCCTAGTAAATGGACAGCTGTTGAAGCACTTCGTCGAATCCAATGAACAGTTAGTCCATGTGGAGGAGATTGTATTCATGCGCGAGACAGATACAGCAGATACATCTCAGGCCGCGTATGAGACCTTGCAGCAGTGAACTCCAGCCATCCGCATCATCTCGAAAGATTCAGACCGACTCATCTGTATATATCATCATTCTTGTACAACCTACCCTTTCTCCCGCGACTTTAGTAACCCATCCCCGCCTCATCGGATCACTATCTTGGACTATACTTAGGATAACCAGATCCTAAGTATAGGGGGAAGGGTCACCTAAGTCGGTTCACTGTACATTCTCCAGATCACATTGGTCCTCATACTCATTTCCTACCTATACTTAGGCTGACCTAAGCCTAAGTATAGGGGGGACCGATGCCCGCATTATATACTCATCCATTTCCCCTCTTAACCTCGTCCGCCCCATTTTTGATCTTCTTCTACACTTAGACTGCCAGAGCCTAAGTATTGGGGGGGCGAGACGACTTATATACTTTTGTAATTTTAGCTCTCCTACGCTTAGCCCGAGCTATGTCTTTTTAGTCGCTTTTGTGCTCTGAGGACATAGCACACGCTAAGTATAGGGGGGCGTGTATATATTACATATATACTTTACCCATAGCTCGTACTTTCGCGTATTTTCGCGTATTTTTGTATATATTTACAATAATTACGGGTGGGTAAAAATTAAAAAAAAAATTTAAATATAGGCTTCTTATTTACTCTTGCATATCATCTCTGCATAATAATAAAAAGAGTCTTGCATTTTCATAGCATGACATCTCATCTCATCTGCATATCTCTGCATATGCAAAGTGGAAAGCTAGTGGGTTCTAGACCAAGTTATGAGTAAATATTGAGGATGGTAGGAACTGGAGTTAAGATTTCTCAGGTCAAGAGACTTAATTCTTTGAGTCTGCATGTCTATGTTCACATGTCATCTTAATCAGTCTAAGTAGAATATCTCGTGCATACGCATGATTCTTTTAGATAATGACCTAACTTGGACAAGCACTATGCACGTAGCTCTTCACTGATGAGGTGGTGAGGAGGTAGAATCCTTTAGCTTGGAGTAGCACACGGGTGGAAACATCCGTCCTCCTCTAGGGAGGGAAGTGCGTCTCAACCTAGTCTAGTGGTGTTGACATCTAAGGACAGGGTGCTGTGGGTTGCAATAATGCTTCAAAAGAGGGATAGTCTACTGACTCAAGAGGAAAAACTCCTGATGTACATGCTGCTGTTGAAAAAAAAATTGCAAAAACTCCAAAAAAAAAATCAGACAGGTTCAAGAAAAAATATAATACATGTCGGAGCCTGTATACTAGTAAAGAAATGCAGCTGGATGACTTGGCTACACTGGTCAGGCATCCCGGGATAGGTAGCTACACTGGCTACCGTCCATTCTCTTCTCTACCCCCTCCTCTTGAGTTGGTCGCACTTGAACTTAGAAGGGAATACCCCGCTCCTCGAGGAAAGAGTTACTATACCGGGTTATTGAGTTACCTTGTTAGAGGAGGCTGGTTCCGAGCCATTTCTGATGTGGAGAGTTAAAATCACTTACACAGTACAAGTGAGAATCATAGTCATCAGAAATTTGCGTTTGAGGATTTGTTCTGACCTGACTATTAAGGCGTCTTGAATAGAAGACTTGTGGAACTTGAAGTCTGTTAGGTCTTAAGTCCAGGTCCAAATAAGGTTCCACCACACAATTAATCCAAAGTTCGAGTCAGGCTCCATTTTTCAACATTTGTTCATGACCTTGGTATGGAACCCAAAATCATTTCACTCTTGCATTTCATTTTAGTTGCTCGGGGACGAGCAAGGTTTAAGTATAGGGGGTTGATGAATCTGTGATTCATCACATCAAAAGTCAAAAATAGAGCCTTGTTCCCGAGAAAATAGAGGCATATTTCCTTTTATCTTGCATAAATAACACTCATGCATGCATCCATAATTCATGCATTTTAGCAGCTCATCTGCATTTAAATAAGAAGCCAAAAATCCCCTGTAAAATACCACTCCACCAAAATAACTTCTTCTCTATAATACATATGTATTCCTTAATAATATAGGGAAGAATGCCAAAAATCACCCTTGTAAAATAGCCAAAATAGCCTAAGAACCCTTGTACATTAAAACACAAATAAAGCCCTCATACAAACCCCGAATTAGGTCTACTCCCTCTTAGAATACTACACATTAAAAGACCTTCAAAATGAGACTAATTTCATTGAAATTGGAGCTTGTATGAGAAACTTGGGTTTTTGGGTCATTTTGTATACTACACATGTATATTTATGTATCCTTGTATTTATGTATCATAGTTGACCTCATCTCCGTCTTTGGTCAACATGAAACTTGTAGATCTCATTAAGATCTACAACTTTCATGTTTTGAGTTTTTCCAAATTCGGCTTCCTCTTCTCTCTACATGTGTTTCTTCCTCCAACCATTCACAGCAGGCCACGTGGCGCCCTCTGGTTGCGCCACGCGGCCCGCTGCCCATCGCCTCATCCGCCCGCGCCTTCCACCATTGGATCTCGCTTCAGATCCAACGGCCCAGGTCTTTCCACGTCCGTGACCATCTCCAGCCATCAGATCCGCCCCACACTTCATCTCCACCGTCCCTTAGCGCCGCGCTCTCAGCCTTCCACGTGGAAGCATCTGCGCCGCCTGATCAGGTCCCCGATCCTCTCATCGCAGCCGCCCTCTTCCAGCGAATCTCGACCCTCAGATCAACTCCACCCTCTCATCTGAACCATCCGCTCGCGCTCGCCACAACGTGCCACGTGGCTCCCTCATAACCCCTCATCTTGGCACCCCAGATCTAATCATACCCGTTCACCACGCTCTGATCCCCACCGTTGGATCACACGATCCAACGGTGGAGACCTCGTCTCCTACCTCCAGGCGCCCCTCTCCCCCACGTCCCTTGCCTTGCGGGAGGGGCGCCCCCTTTCCTTTTCTGGGCACACGTCAGCCATCTCCTTCGGCCGCTGACCTCCCCACGATGTCCCCCACTCGTCCCTCTCCCTCGCCAGCTCCCTCGAGCACCACCATCTCCACCACACTCGCCCCACGACGACCACCAACCTCGCCACTCACCCAGCCAGACCACCTCCTTCTCCTTATAAATACCCAGCCACCGGCACCGTTCACCCCCATCCGCCACTCCAGAGAGTATCCCCAAGCTCCAAGCTACCATTTGGTGACAGCAATTTGGTGAGTTGTTGAGCGAAGACAGGGATCCTACTCCGGCAAGATCCACGGCCGCCACCGCCGTGCTGCAGCCTCCCTCGAGCCGCTGCCCGAGCTCGGGACCCTACCGATCCCGTGAGCGACGACCTGGAGCTCAAAGCTGAGCCCCATTCCCCAGGTAACTCCCTCCATTGTCCTCCGATCTTCTTCTCCATTTTTCTAGCTTCTTCTCCGTTTTTTATTCGCCGTAACTGACCACCCTCGCGCCTCCCAATCACCTCGACAAGCTTCGCGTCGAAGCTCTGATCCTCGCGGTACCTTCCGCACACTCCGACGACGCATACCACGCTACTCCGACGAACAGCTCCGCCATTTGGCCGGAGCTCACCCGCCGGACCTTCACACTCCATTTCAGGCCTCGCCGATCACTCCACTCCTCTTCACGGACACCTGCACGCCTCGGCTATACATCTAACCTTTTGCAGGTCTTCAATTCTTCATTGGCCGGAGCCTCACCGGAGGTCTCTTCGAGCATCTTCTCCAGCGAGCTCCAGCGAGCCTCAGCAGCCCGTGAGCCCATAGGAAGCTTCGCAGCACGCCCCCGCTTCTTCCGAGGCACTTGGGTGCCGACGACTTTCTTCATCGACGCCTGGCGACCGAGGCGGAGCAAGCCCAACCCCACCGGAGCTCCGCCTTCTCCTCCGTAGGTGGCGGAGGAGCCGTCGAGACGAAGAAGCAGCATCCGTTCGATCGTCCGATCGAACGGCCCTCATCCCGCCACGTATTCCATCACCGCGCCTCACCAGCACCGTTGGATCGTTCATGATCTAACGGCGATTAGCCCTCCGCGTCATCGACATTGAGAGAAGCCAGGAGCCGTCGGATCAATGTAGATCTGACGTATCTTGATCGAGCCACGCGTCTTCATCGACATCCCTTGGATCATTCTGATCTGAGGGCCTTCAGGCCGCCCCGTCTACGCATCCGAGCCTCGGTATCCAAGCCTAGGCTCGGGCTACCCGAGGCTGCATCGAGCCATCGTCCGAACCTCCAGAGGACCCGAGCCTCGCTCCGAGCCTCCGACGCCATCGGAACCTAGGTCGCCCACGTGAGGAGCACGTGCGGCCTGGGTTATTTACACAGACGCCCCTGAAGCTTTCGGAAATTACAAAAAGGTCCCTGTGAAGCAGACCCCACGTGAGGAGCACGTGTCTCGTGGAGAAATTGCATACAAGTCCTGCATGTTATCGGTAATTGCATTTTAGTCCCTGTCAGCATATTTATTTATTGAAGTTTTAATTTCCAGCATTGCATTTACACCCTTGTGTTTGCACGTGTCCCTAGAGTTCATTTTTCATCATTTTGAGATTCGAAAAATTGCATCTTGTTGGAAATTTTGTCCTCCATCTGTTAGTACACGTGTCTGATTTTTGTAGGCTTATTTGAATTATTAATGAATTAATTGGTTCATTGTTGACATATTTTGCCCAGTGATGCCTTTTGATTTTTAATTAATTATCTGTGCCTTCAAAAATTATAAAAAAATCACAGTAGCCTAAGGACATCATTTCTAACACACCATAAAAATTTCATAGCTTTTGCACGCATATCGAGGCCTAAATAAATAGTTTAGTGATTTTCTTGAATTAATTTTAATTAATTCATTTCACAGTAAATTTAAGTCCTGTTAATTTTCCTAGGTCCCTTATCACTAGACCCACCTAGGATAATTTTAGTTCTTGGAAAAATTGTGATTTGATATTTATTAAAAATTAAATACTGAAAATCACTCTGTCTGTTCATTTAATTCACAGAAAATTTATTTTGAGTCGAAAAATTTCAAAAAGATTAGTGTAGGTCATTTTCTTCATAAATAATCATCTGGCCAATTTTCATTATTTTTGGACTTCATTTGATACATCAATTAAATTAAACGCTAAATTGGCTCACCTTGTCTCCATATGTCTGCATAAAAATTAAAAAGACCAAAAAATTTTTGATCCTCGAACATCAACACTTGAACAATTGCTGTAATTTACCTAAGGAGACAGTTGCCTCCCTGAGATCGACCTTGGACTCCACCAAGTAAAAAAAATATCATCACTTAATATTAATCACTAAGTGGTTTTTGATCAACCTCTCGTATCCGACTGCAACGAATTATTAACATTAATTTGGACATTAATCTGCCCGAATTAATTAAGGGTGCGGGAGCGATATCAGTCCTGTGATCGTTTCTCAATTATGTCTACCTTGGACAAGTGGCTTCCAATAATGCTCAGATTGGAGCTCTTATCCCTATCCGGCTCGTGGGTTGATGCCATATGCACGGGTTTTTGAACATTTTGTTGCTGGAGTTGATAGGAACGAAACGATGATAGATAAGACTCTCCTTCGAGCATTTCTTCAAAGATTTGTCAAACGACGTCCTCATCTTTATTGAAGTGTGAGCCACCACATGCAGCATCCACCAACTTCTAACTTTCTATTATGTCCCCTGAAGAAATGTTGGACTAGGCTGGTCCTTAGAATCTCATGATGGGGACGCTTTTCTTACAACTCAGTAAACCTCGCCCAGGCCTCATGGATGGACTCGTGAGTGGAGTGGGTGAAGATTTCTATGCGGGTGCGCATCTGATGGAGTCACCCCAGAGGACAATACTTACATAAAAAGGCTGACTTCAATTCTTCTCAGGTAGTGACGACCATCCCCAAGAGGTTGATCCAATTAAGGGCCATATCCTGAAGGCTGAAGGGAAATGTCATCATCTTGACTACCCCAAGAAGTATACGAGGCTAGTGAATTGTGCCCCGTATGCGCTCGAATTGTTGTAGATAAATATACGATTCTTCATTGGTGTTTCCTCGCAAGGTGGGTAGCAGTGCCAGTAGCTGAGGCATCAATTCAAAATGGGCACGGACCGCAGCAATCTGGACCCATTTACTGACTTGTCCTACCCCAGGATTGTATGTTTTTTTGAGATTCAGCTTGGGCCACTCTACTCTAGGCTCACCTACTGGGCCTCGACCACCTCCACCTTCAAGTTCTTCAAATCCTCATTTGTTTTTCTCTCCCTCTCGTCAAGTCATTAAGCATGTCTCGGACAGCGACCCGTTCTAAAGCTTCATCCGTAAGATGTTACTGGATTTCTTGAATAGAAGCAAGAATATGAGTGTTCACTACGTTCCGGTCCGGCTGCGAACTTCGATCTGGCTGAGACGGTGGTTGCGGTCCTTTCCCTTTCACTCCAAGAGCCATCTCTTTTTCTGATCTTGAATCTGATTCTATCACAATTTCTAGCTCCAGATTGGGCTCCTGATGTACAAATGAAGTAATGCCTTGATCAGTCTGTATGGAGGCACCATAAGTAACAAATCGATATGTGTTAAGGTCAACACAGAATTTCATTAAGGATGGCAGTGTGTATGGAGTGAAATCTATTGTTGTCCAAAATGGGAAAGTTTGGGGACGAGAGTGATCCCGATTTATTGGAGAAGATGGGGATCTGGAGATCGGTTCACAGAGTCTTAACTAGGTTCTCGGGAATCGCCCTGATTATTGGAGGTGACGAGCATATGGAATTGATGTTGGGGTCGGTGGGGTACCGACTAAGCCATCCATGTGTCACCATCTCAAAGGTCAAGAGGAGATCAAAATTGAAAGTATGATATAGAGGTCAACCAAGAAATAAAGGGAGTGTAAAATAGTAGAAGGCTCTCAATGAGCAGGGGGTCAAGTAGGGAATCAAAGAGAAGAAAGTGAGAAAAAAGAACACACTGTGCAAAAGTGATCTTTGAATCTTAACTTTAGTTCAAACAAACACAAAACAAGGATAGGTTCACCCACTTACACATGTGAAGCTGTGAGAATTTAGCTATTTTTATTTTTCTATTTTATTGTTATTTTTCGGCAATCTCGTAACAAGTCCTTAAGTACGCTAACCCTATAGGAGTATGTCTAGTGCCAGGAAAGTGCCACATACTTGCTCCACCTCCTTTGTAACATGTGATCTGCGTATTGAAAGGTCTGCAATCTCGTGCCTGGGCAGCTACTCAGTCAAACAAATAGAGAAAGGAAGACAATAGGCAAAACCAATACTTCAGACATCGCTCGCAACGGAATCACCCGTGAGCGTACAAGACCTACTCGGATGCAAACCAATGAGATAGACACACCCGTGAGGGCGTGGCCTAAGCTCAGTACTTCAGACCAAGTTGGATGCTCCACATAGGGTGGGAACACCGTGCTCGACAAGGCCCTACTCAATCACGTACTATTAAAGTGCCAATATTTCGCCAACCCAGGTGATAATCAAGGCACCACAAATCGGGATTTGGGCTAATTCATTTAAATCAATCATCTATAAAGGATTAGGAATGAGGCAAGCCCCTTTCAAATAAGGGGGGACGACCACCTTGATGCCTAAATCAAGAGTGGTCGTCGACCCTCCTTTTATTGAAAGGTGGCTCCTTATTCCAATTATATGAGATCTAATATCTCAAATAATACTTCATTATTTACTACAACTTCTGTTATAAATTATTTCACAAAAACAATTCCAAATAAATTTGTGAAATATTAATCATGCCATTGGAATTTTCTGAATGACATTCATAATAAAAAATGAAATGTCAATTATATTTTCAATTAAATGTCCAATGTGAATCCAATTCACATCAACATTTAATTTTTAAATGTTATTTACCAATAGCTCTCTCTAATATATTTTAAATCACATTTATAATATTTATGATTATTATGGATAGTGATATCAACAATATTCATATCCTTGATAATTAAATAATATTTTATCATATTGGATCTCTATTCACATGTGCCCATATAATATGAATCACATTCACATTATTCACATCTTTTATAATTATGTCACATTTAATTATCTTAGATAACTCTCCTTATAAAGCCAAATAATATCAATCAAATTCATATTATTCATGATAATAAAATCATATTCAATTATCATTTTTTTCAATGCTCAGATATATTATTGTAACATCCTTAAATCCTAATGATTAGTTAAGCCAAGATGGTGAATCATTAGTGAGATTGATGGAAATTAGAGATGCCATTAGTGGCTAATTGTGATAATTGTAGCTAGAGGTGAATAAGTGGCTAAGTATAATTAGTAATGTGATTACTATTCATGGGTGGGCCTTGGTTGCAATTAGGAGGATTTGGTTGGATTTATGTTGCAATTTTCCCAAGGATATAACCTCCCATAGGCGTCACCCCTTCCTCCCACTTCATCTTCTTCCTCTTGAAATCTTGGAGCTCTTTTCTCCATGGCCGAAAAATCCATGGATCTCCATCTTCTTTTTTAGTTTTCTCCCTCATTTCTCCACCAAAATTCGAGTTCTTGGGCTCAAATAAAAGCTGGGAAGGAGAGGATCTTGGAACTTACATTGCATGTAAGATCAAGGGCCAAACAAGAGGAGGAATCCAAGCTTGAAGCTCAAGGTGTGGACAGCCCAACATTTTCTTGGAGAGTTCTTCTTCAAGCTTTTGAAAGCTTGATTTGAGGTACAAATTAACCCTTCTCTTGCTGCCATTTGTAGAGTTTTTACCACCTATATTCCAGATCTAAGACCAAGTGTTTGTTTTGGGGATTTTGGTTGTAAAAATTTGAGAAAATAGGGCTTAGAGTGGACGGTTTTACTTGGTGTCCAGATCTGGTTGCTTTCTTTTTAATCCAAGTTAGACATGTATTTCTTGATCTTTCTTGGATTTTCTTGGGTAGATTCATATATTGATTAATACTCCATTGAGTTAGGCTTAAATCCATGGTCTTAGATACGAAATTGCATGTAATTATTACATCTTAAAGAGACTATATCTATGGACGGGTATACTGAAATTTCAGATTTTGTTGTTGTTGATTGTTGGCCAATAGCTTACAAGATTTGGGTATCTTCTTTAAGTTTCCTTGAGTATACTTGCTTACTGATATGACATCACTAAATTGGCTTATGATTCTTGGTTTTTAATTTGAAAATTTAGATGATTAGAAATGTTATGGATGTTGACATATGCATATAACTGAATGTGTCCAGATCTGTCCATGAACTTCAGGTTAGTGTTTTAAGATGTATTTGAGGAGTTTCTTCATGTTTCCTTGAGTGCAATTACTTTTAGATATATACTCTTTCATATTAACCTTTAGTCCATGGAGTTGTTTTAGAAAAATAAGAAGTTTTCAAGAGTTGTTTACTACCTATATCATAGATGTCATTGAATGTCCAGATCTGTCCATGCATTTTAATTTAGAGTTTTAGGATGCATTTGGGGAGTTTCTAAATGTTTCCTTGAGTGTAATTACTGGTTAATATATACTCTTTCATAGCAGCCTTTAGTCCGTGGGTTTGTTTTAGAAAAATGAGGTGTTCTCGAGGAATTATTGACTACCTATATTATATCTCCACAGAATGTTCAGATTGGAGATGGTTGCCTTAGGACTAAGAACATACACGATTTTGATAATATCCTTAGACATACTTTGGTAAATTCGACTATAGATATTTAGGGAGTGTAATACACATGAAATCCATGTATTTGGATTGGTTTTGATGAGGATTTTGGAGATAAATTCGGTTGCTGCCCATGAACAAAACAGTGGCCAAATTCCATTGTTGAATGTATGTCTAACAAATTTTTAGGCATTCATTAATAAGTTTTAAAAATACCAAGTTCCCTTGTTTCCCTATATGGAAATGGGAAATCAATTAGTGATATAATCCCAGTCAGGAGAGGGATTAAGATAGGATAATTTTCCTCATGTTTGCTATATTAGTAATCATTTTAGAGCATTCCTTAGGATATTTGCTACTTATAAAGGTGGACTTGAAACACCTATTAAGAAATTTAGAGATTTGGGGATGATCTTAAGGATACATATATATATGTAGTACCATACATGAAAACAAAACTTTATGAACTTGCCATGAAGCAAGTCTTCCTCTAAGAGTAGCCCGATCCTTGTAGGTAATTGTGAATCTTATGGGGGCATAGGGAAGTAAGACGTTTTCCGTTAAGATATCCAAGATCATAAGATAGATATTTCATAAGTAAGAATTTAGAGAGAGACTATCGTAACAGGTCAGTATCCCTTACCTAGGATTAGTTAAGGTTCTTATAGAACAAGTTCGGGTCTGGGACTGACAGCTTGTGAATGGGAAATAAATCAAAGAAACCTTAGACACTTAGGGTGAAACATGAAAATAACAGAAATGGTGATGTCACATGTGGCCAGTCGTAGAGATTCATATTCCGACTGTGCGAGGGCGCGGTGACCCTCACCTGAGCAGGAGATGAGGTCGCTCAGGCTTGGGTAGCGGACATTGAGAGCATGGGTCTAGGATCCTAGTCTTTTTACGTGTTTTCTTCGAGCCGGCTTGGTTTTTACGCTTCATTGGGATCCACGAGTTGTCTAGACCATTCCGCTGACCCGTTGGTTTTTCTTTGAGAACCTAGGTTGTGGTTCTCTGCAGTTAGTTACAAGCTCATCTGGTTTTTACTTAGCTCTTCTCCTTTGGGAGTTGAGCAACGAGAGAGGAAGTCGGGTCCGGCAGGCTTACCTCTTCTCTTTCCTGCCTCTAGTGGCGTAGTAGTCGTACTACCACTGCCTTTCCCTTGGACCACACTTCCACTGGGATTGGCGAGAGCAGACAAATCCCTTCGGGGGTTTCCCCACCGCTATAATTATTACTCTTCCACCAGGTTGTGCTCTGGTGATGGGATTGTGATTAACAGACTTGTGACATTTCACCAATATCCCAGTAAAGATGAAGTTTCATCAGTAGACATTGATGTCCCATAAATACCTTTCCACTATGTCGTGCACTGGTGATGGGGTAGTGGTCAGTAGACATCAATGTCACCATTTGTACCTTTCCGCTATGTCGTGCACTGGTGATGGGGTAGCGGTTAGCAGACATTGATGGCTTCATTATTACCTTTCCACCATGTCGTGCACTTGTGATGGGGTAGTGGGTAACAAACACTAAAAACTTCATCAATACCTTTCTGTCAGGTTTATGACCTCATGATGGGGTAAGAGATATGTGATCTTTAGACGCTTCCGCTACGAGACTAATGACGACACTACCGTTAGTCAAGACTAACGAGGAGTGAATGCTGAGAGAGAGTTGTGAGTACACGTACACCTTCAGGAGCGAGCTATCACATGTGTCGACCGAGGATCAATGTGAGTTGAGAGAACAAGCTAGAAGGAGTGTTGGGAACTTAGTTAGGATGCAAGACACCATCGCATGCCTATGGAGGCACCCCAACCCTGAGGCGTACACCATACCTCAGAGTCATAGTGTGAGGTTCAACCTGGACTTTGAAGTCCTACCCGGATATCGAGGTGCTAACCGGACCAAGACTACAGACTTACTTCTAGACTTGAGTTGTTGTTGGTTAGTTCCATTGACCAAGGGAGACACAGTGTGGTAGTGAGCCAGTGTGTTCTGTTAGACTTCTAAAAGCAAGTAAATAATTTAAAAGAATCTACTAACCCACTTTTACTTGCTAGCTTCTTTTGTCCACTACAGTTACCTTACTATTTTTCTAGCTGTGCTAGTCTTTGCTTACTACTTTCCTTAGTAGAACTGTGTAGAATTTGTACTCGACAACTTTGTGACAGATAATTGCTTTTCCTTTTTCTACTATGGCAGGCAAAGGGCCTGCGATCAAGTAGCCGACGTACTTGGGGCTGCTGTTGTTCTTTTGGTGCTGACACTTACAGAGCAGGTATATTCTTTTGTATCTCATTAGATAGTTGTTTGTTGTGTTCTCCTCTGTAGTGTTATTTTTGGGATACATACATGTATATTGAATGTTGCAAAACTTCAGCATGTATATGAATGAAATGAAAATGAATGGATATGTTGTCGTTCAGTTCTGGTGTACTACTTACTTCCTCTATTAGTTTTTTTTGTGGTTGCTTGCTTAGCCAAATTTAAATCTTGTGAATGTCATGTCTAAAAAAAAAATTCCACTGGTTTTCATAAGCATGAGAATAACTTAAGCTTGTTAAGTGTGCAAATGACGTGTTTGACGGGTAACCTAAGGTCCTCGGGAGAACGGTCGTTACAAGTTTGGTATCAGAGCAGAGTTACCCCGATACACGCATTCGCATAACTTAATAGCGAGAGTCTTCTGATTTCTCATGAAGCCGAATGGGAAATTTTTTATGACATTCAAAAGATTTATGTAACCACAAGTCACCAGAACATTCCATTCATATAAGTATCCCAAGAGGAGAAATAGTACAACTGATTATTTCCTAAAGTGTGCTTAACTATGCTATGATCCAATACAGGAAGGATCAGCATGGCACCCCTAGTAGCTCGTGATCAGCCAGGAGAGATGGCACAGGTACTAGTTGCACTCGCTGATCTGCGACAGAGACAGGATCAGATACTTGCCCAGCAGACTGAGTTGGCTGAGCGCCAGACTGGGGTGGAGCTGAGGATGGAGGAGATGTCTGACTCCTCATAACACCCATATAGGGATGAGTCCGCTAGAGCCGAGCATCTATTCTCTGAGGAGATTCCCCAGCATTCCGAGGCAGATATTCTGAGGGAGTCAGGAGCCGACAGAGCTGAGGCAGGCCAAGGGCCTGTAGCAGGAGTAGAGGTCACTGGGTTTGTTCTTCCTACTGCACCGGGCAACCATGATGTCTTCACATTCTACCAGAGAGCTGGAGTACCCAGGTTCCAGGGCACGGGTACATCTGACGAGGCTGAGCAGTGGCTCAGGACGGTGACGAAGGTGTTCAGGATGATTCAGGCACCACTAGAGTCGTGGTTACCTTTTGCTGAGTTCTCCCTTACTGGGTTTGCAGAGCGCTGGTGGGAGGCTACTGTGTCTGAGATGGGGCATGTGCCGACTTGGACAGACTTTGAGACCCACTTCAGAGCCCACTTCTTCTCAGGGAAGTGGAGAGAGACACAATGCAGGTTGTTTGCAGAGCTGAGACAGGGCAGGATGACAGCGCGAGAGTACTTTGTGCGCTACATCGAGTTGTCACGCCACACATCTTCTGCAGCTGCTTTTCCAGAGGAGAATCTGGAAAAGTTTGTTCGTGGCATGAGGGAGGACGTTCAGGAGAAGTTGGTAGGGCTGAGACTGACTACCATTGCTGAGGTGACTGACACAGCAGAGCGGATTGAGGACGTCCGTGAGAGACGTTTTGGGATTACTTTTAGACCTCCACCGGTACCACAGACGTCATCTGGGCCTATTCGGCGGCAGTTCCAACCACAGCGGTCAGCACGACGCTTTCGTCCGACAGGGACGGTTTCTTCTGGCAGTATTCGCTCGACCCCCACGACTACTTTGGGAGGAGCCCTGGCCAGTAGAGGTTTTGAGACAGCGCGACCATCTGGGTCGCAGAGGTTTGGAGCGCAGAGCGTGAGACCCGCAGAGAGTGCCGGTCCATCTTCTACGCCGAGCAGGGCGATCAGGTGCTACCAGTGCCAGCAGGTGGGACATATCAGGTCCCAGTGTCCACAGCTACAGACTCCACCACCTCCACCTCCACCGCGTTTGAGAGCTACCGGGAGGAGCTCCCAGTACAGAGGTCAGTAGAGACCAGCTCAGAGCGCAGCAGGATCCAGTGCCAGATCTATACGTCAGGGGCAGATTCACGCAGTTACAGCTGAGCAGGCACGGTCCGCGACCACGGTCGTGAAAGGTAGGGTTTTAGTTTCGAGCCATCCTTTTCACGTGTTGTTTGATTCTGGTTCTACCCATTCGTTTCTTGTTGTGAGGCTTCTAGTCACATTGGGTAGAGTCGCGGAGGATGTAGATCCTCCATTTCACATTCAAGGGCTTGGCGGACGGTTGTTCGTGATTTCAGAGATAGTTAGAGGGTTACCAGTGTCCATAGGCTGTCACGAGATGACTGCGGACTGCCTTCTACTACAGCTTGTTGAATTCGACATGATTTTGGGCATGGATTGGTTGTCTACACATCACGCCTTAGTCGATTGTTACAGGAAGACCGTTGTCTTCAGGATCCCCGGCTTGACAGAGTTCACTTTTGAGGGGACATTGCAGGACTCTAGGATGGAGTATATTTCAGTGCTGAGAGCACAACGACTGGTTGATCAGGGATGTGACACTTTTCTGGCCTTTGTTCAGGAGGTTGCAGATAGAGAGCCTATGGCTCAAGACATTAGAGTTGTGTCAGAGTATCCCGATGTGTTTCCTGAGGAGTTACCAGGACTACCTCCAGTTAGAGAGATCGAATTTGAGATCTCGCTACATCCCGATACACAGCCGATCTCCATGGCTCTGTATCGCATGGCACCCGCAGAGCTGAGAGAGCTGAAGGTGTAGCTACAAGAGTTGCTTGACTTAGGCTTTGTGTGGCCGAGCACTTCACCTTGGGGCGCTCATGTACTCTTTGTTCGGAAAAAGAATGGAACCATGCGGTTATGCATTGATTATAGACAGCTGAATAAGAGGACGGTGAAGAACCGTTATCTTCTGCCACACATTGATGATCTATTTGATCAGCTACAGGGATCTTCGGTGTTCTCGAAGATTGACCTCCGCTCGGGTTACCATCAGTTGAGGATTCGGGAGACAGACGTCCCGAAGACAGCCTTTCGGACACGGTACGGCCACTACGAGTTTGTAGTGATTCCATTCGGACTGACGAATGCCCCCGCAACATTCATGGACATGATGAATAGAGTATTCCGTCCTTACTTGGACAAGTTTGTTGTGGTGTTCATAGATGATGTGTTGGTTTACTCGAAGAATGAATGGGACCATGAGAACGACTTGAGAGCAGTGCTTGGTACCTTGAGAGAGCATAGACTGTATGCCAAGTTGAGTAAGTGTGAGTTTTGGCTACCTCAGGTCTCATTCTTGGGACACGTCATCTCAGGAGCAGGAGTCGCAGTGGACCCTGCGAAAATAGATGCTGTGATGTCTTGGGAGTAGCCCAAGACAGTGACACAGATCCGTAGTTTTCTTGGGTTGGCAGGCTATTACAGACGCTTTGTCAGCAACTTTTCACGGATCGTACTACCTTTGACGCGTTTGACGCAGAAGGGGGTACCTTTTGTTTGGGATAGTTCGTGCGAGCAGGCCTTCAGGACACTGAAGGAGAGACTTACTACAACTCTGATTCTTGCTCTACCGTCAGGGACACAAGACTATGCGGTTTACGCAGACGCGTCAGGTAATGGTTTGGGAGCAGTGCTGATGCAGAGGGGGCATGTGATTGCCTTTGCTTCGAGATAGTTGAGACCGCATGAGCGGAATTACCCCACACGCGATCTTGAGTTGGCGGCAGTGGTCTTCGCTTTGAAGACCTGGCATCACTACTTATACGGGGTTAACTTTGAGCTCTTCACAGACCACAAGAGTCTGAAGTACATATTTGATCAGAAGGAGCTGAACATGAGGCAACACAGATGGTTAGAGCTGCTGAAGGACTACGATTGCACGATCTCTTACCATCCTGGTAAGGGAAACGTGGTTGCAGACGCCCTTAGCAGGAGAGTGCACACGGAGGGTATGATGAACTGGCTATACACTTGGGACTTACTTGCAGCACTGACGGATTGGCATCCACAGGACAGTGCGTCTTCTCCCATCTCCGTACCTCCTAGGTACAGCAGCCTTTGGGACCGTATAGTATCAGGTCAGCAGACAGACCCGTGGATTCGCGACAGATACATGCGGGCAGTGAAGGACGAGTTTGACGATTTTGTTGTTGCAGAGTCTATTCTGTGGAAGGCAGGTCGGGTAGTGGTTCCCAACGATGAGCATCTACGAAAAGACATACTTGACGAGGCGAATTGTTCGCATCTTTCCATTCATCCCAGCAGTAGGAAGATGTACCACGATCTTCACCGACATTTCTGGTGGGACGGGATGAAGAGGGACGTAGCTGGGCATGTCAGCAGGTGTTTGACTTGCCAGATGGCGAAGGCAGAGCATAGACGACCACCTGGATTACTGCAGCCTCTCCCCATTCCTGAGTGGAAGTGGGAGAGCATTTCGATGGACTTTGTTACAGGATTGCCAAGGACACCAAGAGGCCATGATTCCATTTGGGTCATTGTTGATAGGTTGACGAAGTCAGCCAATTTTATACCTGTTAGCATGACTTATACACCTTCTCAGCTGGCCAGATTGTACATACAACACATTGTGAGGTTACATGGCATACCCCGGGAGGTAGTGTCTGACAGAGACTCGAGGTTCACTTCCCATTACTGGCAGCAGTTCATGTCAGCTTTACAGACCGAGCTGAAGATGAGTTCAGCGTATCACCCTCAGACGGACGGACAGAGCGAGCGTACGATACAGACCTTGGAGGATCTTTTACGCGCCTGTTATCTAGAGTGGAAGGGATCCTGGAAGGATCATTTATCTCTTGTTGAGTTTACTTACAACAACAGCCATCATTCGAGCATCGGCATGGCACCATTCGAGGCTCTTTACAGGAGGATATGCCTTACGCCAATCAGTTGGCGCGAGATAGGCGATCATGCATTGTATACCGTGGATCTCTTGGAGGAGACTGCGAGGGTTGTTGACTTGGTAAGGAGGAAGCTCTTGACGGCACAGAGTCGCCAGAAGAGCTATGCAGATCGACGACGCCGACACTTGGAGTTTCAGGTTGGGGATTTTGTGTTCCTGCGTTTATCGCCCATGAAGGGGATACAATGGTTCGGAGTTCGTGGCAAGCTGGCGCCACGTTTTGTTAGGCCATTTAAGATATTTTCACGTGTCGGGAAGGTGGCGTACAGACTGGTACTTCCCCCACGTTTGGCGGCTATACACGACATATTCCATGTGTCGAACTTGAGGAAGTACGTGCACGATCCTCGGCACATCATTAGCTATGAGAGCTTTGACATAGAGCAAGAATTTACATACGAGGAGGAGCCAGTGCAGATACTTGATTTTGCTGTCAGGAGGCTTCAGAACAAGGAGATTCCCTTGGTCAAGATCCTATGGCACCGACAGGGTGTTGAGGAGGCGACATGGGAGACCGAAGCAACTATGCGAGAGAGATACCCGCGACTCTTCTCAGGTACTTTCGCGGTTTAGTTTATCAATTTTCTGTATGGCAAATCATTTCACTTTCTGGGTAAAAACCTTCTTTGAGGTTTTTATGGGTTAAAAACCTTTTGAGGTTTTTATGACAGACCGACGAACCCAACTTAAAAGTGGAGCCTCGAGGACGAGACTCTCTTTGAGGTTTTTATGATTGTAACATCCTTAAATCCTAATGACTAATTAAGCCAAGATGGTGAATCATTAGTGAGCTTGATGGAAATTAGAGATGCCATTAGTGGCTAATTGTGATAATTGTAGCTAGAGGTGATTAAGTGGCTAAGTATGATTAGTAATGTGATTACTATTCATGGGTGGGCCTTGGTTGCAATTAGGAGGAGTTGGTGGGGTTTATGTTGCAATTTTACCAAGGATATAACCTCCCATAGGCGTCAGCCCTTCCTCCCACTTCGTCTTCTTCCTCTTGAAATCTTGGAGCTCTTTTCTCCATGGCTGAAAAATCCATGGATCTCCATCTTCTTTTTTAGTTTTCTCCCTCATTTCCCCACCAAAATTCGAGTTCTTGGGCTCAAATCAAAGCTGGGAAGGAGAGGATCTTGGATCTTACATTTCATGTAAGATCAAGGGCCAAAGAAGAGGATGAATCCAAGCTTGAAGCTCAAGGTGTGGACAGCCCAACATTTTCTTGGAGAGTTCTTCTTCAAGCTTTTGAAAGCTTGATTTGAGGGACAAATTAAACCCTTCTCTTGCTGCCATTTGTAGAGTTTTTACCACCTATATTCCAGATCTAAGACCAAGTGTTTGTTTTGGGGATTTTGGTTGTAAAAATTTGAGAAAATGGGGCTTAGAGTGGACGGTTTTACTTGGTGTCCAGATCTGGTTGCTTTCTTTTTAATCCAAGTTAGACATGTATTTCTTGATCTTTCTTGGGTTTTCTTGGGTAGATTCATATATTGATTAATACTCCATTAATTTAGGCTTAAATCCATGGGCTTAGATACGAAATTGCATGTAATTATAACATCTTAAATAGACTATATCTATGGACGGGTATATTGAAATTTCAGATTTTGTTGTTGTTGATTGTTGGCCAATAGCTTACATGATTTGGGTATCTTCTTTAAGTTTCCTTGAGTATACTTGCTTACTGATATGACCTCACTAAATTGGCTTATGATTCTTGGTTTTTAATTTGAAAATTTAGGTGATTAGAAATGTTTTGGATGTTGTCATATGCATGTAGCTGAATGTGTCCAGATCTGTCCATGAAATTTTGGTTAGTGTTTAAAGATGTATTTAAGGAGTTTCTTCATGTTTCCTTGAGAGCAATTACTTTTAGATATATACTATTTCATATTAACCTTTAGTCCATGGAGTTGTTTTAGAAAAATAAGTAGTTTTCAAGAGTTGTTTACTACCTATATCATAGATGTCATTGAATGTCCAGATCTGTCCATGCATATTAAATTAGAGTTTTAGGTTGCATTTGGGGAGTTTCTAAATGTTTCCTTGAGTGTAAATACTGGTTAATATATACTCTTTCATATCAACCTTTAGTCCATGGGTTTGTTTTAGAAAAATGAGGTGTTCTTGTGGAATTATTGACTACCTATATTATATCTCCACTGAATGTTCAGATTGGAGATGGTTGCCTTAGGACTAAGAACATACATGATTTTGATAATATCATTAGATATACTTTGGTGGATTTGACTATAGATATTTAGGGAGTGTAATATACATGAAATCCATGTATTTGGATTGGTTTTGATGAGGATTTTGGAGACAAATTCGGTTGCTGTCCATGAACAAAACAATGGCCAAATTCCATTGTTGAATGTATGTCTAACAAATTTTTAGGCATTCATTAATAAGTTTTAAAAACACCAAGTTCCCTTGTTTCCCTATATTGAAATGGGAAATCAATTAGTGATTCAATCCCAGTCAGGAGAGGGATTAAGATAGGATAATTTTCCTCATGTTTGCAGCCATATGCTTATTATACACATAGGTCTATGAGTGGAATAGATACATGATTGGAGCATGGGATGCTTTCTAACAGACCCCCTTTAAATGTTAGACCATAAAGTAAATTAAACACCTAAATAGCATCTTTAAAGTCATGAAGTTGGGTGTGAACTTAAAATGACTAGATGCCTTGGATTATTATGAATATACACACACAATGACAATGTTTTGGGGTGATCAAAAAGTGAATAGGGTAAACCTCTATTAGTAATCATTTTAGAGCATGCCTTAGGATATTTGCTACTTATAAAGGTGGGCTTAAAACACCTATTAAGAAATTTAGAGATTTGGGGATATGTAGTACCATACATGAAAACAAAACTTTATGAACATGCCATGAAGCAAGTCTTCCTCTAAGAGTAGCCTGATCCTCGTAGGTAATTGTGAATCTTATGGGGGCATAGGGAAGGAAGACGTTTTCCGTTAAGATAGACAAGATCATAAGATGGATATTTCTTCAGTAAGAATTTAGAGAGAGACTATCGTAACAGGTCAGTATCCCTTACCTAGGATCAGTTAAGGTTCTTATAGAACAAGTTCGGGTCTGGGACTGACAGCTTGTGAATGGGAAATAAATCAAAGAAACCTTAGACAGTTAGGGTGAAACAAGAAAATAACAGAAATGGTGATGTCACATGTGGCCAGTCGTGGAGATTCATACTCCGACTGTGCGAGGGCGCGGTGACCCTCACCTGAGTAGGAGATGAGGTCGCTTAGGCTTGGGTAGCGGACATTGAGAGCATGGGTCTAGGATCCCAGTCTTTTTACGTGTTTTCTTCGAGCCAGATCGGTTTTTACGCTTCGTTGGGATCCACGAGTTGTCTAGACCATTCCGCTGACCCGTTGGTTTTTCTTTGAGAACCTAGGTTGGGGGTTCTCTGCAGTTAGTTACAAGCTCGTCAGGTTTTTACTTAGCTCTTCTCCTCCGGGAGTTGAGCAACGAGAGAGGAAGTCTGGTCCGGCAGGCTTACCTCTTCTCTTTCCTGCCTCCAGTGGCGTAGTAGTCATACTACCACTGCTTTTCCCTTGGACCACACTTCCACTGGGATTGGAGAGAGCAGACGAATCCCTTCGGGGGTTTCCTCACCGCTATAATTATTACTCATCCACCAGGTTCTGCTCTGGTGATGGGATTGTGATTAACAGACTTGTGACATTTCACCAATTGCCCAGTTAAGATGAAGTTTCATCAGTAGATATTGATGTCCCATAAATACCTTTCCACTATGTCGTACACTGGTGATGGGGTAGGGGTCAGTAGACATCAATGTCACCATTTGTACCTTTCTGCTATGTCGTGCACTGGTGATGCGGTAGTGGTTAGCAGACATTGATGGCTTCATTATTACATTTCCACCATATCGTGCACTGGTGATGGGGTAGTGGGTAACAAACACTAAAAACTTCATCAATACCTTTCTGTCAGGTTAATGACCTCGTGATGGGGTAAGAGATATGTGATCTTTATACTCTTCCACTACGAGACTAATGACGACAGTACCGTTAGTCAAGACTAACGAGGAGTGAATGCTGAGAGAGAGTTGTGAGTACACGTACACCTTCGGAAGCGAGCTATCACATGTGTCGACCGAGGATCAATGTGAGTTGAGAGAACAAGCTAGAAGGAGTGTTGGGAACTTAGTTATAATGCAAGACACCATCGCATGCCTACGGAGGCACCCCAACCCTGAGGCATACACCATACCTCAGAGTCATAGTGTGATGTTCAACCTGGACTTTGAAGTCATACCCGGATATCGAGGTCCTTACCGGACCAAGAGCACAGACTTACTTCTAGGCTTGAGTTGTTGTTGGTTAGTTCCATTGACCAAGGGAGACACAGTGTGGTAGTGAGCGAGTGTGTTCTGTTAGACTTCTGAAAGCAAGTAAATAATTTAAAAGAATCTATTAACCCACTTTTACTTGCTAGCTTCTTTTGTCCACTACAGTTACCTTACTGTTTTTCTAGCTGTACTAATCTTTGCTTACTACTTTCCTTAGTAGAACTGTGTAGAATTTGTACTCGACAACTTTGTGACAGATACTTGCTTGTCCTTTTTCTACTATGGCAGGCAAATGGCCTGCGATCGAGTAGCCGACGTACTTGGGGCTGTTGTTGTTCTTTTGGTGCTGACACTTACACAGCAGGTATATTCTTTTGGAGCTCATTAGACAGTTGTTTGTTGTGTTCTCCTCTGTAGTGTTATTTTTGGGATACATACATGTATATTGAATGTTGCGAAACTTCAGCATGTATATGAATGAAATAAAAATGAATGGATATGTTGTCATTCAGTTCTGGTGTACTACTTACTTCCGCTTTTAGTTTTTTTTGTGGTTGCTTGCTTAGCCAAATTTAAATCTTGTGAATGTCATGTTTAAAAAAAAAATTCCCCAGGTTTTCATAAGCATGAGATTAAGTTAAGCTTCTTAAGTGTGCAAATGACGTATTTGACGGGTAACCTAAGGTCCTCGGGAGGACGGTCGTTACAATTATCAACAATGAATTTATCCTAGAACTCTTTCAATGATAATACACTTTCTCTTTCTCTTGGGATACTTGCAGATAAGGACTAGATGATTGTATGTTCCACAAATGGTTGATTAAATCAAGGTCGTTGATCTAATCATCTCATTGCATTTGAATCACATTAAAATCAATGTCCAACATTTCGACTAAGATTGGATTATTTCTCTACTTATTGGAGTAACTAAAATCCAGACATGTTTGATAACTCCCTCAGGATAGATGCGCCATGGTTATACAATCATTATGACACATCACCGACATGTATTCCTAATACATGTACATCCAGCATAGGAAGACCTAGAATAAACCAGAAATTTAAAATCCATTTAGATTGTCACCTTCATGGTTTTATCATTAGGTTTCTCAATTGATCATTGGGAGTCAATATCAATCATATACTTTCCAAAATCTTATATCATACCTAGGTATCGATCATATACTTTCCAAAAGTTTATATCAAACCAACAAATTCAGTCAACCTTCGAAAGTGAGACGACTATGCACGTAATTTGTTCTTAATTTCTCATGAGTGAGCTCATGTCTTACAGTTCATTAAATGAACCTGTATGATCACTTTAAGAGATCGTATTACTCATACGCCCTTGTATGCACACTAGCACGATGGTGTATTGACCTTGATTAGGCCATCAACCTATAGGTATGACAAATGTACTTACTCAGGCATAGAGTAACATGTCTGAATCCAGTCAGAGGATGTGTGCCTATATTGTGACAACATACGACATAAGTCTTTGGCTATCTTTATCTTGTTATGCCAACTCTTTGACCTAACTTATATAACACCTCTGAATCTCTATTCATATGTAGAGGACCTGCATCAAGATGTCTGTCAGATATCAACAAAAAGAAACAGGATTGCCTTCTCCTACTCAGGCTCGAGATCATCTCTTAATAATCATTTCATGGAGCTTGATGAGTCTTAAATCTAAATTTTTAGGTATTCATCCAAGCACCAGCGTCTATGAATCAACAATTGAATCAACAGTTGTATGTTCATCAATATGAGCCATGGTACATAAACCTAATTGTACTAAGCAACATATTATGCAAATTAGTTATTATTCATTTTAGACAAGGGAATGATAATTGCAATAGCATTTATTGCATAATGGTTCACTGTGGGCTCGCATGTCCAACAATCTCCCACTAAGCCAAAGAGTCGTTAATGGGTAGATCATTAAACTTACACTCATGTGACAATCATAAGCTATTTAATATAGCTAGTTAAGCTGATCAGTCACTCTATTCTTGAGAGACTACACCAAGTACTTTTACGGTACTTGCATTTCTCCTAGCAACATTGCTTGAATCCAATGTAAATGTTGCATCTTATTCTACCAATACTCAACTTTAAGGAAGTTATAATTCCTATGACACTACAACTCAATAATTGTTATAACCATTATGTAATTTCTATCATCCTTATAAGAATACCCCAGAGTTCTCTATCTCTTATGACTAAGATCCAGTCTTATTTGTTATAAGGCATCTACTATTAAGTCCTTTAAATTACTATCTATAAAGTCTTAATTTCTAGAAAATAAGACTTTGAGATCATTATCTCAAAAATATTATCTTTTTTGAAGATATTGTTATTACTACAATAAAGTGTTTTATCTCCATACTAGGATTAGTATAAGTTTACTACTACCACTACATAACAGACATCTGGCTTATGTACACATCTAGAATACATAGAGCTTCACATATCTAATGCACTAGGGCATGTAGATTTGGCATATACATCCTCGATTCTTTGAGATTATATCCTTTTAGATAGGTCAGTACCATATCTTAAGGGATAGAAGCCTTTCTTGGAATTTTCTTGAAAATGGAACATGTCCACGGTGTACCACTAATGTGACTGTCCCAATACCCTCTTCTCTTTGCTTCTGAACAACCTCAGAACTAAGATCTATTCCATACCTTGAGATCATACATCAATATACGGAATAGCAATATTATAAAATGCTTAATATTAACCATATATAATTCAAAATGATTAGG
Source organism: Ottelia alismoides (assembly GCA_037367405.1). Taxonomy (NCBI): domain Eukaryota; kingdom Viridiplantae; phylum Streptophyta; class Magnoliopsida; order Alismatales; family Hydrocharitaceae; genus Ottelia; species Ottelia alismoides. The sequence goes on from JAZKJV010000329.1 coordinate 812,756, forward strand.
ATATTATCCACATTTAACACGATGAACACAATGGCACGCCCACTAAGCTTCACATGGTTCATCAATCTTCTATATGAAATGATAAACTTTATAATTTCATTAAATCTAATCTTCCAACTACCTGAAGCTTATTTGAGTCCATGGATGGATTTATTTATCTTGCAGACCTTACTTTCCTCAAACTATGAAGCATTGGGGCGAGTTCATATGAATATCCTATGAGATGTATTCATATAGGAATGTAATATCGACTTCCACGTTATAGATGTCAAAGTTAAGTGGTGTAGTTACAGTTAGCAATATTCTGATGGGTTCAAGCATGGTCACTAATAAGCAAGTCTCATAACAAGCAATGTCTTCTCTTTGTATGTATCTTGTGGATACGAGCCGTGCTTTGAAGGTCTCTACCTTCTCATCATGTTCGCACTTTATCTTGAAGATCCATTTACATCTAATAGGTTTTACCCTTAAAGGTGGATCCTCGAGGGTCCATATACAACACTTGTATATGAATACTTTATTACTAACATCGATCTTTCCATGTCATAATCCTCAGAAGCTTCATCATATGAAGTCAGATCATTGTCAGATTTAACTGACACATGAAATCCATCCCATTTAGATGGTCTAACCACCCCCAAACTAATTTGAAGAGGTATGAGTGTTTCATCTTTGATTGTTCTTTTCAGTTTCCAATTTAAGGACCCTCGTTATCTTCTCAAGATTGAATGAGTTCCTTTACTTCATTTACATTTTGATTCTCAAGAGAGTCATAAGAATCATATCCTTACATATGAAATCTTTTAAGAATCTCAATGTCATAAAGTATGTATCCAATACCATCCATTATTTTCCTAATGAAGAAGCACTCTATGGTGCTAGATTCTAGCTTACTTGCATCCATGACAAATTTATGGACCAATCAACTTTAAATCCCCAAGTGTCCAATACTAGGGTAGGTTTCAAACCGTAGCTTATGAGTGTTTTCGGGTTTATATTTGCGTGGAATCTTATTAAGGATATATATTGTAGTCTCTGCTACATATATACCTGGAAAATAAGAGGTAATTGTGCTAAGAGTCATCGTTGATTAAATCATGTTACACATGATCCAATAGTATCTCCCTACAACTCTAGTGAGTCAAGGTGTATCGGGAGAAGTGAGATAGGAATGGTATTCATATCTCCATAAGGTATTCCTTGAATTCATCTAACAGGTATCGGTTACCTTGGTTAGATCAAATTCATTTCATCTTCCTTTTAACTTTGGGTCTAAACTAAAAAATGAAATTTTTGAACATTTCAAAGGTTTCTAAGGAGAAGGGAAGACATCTCATATCACAAATAATCATTAATAGATATCACATATCATTAATGTTTATTGTGAAATGATGACCCACACACATCGATATGTATGAGATCCTGAATACCTTGACATCATACACCATTAACGGAGGGAGGTGCATCAGGCATCTTTTACATTGAATACAATATTCATATGTATGTAAGTTTTGAATATTCAGACAATCTAAAGTTCAATATCTTACTACTCTATTGACTACATCAACAAACATATCTCCAAGGTTTGATGCCAGATCATTGTCAAATGATCTTCTTCTTTCTATTGATCTTATAAGTTTCAATTTTCAATTTTTAGAAATGTTAATGAATCGTTCATTAATTTTCTAATTTATTAAAGTCCTATAGATGTTAGATTACTATATGAAATATATATGTCATGACTCTTTATGATAGGTCTATTCTAAAATTCATTCTTATTTCCAACATTTAGAAAAAAACAATGCAGGTATTCTAATGTCTAGGTCATAGAGACATTCTATGAGACTAAGGGGTCTCCCATTGAAATTATGAAGTCTATCTTTCCAATAGAGATTGTTGCAACAATTGCATCCATATCCATATTCATGACTATTAAGCCTTAAGATTAAATTTTTTCAATCTTCTAAAACATATGAAATTGATTGCAAGTGTTATTTGATGAATGGGATACAACTATTAGACTTTGATCTTATCTAAAAAGAAAGTCAATTTCAATGATTATATGTAGAAAGTTTAATATTTCGATGCACTACTGGGATGCTTCTATAAGGATTTCAGATAGTCTAGATAGTCATACTATAATCGGCTTGTTGTAGTATTGGCATTCATCTAACTCTTTAGATGTCATATGTATGGAAACCATAAAAGTACAACATATAAAAGACATCTAATTTGTGTCACACCCAAGCTTTCACTATGTTAAGACAAAGGATTTCTTTTGTTGAATCCAAAAATTTCAATATAAGAGTATTTCAACATTTATACATGCTTCATTCAATTCATACAACATGAATATTATGAAGCATCATGAATGACTAGAGTATAGATAGTAGAATGATGACACTCGTGATATCTACATCCATATTTTAACACAAAAAATTTGGTTCAAGCAGGTACTTAAATATTTGGGTACATTATCTCTTATCGAACCACCATTCTGCATAATGTAGTGAACCATGGCATTCACGGTTAAACTTCGAGAGCACATATGTATGCCAAAACATCTTCTTAGATGTTATAAGGACTATTTGACAACTATGATCATCATCAACATGATACTTACAAAGCACACTTGACGAAAAATCAAGACTATAGAGACACACAAACCTTAGGTTGTGGTCCTATTGTCTGTTTAGTTATCATTTCTCATTATTTTGAGGAAACTTGCACATTCTAATCACATACATTTTGTGTCCAACTGCAAGTGCAATATCTAGATCAGGAATACAAATCATGAGAATTTACTCGTTATTATTAAGTATAGTACCGAGTGGGTTTAATGAGGATTATCTAAAATAAGATACTTGCATAAATAAATGTATATTACTTTAATTTGGAAATTTTTATATCAAAGTTGTTCCACCTTGACAACACTGAAATTTCATTCCCTTATTCACTTTTAATGTAAGAGATATACTTACCATTATATCTCAAGCAAGATTTGAGATCTCCTTTCATATCTTTGTTACATACCAATAATACGAGTACTTGCAACCCAGATAAAAAGAAGTAGGAACACATCCTGCCTTGCAAGTTTAACTTGCATTTCCCAATACAATCTTTAACACTTGGGACCACCACCCCTGAAGTGATGTTGACCCGTCGTTAATTGAACCAACCGTCAATAGGATTATAACTCGCTATGCACAATCCAATATCACTCCAATAATATGAGAACTCAATATTGGGGTCACTACACATACGTCCTTACTCTTTCGAGATGCAAAGAGCTCGATCCGCATGCGCTTGAATGCAGGAGCTGTCACTTCGGACAGGAGTCTCTTATATATAATCCCTGGCAATGGAACCCTTCGCCATGACGGGAGACCAATGATGTCACTTATGTCATCCTCCATATCATGTTCAAATTTTATGTAATTACTATGAATGAAATTCTCACAGTTAATTTTTCCAAGGGAAATTCAATTATATTCATAACATAGTGTATAATTAGATATAATTAATTTAAACATGTTAAATCAATTATTAATCAAAATAGTTAACCAACAAATTATTTTTGATTATTACTTGAAGGACAATATTATCTCAATAAACAGATTATTCAAATTTTAATAATTAGAATTATACATCGTGATCTATTTCAAGCATTATCCTTTCCTTACAAGTTGTCATGGCCAATACCGATGGGAGAGGGATGGACCGCTTATGGAGCAACTTGCCACGCCAACGATCCCCGAATAGACACTATATCTGCATCAGGTCAGGATAATACAATTTGATCATTTTTGTATTTGAGTTGATAATCGGTCTTTCAACTGAAGTTGTACCATATAATATTTACAAAAAATATTTTGAATAATATTATAAGGATATTTGCTAAACAAATCTACAATCATATTCAATCATCATTGTTTGTTGGAAAGGATGTAATCAATTGTGATCAAAATCAATTATCTTATCATTTTTGGTTAATGGAAAGCCAATCAAGGAAATAATCATCGTCATTAAATATTTTACATATATTCATCAATAGCTATTTCATTAAATCAACCACTAATTCAATTAATTTAATTGAATGACAATCACAAGGTTCATGATCAATTATGTAATTTCCAAAGTGTTCTATACATACAAAAATTAGCATAACTCGATCAAAAAAATCCAAATCACGCAAATTAAGTTTCTTTGATTTGTCCATTTGATTTATAACAAAACCGAAATGATAAACACATACTTCTAGGCATTTATAATCATAATAAACTATTTAATTACGTCAAGATTGACCATCCCTAAAACATTAGATGCATGTTCACTAAAAAATCATAACTTGAGCAAAGAGATTCCAAATCAAAGTCAAATCCCACGGTTTCCTTATTTAATGGGAAACACAATCCAAGTGATAATTTTGAGTTTAAACACATTTAACATGGTGAAAAAATCACTTAAAATGGGGTTTTTGAACAACATGCGATAAAAATTCACAAAACCTAAAGTGCCCATGTCTTCCTAGGTTTATGGATAGTATCTGAACCTCCAACCTATGGCTCTGATACCACTCGAAGGATATTGGAAAAATCCTTTAAGTGCATCACGGAAGTGTGGAGAGCGCATCATATGCGATCGAGAGCGACTAGTCACACTAGCTGCTCAAGGCAATGGAATTTAAAAAATTTTAAAACGACGAAACCACATGATCTGAGAACAATTCTCGGATTGTTTCATCTAAAATACCAATAGGTGTTAAGGTTACTTCGTTAAGCATGTTTGCAATCGAGTTTCTAAAGAAAAGTCCTCATGTCTCAAGTCTGATCTGACAGAGGAGACGCTTACGTGCATGTTGATGAAACACATGCTTCATACAATCCATGTTGATGATCCAAGCATAGAGTCTCCCGATCTCATCACACGAGTTTTGACGTCTTTTTCACGATAAAGGGCTATCAACATGGATATTGATGTAATTGTTGCAACGATCTCTATTGGACTTCATAATTTCAGTGGTAGAGCCCTTAGTCTTAGAGATTGTCTATATGACCAAGATATTAGAATAAATTCATTGTTTATTTCTAAATTCTTGAAATGAACTTGTATTCTAGAATAAACCTATCATAAAATAATATGATGGATTTCTGTCAGATATTAATCTAATATCTACAAGACTTTTCTAAATTGGAAAATTAATGAATTGTTCATTAGCATTTCTAAATACTAAAATTAAACTTTAATCCATACATTGAGATATTATCTCAAGGATACCTCTCATTTCTTAGTTCTGAAGTTGTTCAGAAGCAAAGATTAGAGGGCATCGATACTGTCACATTAGTTGAACACCTTAGATAAGTTCCATTTTTGGAAAATTCCAAGAAAGGCATCTTTCCCTTAAGATATGGTACTGACCCGTATAAATGGATAGCACCTCAAAGAGTTGAGGATGTGAATGTCAAAGCTGCATGACCTAGTACATTAGTTATGGGAAGCTCTGTGTATGATAGATCTGTACAAAAGACAAATGTATGCTATGTAGTGGGAGTAGTAAACTGCTACTAATCCTAGTATGGAGATAAAACACTTGATTGCACTAAAAACAATATCTTCAAAGAAAATAAGACTTTTTCAGATAGTGATATCAAAGTCTTATCTTCAAGAACTGAAAGCTTCTTACATAGTGACATAAAAGGTCTTAACTGCAGATGCCTTATAAGACTTACGATTGGGTCTTAGTCTTAGGAGATTGAGATCTCCATGAACAATGGATTTGATGAGGATAATATAAATTACATACTGATTATAATGATTATTGAATTGTAGTGTTAAAGACAATATAATTAGAAAGATTGAGTATCAGTTGCATAAGATGCAACATTAACATTGGATGTGAGCAAAGTTACTAGGAGATATGCAAGTTCCGTAAAATGACTTGGCATAGTCTCTTGGGAACAAAGTGTCTGATAAGATGAGGTGGCTATTTTTCTAAACAGACTATGATTACCACATGAGTGTGGGTATAAAGATTATACCACTAATGGCTCTTTGGGCAAGTGGGAGATTGTTGGACATGCAAGCTCATGGCGAGTCATTATGCAATAAATGTTATTGCAAACATCATTCCCTCATAAGAAATGAAGAATAACTAATTTGCATAATAGGCCCCTTAGTACAATTAGGGTTATGTAACATGGCCATATTCATGATCATACACTTGCTGGTTCAATTGTTGAATAATAGAGGTTGGTGCTTGGATGAATATCTAAAGAGTTAGATTGAGGACTCATCAAACACCGTCAATTGATTATTAAGAGATGATCTCCAGCCTGAGTAGGAGATGGCAATCCTTTCTCTTTTGATTGATATATGACTAACCTCTTTATGCAGTTCCTCTACATATGAATAGAGATTCAGAGGTGTTAGATTAGTTAGATCAAAGAGTTAACTTAACGAGATCGAGATAACCAAAGACATGTGTCGTACGCTATCATGATATAGGCACACATCCTTTGACTGGAGACAGATGTGTTACGATATGTCTTAGTATGTACATTTGACAGACTGATAGGTTGATGCCCTAATCAAGGTCTATACACCGGTGCGCTAATGTGCATACAAAGGCATATGAGTAATAGGATCTCTCAAAGGGATCATACAGGTTCATTAATTTAACCAGAAGACATGAGCTCACTCATGATTTTGGGAATCAAATTCCATGCACGATCGTCTCGCTTTGGAAGATTGACTGATTTTGTAGGTTTAATATATAGTTTTGGAATGATAAATACCTAGGCATGATATATGCTTTTTGAAAGTATATGATCGATACCAACACCCAATTATCGAATCTGAAACTTAATGGTAAAACCCTTAATAATCTAATCTAAATAGATCTAAAACTTCATATTTATTCTAGGTTTTCTGGTATGCATGATGTACATGTCTTAGGAATTCCTTAGGGTGATGTGATCATAAACGATTTCATAATCATGACGCTTCCATTCCTAGGGCGTGATGAAACAAGTTTGGATTTTAGTGAATCCTCTAAATAGAGAAGTAAATTTATCTTGGTCCAAATGTTGTACAATGATCTGAATGTGATTCAGATGCAATAAAAAGTTTATATTTACTATTTTGATTTGTTCAAACATGGAGGTCTGCAAGATCCAGATTTGAGATTTGATCTCAATATCCAAGACACTATACGTGGAGCGTATAATCACCACGTCCTTATCTGTAAGTATTTGCAGAGAAAGTGCATTATCCTTGAAAGAGTTTGAGAATAATTTCATTGTTGATAATATATCCAAGCATCATGAGGATCTAGAGGAAGAAGAAGAGCCAACGAATAAGAACCCAAAACTGACATTGAAGGAGACATATAATGATGGATATGGAAATATCTTTAAGCGCATCACAGAAGAAAGAGGATCACATCGTATGCGATTAAATGTGACTAGTTGTACTAGTTACTTGGGGCAGCGGAATTTAAAAAAAAATAAAACGATGAAACGACATTATAAAAGAACACTTCTAGGATCGTTTCATCTAAACAACCATTAGGTATTAAGGTTACCTCTTGAAGCGTGGTTGTGATCGAGTCTCTAAACGAAGAGACCTTCTGTCTCAAGTCCTATCCAATGGAGGAGATGCTTCCAAACACGTTTATGAAACACGTGCTCCTCGCAATATATGTCTATGATCCAAATGACAAATCTCCTGATAACGTCACACAAGATCTGACATCTTTTTCACGAGCGAGGCGCAATGAAGTAGACGGAGATCTAGGAGCAAAGGATCCGGTAGCATAACCACAATGCATCGATTATGACGACTCTCTTTGGTGCTCCAAGGTGGACGTCCCCAATAAGAAAGAGAGATATAGAGAGAGATACTTGGCATGTAGACAGAGAGAGAGGGAGATAGCATTTGTTATTGTCATCTTACTGTAACTTGAATAGCAAGGGGTGCCTCTTCTTATATAGTATTTTGGGAGTCCATGGATCCCAATCCATGTGCACATAAATCCAATGGATGAGATTCAATTGTGCTTTCCATCAATGGCCATGATTAGTTGTTCTAATGTTTCCACCATCAATTATAAATTTAAATAAATCAAACAATATGAAATATAATTATGATTTTATATAAATCAATTTCTGAAAAAATAAAGGAGAGAGAACAACCCATACCATGTATGGAGTGGACGACCATGGAGTCCGACTCCATGCACCGCCCACCCCATGTATGGAAAGATGGGGTACTCCTATTTCATATTGGATCAAAAATTGGTGATTTTCCCAGATCATATTAAGCAACAACAATTGTTGCAAATTTAATCGCAACAATAATTCCAACTTAGTTTGTGACAATTTCTATCATGTCATTGAAAGAATGTGAATCATATTCACATATTCAAAATAAGATGTACTTGTATTTACAGTTAATTGTTCAATGTGAATCAAATTCACATCAACTATAGATTCGTAAATATAAATAACAATTAACACTAATATATTATAAATCTCATTTAAATATATATGATTAATATGGATACTATCCACATTATTCATATCCATGATAATTAAATCATATTTAATCATCTTGGATCTCTATTCACGTGTGACCAAATAATATGAATCATATTCACATTATTCACATCTTTGATAATTAAATCACATTTAATTATCTTAGATAACTCTCCTTATAATATGAACCAAATTCATATTATTCATGATAATTTAATCACATTTAATACCCTACCGTTGCTGCCCTCCTCGCTGCTAGCGGCAGCTTCCCAGCCCCAGCCCACTACAGCCAGCGGGTGGCGCCTCCCTTGACCAGCCTGCCAGCCGCAACAGTCCTCCGCCTGCAATAGCCTCCGAATTCCACGACCCCTCTTCGACGGACCCCGCAGCCTCAACCACCCTCCAGCCTCTTTGCATCATGTTTTAATTCCAATAAAGTTTTCATAATTTTTATATATTGTTTGTGTGAAAATTTACATAAAAAACCATAAAAAGTGTTCATTTTTTCTTGTTTTATGTTAATCCGTAAAATACCGAAAAACCGTGTTTTGTATTCTTCATTGGATTAGGTTTTTAGGAAAAATATAATTTAGAAAAATTGAACTTATTTTTTATTTGGTTGTATTATAGGCTTTCTTATTAACTTTATCTACCCGCATTTGCATTTTCATTCGTTTTATCATAAAAAAAAATAAAAAAAACGTTTTGAAAACCTATAACTAAGTTTTCAAAATTAACCCAACGTTGTTACTTTGCCTCCCTGTATTTGACCCCGGACATGCCCGGGATATACATTCAAGCTGTGACACTCCTCACAGAGTTCTTCCTCGGTTCTGACTAATTCACTAAGTACTCGTATTACAAGAGTATAGATTACATCACGTACCTAGTAGATCGATCAGATGGCGTCACTACCGGGGAGGCAAACGGCTTAGGGATTAATTTGGAAATTTTTATTTAGGTTTTCTCTAACTCAAGTAGTCTGACCCCTGATCCATCTTGTAATTAATCTGTTTTTCCCGCTTTTATCTTAATTATTTTTCTTCTCATTTTTGTATATATTTTATTGTTGATTTCTCTAAAATAAATCTTGTTTTCCTTGCGAGGGCCTGGTGGACTTGGAGTACGTCGGAGGTCGACGGACATGACTCGTGCCTATTGTTGAAGAGATAGGAAAATTAATATATTTTCGAGAGCATTTTTATTTTTGTTAATTTTTGAAATTATTGTGTTTTAATAATCTAGGTAATTCACTCTTTACAGCAGATCTTGTTTGAGAGCTCGCGCTTGTATCCAGACCAAACATTGTACCCACTCGTGGTCGTGTGGTTGATTGACGTAGACAGAAATCGTACTAAGTATAAAAGAGCATATAATAAAACAACTAAAGAATAATAAATAAAAGGATGAGAAGTCGATCGCCCCCCTATACTTAGGATCAAATAATCCTAAGTATAGCAGACTGTAATTAAATGCAGGGAGAGTCGAGGGTGGGAATGAATAACTCACGGTTCATCCTGTGTCCCCCTATACTTAGGATAAGATATCCCGATGTATAGTCAAGAATATCAACAAGGGAGGAGATAGGTAGTGAGACAAAGAATGAACAAGTTACATCACTCATCCCCCCATACTAAGGGTGAAGCATATCCTAAGTATAGAAGTAATGAATGAGGAAGATAAAGCAGAAGATAGAAAATACAATAGAAAAGAAGAAAAGAAGAAAAGAATAGAATAAGAAAATTTAAAGGAGGAGTTTTTGAGTGACATTATCTAAATCTTTTGATGTTGCTAAGGATGAGGATGCCACTTCCTTTCATATCACTTGTATTGAGTCGACAACGACCATGAAAGTGTCATGCTCAAGGTATGGCTTCAGTAACTGACCATTGATGACAAATAGTTATGCATCAGGTAACAATTCTGATATTACAATGCTTCTGTTTTCACGCACTTCTTGTACTCTAAATGGTCCTTTCCATTTACTCCTTAATTTTCATGGGAATATCTTCATCTTTGCTTCAAATTGCCACACTTTTTGTCCAATCTTGAAGGTCTTTCGTCTGATGTGACAGTCATGCCAACATTTAACATTTTCCTTGTACATAAATGTGATATCATAAGCATTGTCTCGGATTCTAAGAGCATGTTCAGATCCTCTTTTCTTTTCTGACCAGCTTTTTGTGAGTCCAAATTGCAAATATCGCATGCCCATAATGATTTATGAATCAATTCCATGGGCAGATGGTATGGTTTTTCATAAATAATATGGTAGGATGACATGCCCAAGGAAGACTTGTAAGTAGTTCTGTAAGTCCAAAGTACGGAGTCCAACAGTTTGGACCAATTCTTTCTGTCTAGCTTCATAAGCTTCTGCAAAATCATCTTGTTTTCTTTATTTGATAGTTCAACCATGCTAATTGTCTGGGGATGATAAGGAGATGTGACTCGGTGCTCGATGCCGAACTCATTCGTTAATTTCTTGACCTCCTTGTTAATGAAGTGTCTACCCACATATGATTTTAGTATCTTCAGAATCCCAAACTATGACATTATATTCTCTCTCAGAAATTGACAAACTATACGGTTGTCTATGACTCGGGCGGGGACATCTTCAACCCAACGACTCACAAAATCAACGATTAGAAGGATGTGCTCGTATCCCTAACTGTTAGGAATGAGCCAGATGAAATTGATGTCCTAAGCGTCCAATACATATGAGATTTGAATGAACTTCAGGGGCATGGAATCTTTAGCTATGAGGGTACCTCTTGATGAATCTGCGATTCGTCATCTTTATTCATTTATTTTAGCTTAAAATCCCTTATAAAACACCTGCATATCATGCTAATTCCATATTCTTACTAACTCGCATCTGTGTAAATATTGTACATTTCTGATTAATTTTAACCTAAAATAAATAAATAAAGAAAGAAAGGAAAAAAAAGAAAAGAAAAAAAGGAAGACTGTGTACAGGCTGACTCGAACCCCGAGAGAAGGTCAAGACGTGACCTGATCGACCAGGAATAAAGTAGGGGGAGATAGGGTCCTCAACCAGAAAATCCAAAAAAAATGTGTTTCTCACTTATTTTGTGTATATCTGTATAAAACTGATACTAATTTATGTGTACCTTAATTGACTTCAAATCAAATAACATTCAAAATCAAAGTTGTAAATTAAAATGTGTTCTAATTACTAAAATTGATTGCACAATTAAATCTTGTACAAAATAAAAGTAGCCACACTTGGAAAAAGCCACTAAGTACTAATTGAAAGACCAATTTCGGCTCCATATGAGCTTTAATCGAATCAATCTCAGTTCCATTGAACTCGAAATTAAATTATCTTCAAAATGGCTGTATTTTCATAATTTTTGGAGTTACGGTTGAAAAGTCGATTTTCTCGGGTGGTTTGTGCAATTTTCCCATGTATTTTGTGCATATTGTATTTGTATTTATTGTAAATTAATCCCACTAATTTTTTTAATAAAAATAAAAATTAAAAAAATAATAAATTCTTAAAACACAAAAAAGGGCTAATTCGTCATTTAACCTTGTATATAATGTCATATATGTATATAGTACATGTATATAGTTGCTATTTTTAACTAACCTTCATAAAAAATAAAAAAATAACATTTTTTAATTCCAAGAAATAAAGTGACGAAAATTCAAAAAAATTAGATAATTATTTTATTTTCTCTTTTATCTTCATTTCAAATTTCATCTCTCTTCCACCAAAAATTCAAAAAATTCATTTTTCATCTCTCTTTTTCAAAAATTCAATTTTAATTTTTAATTCCCTCTTTCAAAATTTCACTTCAATTTTTATCTCTCTCCAATAAAAATTCAAAAATTCAAATTTCGTCTCTTTTCTATTTATATGGCTCCTTCTCCCTCATTCCAACTTGATCAATCTTTGGTGAGAGGAGCCCGATCTCCGAGAAAACAATTTCGTCGAGAAAAGGTGTCGAGCCTCCAAGCCGTCCGGTGACAGCGACTCGGCCTTGTCAAGGAGATCACGGTCCATTTTCCGCTCCTAAGGTGAGATCCACATTTTTTTTCGCATTTTATCTTAGTTTAATCGCTTTTTATTTCTTCGCATTTTTTTTATCGTCATTTTTTTTCTCTAGATCTTAAGAAAATCCACCAGGATTTATTCCACCACCGACTCGATTTTTCATCTCATTTTCTCGATCTCTCCACGTTCATTTTCTATCTCTCACAATCTATCAACTCCGGCCACGTACGGTGGCCGGAGAATCGGATTCATTCTCCCATTTTCGCCGAATCCCCGTCCATATTCCTATGTGTAGATAAATAAAAAAAATACTCGTTATGTCTAACATTTGTTTTGCAAGATAAAAATAAAAAAATAAAAAAAATTTGTTTCTCTTTATCTATAACCTTTGTTTTGCAGGATAACCATAAAAAAACAACAAAAAAAATTTCACTTTATTTCCTGTCTCTCGGATTTACAAAAAAAAAAGTTTTTCCCCTTCTTTTATTCACTGTCTACAACAAAATATAAGAAAACAAAAAAATTAAAAAAATTAAAAAAAAATTCTGCCAACGGCTGCGGGGTCACCACCCCCCGCCGCCCATCAGATCCGCCACCAGCCGGTGCGTCCTCCCTCCGCTGCGTGGGGCGGCGCCGTCCTCCTCCGGCGGCAAGCTCTCCGCCGCGACCGCGCTCCGTCGACCCCCGCTCCGCCGCAGGCCGCGGCGTCATCTCCACCGACCTCCAGATCCTTCCCCCCCCCCCCGCCGACGATCGTCCTCGACCGCCGCTTCACGCGCCCAGCCTTGCGCGCCTCCCCTCTCGCCCAGAACCCGCCAGCGGACCGTGCTCCGTCGACCCGCGCGAGTCCCGCCAACAGCAGCCACGAGGGCGGCTGCCTCGCCATCCCGCACGCCTAGCCGCCTCGCGCAGCCACGCGCGGCCGCGCGCGCGCGCGACACGCGCCCCCGCCTGGCGAAGAAGAAGAAGAAGGTCGGCGGCCCCCTTGCCCTTGTTGGCCCCCTTTTGCCTTGCAAAGAACGAAACCCTCTTTAGGGTTTTGATTAAAAAAAAGGGGAAATTTGCAGATCAGCCCCCGGAGGATTCTAAAATTACAAAAGCCAGAGCCTCAAACTCATTCCTGGGTAAATTGCTCAATTCATCTTGGTTTTATTTAATGTTCTAATTTCAGCGAAACTTTTGAACAATTACATTTCTGTCCAAAACATTTGCAGTATTTACATTTTCGTCCCTGGACTGCAGAACGATTGAATTTGCATGATCTTTTGATTGAAATAAATGTTATTCATGATCCGAAAATTTTGAGAAAATTGTGCTATACTCCTGATGTGCTATTCTTCCTAGCATAAAATTTTCATTGCATTTTGTGATCATTTATTATTATTAAAAAATCAAAAACATGTTATTTTGCATTGCTTGAAATTCAAAAATTCATAAAAAATTCGAAAATACCTCTAAAAATTCCAAAAAAATCAGAGTAGTTGTATTTCATTTTCTTTTAATTTCTGACCAATTTTCACACATTAATTATTTATTAAACCCAAAAAAATTGAAAAATATCAAAAATCTCTAAAAATAATAAACAATTCTACAAAAATCCAAAAATTGTGATTTCAGTTCCTGTTTGTAGATATTTTCTTCTAGTCTTTTAAAAATAATTGGCAGGAGTTTTGAGCATTAAAAAAATTTTTAAATTGCAAATTACTCCAGGCTGTCCACATTTTCTTGTTTCCTCATTGTCTGATTTTTAGAAAAATACAAAAACATCTGAAAAATCTACAAAAATTCTCAAAAATATTTTAAAACTTTTAAAATCCAAAAATATTTTCTTTGAATTTTTCTGAGCATTTTTGGCATAATTGAAAATTGCAAGAGTTGGTGTGTGTACATTCTTGATCTTTGTTTATATTGCGTCGTATTATTTTTGAAAAAAAAAATTAGCGAAAATCAAAATTCATAAAAAAATTAAAATCAGAAAATATATAAAAAATTAGAAAAAAAATAAAAAAAACTAAAAAGATAAATATCACAAAAACCAAGGATAGTTGTCCTTTGAGCTTCCTATTTTCTTTTAATTAGTTCCTGATTAATTGAATAACCTTCGGGAATTGTAGCCTCCCTGAGTTCGACCCTGTCCGCTATACAGGTTAATAAGTAGCAAAAAAATAAAAAAAATAATAATCTTTTGTTGACGCGGGTTTTTGGGGATAAGAACAACGACACCTTTTTACTAATAATTTTCCAACCTCCAGCAATAAATTCCTTGCTCAACAAAATTTTGCCGTTGCCGGAGATAAAAAAGGAAAAAATTCAAAAATCCTCGAATTCTGACTCAACACCTCCCAATCGCTGACAGTTAGTGTTATGCTTCACAAATGTTGCAACATCCTTAAATAATATAGGCCACTAGAGGCCACACTACAACACTTTCGCTACCGTTCTATCTTGAGAGTGGTGTCCACTAGATTCGAACAAGTGACAATGCTCGAGGATACTATGATGCTCCTCCTGAGGGATCCACCGTCTCTAAATTCAATATGCTCCTTCCCTGAATAGATGTAGGTCTTCCCATTGGTAAAAATGGTTGGTGGACAAGAACATGACCTTCTTGATTTTCATCCAATCTTGTGGGACTACACAAAAATGAAGTCGTTCACAATATCGACACACCAAGGGAGTGAATCCACAACTAGGAACGATTCCTTGGGAATGGTGTCTATGGTTGGTGCATTACTCAGTGGAGGCTCTTGCTGCTACATTCTGGAGAGGTGATCTGCTACCACATTCTGAACTTCATACTTGTCTTTGATTTCTAAATTGAATTACTGGAGATGAAGGATACATCTTATCAGTCTAGGCTTGGAATCCTTCTTTGATTGTAAGTATCAGATAGCAGAGTGGTCTGTAAAAATGGTGACTTTTGGTACAAGCATATAGGATCCGAACTTCTCTTGGGTGAATACCATATCCTTCAATTCTTTCTTTGTGAAAGTGTAATTTCTCTAATCTTCATCTAGTTTTTTGCAGGCATAGTGAATGGCATAGGGTGCCTTGTCTTTCCTTTGTCATAGAACATCCCCAACTGCAAAGTATGATGCAGCCATCATGATCTCAAAACGAAGAGACCATTCTGGTGGTTGTAGGATGGGAGCTTGAGTGATTAGCTCCTTCAGCTAATTAAACGAAAGGAGAACCTGCTGATCAACATTAAACTCGGTCTCCTTGCACAACAATTCTGTAAGAGGTCATACAATGCAGTTGATGTCTCGAGTGAATCTCATGTAGAAATCCACAAGCCCTAGGAATGACCTCACATTTCGGATAGTCTGAGTTGGCTCTAGATTGGCAAAAACATCCAACTTCGTCGGGTCAACTTGCATGACATGTTTAGAAACGACGCGACACATCACAATCCCTTTTGTGACAATGAAGTGGCTCTTTTCCCAAGATAACATAAGATTGACTTCACAGCTTTTCTGAAGTACTCTGTCCAGGTGCTCAAGACAAGAATTGAAACGGTCACCATAGACAAAGAAGTCGTCATAAACACCTCCAGAAAATGGCCTACCATATTGGTAAAAACTGCGAGCATGTATCACTGGAATGTCGCAGGTGCGTTGCACAATCCAAAGGGCATTCACCTGAAAGCATAGGTGTCGAACTGGCAAGTGAAGGTAGTCTTCTCTTGATCTTTTGGGTTGATTGCCACCTGGTTGTACCGAATGTACCCATCTAGAAAGCAGATGAACTTCTTGCTGGCTAGTCTTTCCTACACTTGATCAATTAACAACAAAGGGAAGAGGTCCTTCTTGGTTGCTGCATTAAGGTGATAGTAGTCAACACATACAAGCTAGGATGTCGGTACCCGAGTAAAAATCTCCTCTCCTCTATTATTTGTAACCGTGGTGAGCCCAGAATACTTCAGAAATACATGTAGAGGGCTCACCGATTTCGATTAGGAGATGGGATAACTGAAGCCTGTGTCACACCATTTTGTGATTCCTTTCATAATGACGTCCCGCAAATTTTGGTTTAGTGTTCTTTGTAACTCTCGGGATGTCTTGGTATCTTCTTCTAGATAGATATGGTGAGAGAATAGAGTAGGATTTATCCCACAGAGATCTGAGAAGTGCCAACCAAGTGCCTTGCGGTTTTTTTCTTGAACACGAGAAGACGAGATTCTTGTTCCGAGGTTAGCCTGCTGCTGATGATGACCGGATATATGTTCTCTGCAACCGCAAGGAAAGCATACATAATGCCTGTCAGAAGTGACTTTAATTCAGGTTCGGATATGGCTTGCTTCTCGAAAACTTCAGCAACCATGCTGGTAGTTGGATGATCTGTCGGGAATTTAGATGTACAACTTACCTCAATGGCTTCTAGTTTAACTATCAATGTGCCAAATAGATCTGCACTCATGTTCGGACTGGCATAAATCTTCTGACTCAAAGAGATGCATCAGCATACTTTATTCTGTCTCCCAAGTGACGTTGGAGCTCGAGTCAACTGTACTTTCATAGTCCTCCTCAGGAGAGAGGATTTCCAGGGTCCATGTGCCATTCAAAGAAAGTCATGTGTCTCTAATTTCTGCATTAAAGTCACAGTCTTCTTCATGCAATGTTGCATGACTTTCATTAGATATGACTTTTGGTTCGCATACAATGTCTATGGTAACTCTGTGATTGATCAAGCTGAAAGTGTTCTTCCCAGATGCATAGTCAACTATGACCTCTGCAGTGTGCAATAATGGTCATCCAAGGATAATAGGGGTCTGAAGTAATGGTGCATGTGATTCCATATCAAGGACCATAAAGTCTACAAGAAACTTCATATCTTGCACCTTTACTACAACGTCTTCAAACAGACACCGGGGTTTCTTGATGTATCGATGAGCGAACTAAAGGATCTAGTGTGCCAAATGTTGGTGGTTCTTTTTGTTGATGGAGGTGGTGGTGACTGGCAGCTGGCATGGCTCCTCCTTCTTCTTCTTCCTCACTTGAACCAATAGCTGGCACGGTTGATACAAAAAACATTGAGTCACCTATCAAATCTTTATTCTTCCATTTGCTGATGGCAGACGGAGGCAAAGTCCTACCGCTCTTGAGAGTAACAATAATAGACAAGACAAAATTACAAGCATTTGACTCTACGTACACAGAGGGACATCACATTCTAGCTGCTCTTTCCTATTGAAATTGTTGGGATTTGCTTCGACCTGTGTCGATATAGGAGTTTTAGTGGATGCCAAGATGTCTAGATTCTTGATCATCTTTGTTATACCCTTTAATATTGGTCCAAGCAATCAAGACAGGGATTCACGGTAACTGCCTCAAAAAAATTCAACATGTTTACCATGTTGTGACTGATGGTTAAGAGGTTGAGGCTGGGATTGCTGATGTGATTATTGAGGAGGAGGAAGCTGATATTAAGGGCACCGAGGAGGGGGGTACTACTACTGTCGAGCCAAATACTGATGGTACGACTTTGGTTGACGGTACTACGGTTGTGGGTACTGCTGAGACTATCTCCAATTGCCTTGGTACTGCGGAGATGGGTGATGTCGGTACTGAGGCTAAGGTTGAAAGGACTGAGCAAAATGACCACCTTGAGGCTGGTGGTGTGGTTTCTTAGCTTGTGGCTAGCCCTGGTGTTGTCCCCCAGGATGGGTCAGTTGTTCATCGTTACTTCATACACCATTGACTTCTTAGGTCAGTGGTAGTGGTGGAAATGTTGGATCAGAAGATGGGAGGTAATCTAGCTGGTAGACTACCATCTGTTGCTGCGGTGGGGCCTACTCGGGTGCATGCACGTAGTGCACGTAATGGATAACTGGCTGTTGCGGACTCGTTTAAGGTTGTTGTGGCGGTGAGGGCTCATCCTTCTTCTCAACAAGAGTCTGTGATGCTGGGTCATCGACTGACATGAACCGATAGTGCCCATAACTGCTTGGTGATTTGGTCTAGCTTGTCCAAAATTTACATCCTTTTTTCAATCATAGCAAACTTCTCAAGATCCTATGACCGCTTCTCGATGATATCAACCTTTGGGAGATGGACCCCAATGATGTTGAGATTGGATCTCTCATATCTCTCTGCCTCCCAGGACATTGCCATGTGAACTGACTTCTGGAGGACCTGAGGTTGTCTCTGATAAGCACGTGATGAAGATAGGGTGACCTCTTCCTTTGCCATTTCTTCAAAAATCTACCATATCATGTCTTCATCCTTGTTAAAATGGGATCCTCCACATGCAGCGTCCACTAGTCTCTGGCTCTCTACATTCAGGCCACTAAAAAAGTGTTGGACCAGGTTGGTCCTTTGTATATAATGGTGGGGGCACTTCTCATGCAGGTTTGTAAATCCTCCCAAGCTTTGTTGATAGACTCATGGGTGGCCAGGAAGAAGTTGTTGATCCTTGATCGCATCTTATTGAGCTGATCGAGAGGGTCTAACATGTGAAGGAACACAGATTAAAGTTCCTCTGAGGTCGTCACAACCTTTCTAAAATTATTTACCCAATAGAGGTCCTTGTCTTAGGGTAGTGGGTAGTCCTACAGATGTGAGAGAACTTCTATAGGTGAATGTACGACTTCTTATTGGTATTCCCATGAAATGATAGTAGGAGCATAAGAAACTTGGGTTTAAGCTCAAAGTGAGCATGGACTGGAGGGATGTGGATACACTAGATCGTCTGGTTATCTCTGGGATTATATGTCTCCTTTAGTGTAGGTTTTGGGTTCCCGTTCTCTGGTTCCTCGTCTGGATCCTCACAGGGAATTTCTCCACCTCCTCCTACTTGTATGTTGCGTAGATCATTCAGCATATCCTGCAATGCAATTTATGCTAAGGTATGCTTGGTCAATTATTGTTGCATGGCTTGGTTGGAATCCAACAACTAAGCATTCACTTGGTTTTAATTAGGTCCCTGAACTGATTCAATCTGAGGAGGCTGTTGTCCTTTACTTTTCCATTGAGGTGCCATCTCTGGGTCTGAATCAGAGGAGATGAATTCTGGATTGGAATTCAGGACTGGGGTTGGCTTCTACATGCAATATTAGAGAATCCAAATAAAACCATTTGAAATTGAATTCCAACTGTCGAGATGAGTCTGAGATTAGGGTCAAACACAGATGGTTGGGAATGGAGTAATAGACGTAGTCTGAAATCAGACTCTATTTGCAATGGGCAGAGGGTGGGACAAAAGTGGTCCTAGCTTATTGGGAGAGCTAGAGGGTGGAGAGAAGACGAGGAGTATGGATATTGGCCTGCAAGATCTGGACGGGGCACTTGGGAATCGCCTCGAATTATTGATGATGCCAAGTCCATGGAATCGATGTGGGTGTCGGTGGAGTCATGACTAAACCATCCATGGATCGACATCAGGAAGAAAGAGAAGATCAATGCATGCAGAAGGATACAATGATCAACGAGGAATAAGGAGTGTAAAACAGTAGAAAGGCTTGAAACAAGCAGTGGGTAAAAAGAGAACACACGACAATATTAGCGCAGGTACTCAGGACTTGATTTTTGATCCTTAATCAAGATCCATATAAACATAATATAGAATTGGGTTCACCAACTGTACCCATGTGAAGCTGTAAGGATCGACTATTGTTTAGCAGAAAACTTTGAGGATCGGTCAATGGATGATACGAAAGTCGTTATCCACAAAAAATCTCGCAACAAACAAACAATATTTTTCTTCTCTTGCTGCTAACAATTACAGATAATAATGTGGAGCAAGAGAAATTTTTGTTATTTACTTACCTATATAGCGGACATGATTGAACTCAGGGAGGCTACAATTCCTGAGGATTATTAAAATCGACGAAAAATCAATTAATAGAAAAAACAGGAATCTCAAAGGCAAATTATCCTTGGTTTTTGTGGAATTTCTCTATTTTTAAATCTTATAAGTTTTTTTATTTCTATTTTCTATTTTCTTATTTTCAATTAGTATTTTTAGTTTTGTATTTTTTTAATTTCAAATAAAGAACAGTATGCACAAGAAAAGAACTACACAAACAAAACTCTTTTTATATTTTTCAATTATATCAAAAATGATCAGAAAACTCCATAGAAAATATTTTTGGGTTTAGAGGCTTTGAAATATTTTTGGGAATTATTATGTAATTTTCAGATGTTTTTGTATTTTCTTAAAAAATAAACAGTGATAAAAATGAGGAACAGTGCACAACTTGGAGTAATTTGCAACTTAAAAATATTTTAATGCCCAAAACACATGGCAATTATTTTTATGATGAAGTATATACAAATTTCTACAAACAAAACTGAAATCACAATTTTTAGATTTTTGTATAATTTTTTGTGATTTTTATAAGATTTTTATGTTTGGGTCTTGAAAAGAATTAATGCGTGAAATTTGGACAGAAATTAAAAAACAATGAAAGGAAATTAATTTAATATTTTTGGAGTTTGTTGAGCAATATTTAAATTTTTATGAAATTTTGAATTTCACAAAGAGAAAAAGACATTGTTTTTTTATTTTTTAATAATAATAAATGAATTTAAAAAGCGATGAGAAATTTATGCTAAAAAGATAAGCACACCAGAAGCATAGCATGATTTTTGGGAGATTTATTGAATAAGGATGATATTTATTTTATGCAAATCAAAGTAAAATATTAAATCTGGAAATGGAGGACTATATTATAATTTCTGCAAATGTTCAGATCAATGAATAACACATAAATAAAGTAAGCAATTATATGCAATTTTCACAAAATAGCTACGTGCAGATCACATGACCTTGTAGTTTAAGATTGTTTTGCAAATACAAATCATGTTGGGAAAGTTTAAACAATTTACCCCAAAAATAAGCATGTGTAGCACGTGTATTGGACTGGAGCAACTGATTTGCAATTTAGAAATCTTTGGGGGCCTGAAATGCAAATTTTCCAAAATTTTTTAATGAACCCTAGGGTTCGCTTCGTTCCATCAAGATATAGGAGGCCAAGGTATGCCGCCCTCCTTCTTCCTCAAAAATCGGCGATGACGTTAGATCGGGAGAAGGCAATGGGTCGTGCTACGGCGGATGGGCGGTGATGAATGTGGCGGCGTGGTCAATGGCGCTTTTCTAGGCGATGACGTGTTCGAGCTCATGGCGGTCAGCTACAAGCGGCGAGGTGGTCGGCACTTGGGTGTCTAAGCTAGAGGCAGGGGACGCGAGGTGGCGTTGAATGGCGGAGGAAGCGTCAGTTAGCTGCTTCAAGCAACAACAATGGAGGCAGAGCAGCTCTCACGGCTTCGACTGAAGGAGAGGTGCGGTGGAACAGTAGCTGCAGGAAAAGGGGCTCCACCACATCATGCAGTTGGCGCAAGGGAGGTGGAGGTCGGTGATCAGTGTTGTGCGGCGACTGCGCACTTGCGAGGGGGCGGTTCGAGGTGGCTGGAATGGGCGGCGGTGGAAGCTGCCAGTTTTTTTGAAAAAAATAGTTAATTTTTTATTTCCAATTGTAAATAGTAATTAGAACTTTTTTTATTTGTATGTAAATATGAAATAGAGAGATTAAAAACAGAAAACTAAAAAATTTATTTTTTTTATTTTAATTTTTTTGTTAGATTATTCTGCAAAACAAGTGTTAGAGAGAGAAAACAAATTTTTTTACTTTTAAATTTTGTTCTTTTTATTTATAGATATATTAGGACACAAGTATGATGACTCGATCCCAAAATTAGAATGGAAGATGAGAACGAGTGCAGTTCCGCGGAAAACAGATGGAATCGGATCTCCGACCAATGTGTGTGGTCAGAGTTGAGAGATCGAGATAGGTAGAAAAGAACACATAGAGATCGAGATGGTGAAATAAAAAATCGAGTCGGCGGTGGATTAAATCGTGATGGTGGTGCTAAGATCTAGATAAAAAATGACTATGAAATAAAGATGCGAAAAATTAAACTAAGGTTAATCATAGATGAAACAAGAAAAACTGGATCTCACCTTAGGAGCAGAAAAGACCTTTATCAACTCGACGAAGGCTGGCTCGCTGTCACTGGAAGGATTGGAGGCTAGGCACCCTTCTATGACAATAAGACTCTTAGAGATCGAGCTCCTCTTACAAATGAATGATCAAGTTGGAATGAGGGAGAAGGAGCCATATAAATAGAAAAGATAATGGAGTTTGAATTTTTTTATGATGATAAGAGATAAGATAGAAGGAAATTTGAATTGAGATATATCAGCAAGATAAATATTATAAAAACTAACTATTTTTTTTCTATTTTCTTTATTTTATTTATTTGAAAAATAAATGTTAAAATTTTTATTTTTTTGTGATAGTTAGTTAAGAAAATTAACTATCTACATATGCTATATATATATATGACATTATATACATGGGTAAATAAGCAAATTAGTTTTTTTGTTTAAAAAAATTATTATTTTTTGTATTTAAAATTTAAGTAATTAGTAAAAATATTTTAAATATTTACAAAATACAATATGTACAAATACATGGGAAAACTGCACAAACCACTCCAAAAAACCAACTTTTCACACGTAACTCTAAAAAATATGAAATCACAGCCATTTTAAAGATAATTTAATTCAGAATACAATGGAAGTGAGTTTGGTTCAATTTGAGTTCATGTGAAGCTAGAATTAATATTTCAATTATCTCTTAGTGGCTTTTTCCATGTGTGGTTGCTTTTATTATGTATAAGATTTGATTGTGCAATTATTTTTATTATTTAAGAAACATTTTTATTTACAACTTTTGTTTTGAAAATTATTTTGTTTGAGGTCAATTATGTACAAACAAAATAGTGAAGTATACAAATATACACAACACACAATTTTTTTTGGAATTTCTGAATAAATACCCTATCTTCCCCTACTTTATTCTTGGTCGATCATGTCAAGTCTTGACCTTCTCTCGGGGTTCGGGTCAGCCTGTATCTATTACATATATATACAGTCTTCGTCTCTCTTTTTTATTTTCATTTCTTTATTTTTCATTTCTTTCTTTATTTAAGGATAAAATGGTAAGAAGTGTAAATTATTTACACGCAGATACAAGTTAGTAAGAATATGGAGTTAGTGTTATATACATGTGTTTTATAGGAGATTTTAAGCTAAAATAAATGAAAAAAGATGACGAATCGTAGATTCATCATCCCTCTATGCTTTACCTTTGCCAATCCCTTAGCAGGCGCTTATTTGAAATAATAAGTGAATTGAAGAAAAAAGGAAGGAAAAATAAAGAAGTTAGGACAATATTGAGCATTAAGCTTTTCTTCATAAAATTATAGTTTGGAGCTCTATCAGACCTTTGGATTATTGGTGTGTCAGAACCTTAATGGTAGATGGATTTAAAATCTAACAACCTCTAAGTTCCACAGGACTCCTATTCAGGCCACCTCAACTGTCAGGTCAGAACAAGTCTACGCACACAAATTCTTGTGACTATGAATCTTTACTTATACGGTGTAAATGAGATATAGCTCCCCATCTCAAAAGTAGCAAAGAAACAACCTTCCTCAACAAGGTAACTCTAGTACCCCGGTCTTGCAACTCTTTCCTCGAGGAGCGGAGATATTCCCATCTAAATTCAAGTACAACCAGCTCAATAAGAGGGAATGGAGAAAAGAATGGACGGCAACCAGTGTTGCTACCTATCCTTGGCTACATGACCAGTGTATCCAAGTCATCCTTTGCGAGCTTACAAAAATTTGTCTTTGAAGCTCTTATTGTAATTTTTTTCCTTGTATATACACTCCGTAGGCATTTTACTTTTCAATAGGCATGTCTACTTTTGGAGATTCTGCATTTTTCCATGCTCTTTTTTTAAAGTATATACAAGGTGCAGCATGACATAAGGAGTTTTTCCTCTTAATCCAGTAGACTATCCCTCTTTTGAAGCATTATTTCAACCCCACAACATCCTATCTTTAGACCTCAACATCGCTAGACTAGGTTGAGACGCACTTCCTACCCTAGAGGAAGACGAGAGGTTCCGCCTAGATGTACTACCCTCGTATGCTACCCCAAGTCAAAAGATTTTGCCTCCTCACTATCTCATCCATATAGAGCTACGTGTATAGTGCTTGTCCAAGATAAGCCACGGTCTGAAAGAATCATGCGTGTGTTGTTAAATGTTCTACTTAGACTAATCAAGATGACATGTGAACATAATCTTATGGACTCAAAAGTAACTAGGACATGAAAAGTCTTCTCCATTTCTTATAAGGTTCCTCTGAAATTAAGTGGATTAAGGCCCAACTAAGCTCCATTCTTAAATTTTTTTCATGACTTAGTTTAAATATCAATACTATCCTGAAAAATGCACATGCAAATGCAAGAAAATATGAACAATGCAAATAAAGCTTCTTTTTTTTAAATATGATGCACACATAAAAGAACATTTTTGTAAACAATTTTCTAATTTTGACCTTTTTGTCGATTTTTGGAGAAAATACAGATGTAAGAGAAAGGTTTTTTTATGCAACTTTTTATAGATTTTTGGTTTTGTAGTTTTTTTTTCAAATAGGAAAAAAAAGGTTAGTAAAGTACATACATGTATATACGACATTTTTTTGTTTTTTTGTTTGTTTTTTTTTGTTTTTTGTTTGTTTTTTTTTGTTTTTAGTTTTTTTGTTGTTTTTTTGTTTTTTGTTTTTTATTTTTTTGTTTTTTTACACAAGTGGATTTTCCACAATTATATGCATATCCTCTAAAATAATTATATTAAAAAGTATGTGTCATGTCTAAAGTATATATACAATATATACGACACCCCATATAATTAGCTCGAGCTATATCCTCATAGTGATCAGAGAGCGACAAAGGAAGACGTAACTCATGCTAAGTATAGAAAAGTGAAAAGACTCATGTGCTACAACTCAAAGAAAAGATAAAAAGAGGAGAAGTTGGTGATCCCCCCTTATACTTAAGATCAAGTAATCCTAAGTATAGTAGACTGTACAAAAGGGGAAAACTGATGCAGAGAATGTACAGACTTAAAAATAATAAAAAACAATATGAACAACATTACCCCCATACTTAGGGTAGTGTATCCCTAAGTATAGGAAATATTAGGAGTGATGAACATGACGAATATGAACAACACAAATCATTCACTCCCCATACTTAGGATAAAGCACATTTTAAGTGTATCATACACACACATGGAAAAGGGGTGAATGGTAAAATGGAAGAAGAAATAGTGAAACGAAAGAATATATAAGAGGAGTAGATGTACAACAGTCAAGAAGGTTGAAAGCGAACCTTCTTGAGGGACCGTTGAGGAATGGATCTGACAAGGTGTAGGTCGATATTGGGGTCGTCATTAGACATGAACTGATCAGGATCGACCAAGAATGTATACTCAGCAGTCTCAGAGTGTGGAGGCATGAATCGGTTAGTAGAAGTAGTGTGGTCATGTCCTGCTTGGGAAGTCTCGCAAACATCAAAGTAAAATGGCTCGAAATCATTATCAGAAAATGAAGGATCAATTTCAGCCAAACAAGCCTCTACTGGATCATCATCTTTATCAAAAGGCCCAAATTCATTTATAAAAGCAATCAAATCAAATTTGGCCTGATCTGTCTTATCTAAATCAGGGTGAATAGGAACAGACGCATCAGTGAAAGTAGTCAAATCATTTTCATCCTGTCTAGTCTCAGATTCTTCCTTCCACTCTATGGTGTCTATCGTGTAGATCCCGCGGATGTCATCAATGCATCACCACATACGAGAAGTGAGACCTCCAAGGTCTATGCTTTTCGAGTCTTCCTCCTTCAAGTGGAATTCTTGGGTTTCCTTATCATCCAACCTATAACAAGAATATCAGATATTATCATCGAGGACAAATTCCTTGGGGTTGGCTAACATGGGCAGGCTCTCGTGGGATGCAGGTCTCTCATCAGTAGTGGGTGTAGTAATCAACACATCACTTCCTACACCAGAACGGAAGCAAATCTCTCGTGAACCATAATTAATAACGCCTCCCGCAGAAGTGAAAAAAGGCTGTCACCGGATGATTGGAGGGTGCTCCACAGGGGTGGAGGTCCTCCATGGGCATTATGACAAAATCAGAAGTGAATTTCATGCACTGAATAGAAATGACAGCATTTTCTAGAATACCCCTTGGCCACTTGATAGAGCCATCAACAAATTGAACTATCATCTTGTTTTCTTGAGAGGCCCAAGGTGGAGAGACTTTACCACAAAAAAGGGTATTATATTGATTGACGAACCACCGTCAAGGAGAGTGTTATCACAAAAATGTTCAGAGAAGGAGCAACTCACAAGAGGTATGGTAGTGTTCCCTTTCTTAAATTGTGATGGTGAGAGATGGCATAGGCAGTGGTCAGGGTCAAGATGTGACGCTCAGATCTTTCACTTCACTTTCTCTTCTTATGTTGAGGAGTAGATAGATCTATCATGGCATGTTGAAGTTGGGATTTAATGATCTCATAATGGTGTCCACCACATCAGGTCCAGTCAACATTTTTTGATGTTTTGGACCTCCTCCATACAAGGGAGGAGATCAGAATCAACATATACACGAGGATTGCCAAGAGCAGTCTGTATAGTGGAATCCTCGGGGTGAATGTTTGGATGTGTGGTGGATAGATGTGTGGATAAATGATTGGCCATTTGGGTCGTCTCCTCACAAAATGAATCAACAATGTGTCTCCTAGAATCTTTTTGGATTTATAAAATTTTCTCATTTTTTGTATTTTGGGTGATTACAAGCTCTCATGATTAGTTTCAAGTGAATCCACATCCTCAAATAGTGGAGCAGCATTCTGGCTCGTATTTATGTTAAATAATGTGCTCATCCTTGAATTCATAAGCTCCATCATCTAGTTTTAGGACCCACGTGTAGAAATCATGAAAGGTAACTCCAAAATCACAGGATCGGGTGGGTTGAATGAGGGTGGGTGAAAATCATCGTCCGATTCTCGAAATAATGGGTTAAGCATATTCACAAAAATCAGGATGAAAGTCCTCTTGGAAAAGGGAAGGTGGATCGGCTGGAGAGTACGAGGTATCATAGAATATCGGATTAAAATAACTCCAAGCGGCCATCTTTGAAAAAAAATACGGGGATCGGGAGAACACTGTCAAGCTATGCAAGAAAAAAGGCGCAAATGCGCGGAAGGATCGAGTATGCACACAAGCAATCAAACACAATACAAACCCCCCAGTTCACCAACTCAACTCAACGTGAGGATCGTGAAGGTTTGGTCAATTATCTTGTCAGTTTTAGAGTTTAGTGGTAATACAATCTATCAGAGTGATTAAAGCGAGCTGTTAGGAACCCAATGATCTCAAGAGACTGACCCAATCACAAAGTTATATCTTTACTGGAGAGAATTGTGGACCGTGTACCATCTACCCGATCAATTCAATCTGTTAAGGACGTCGTGGGCCGCTTTACCAGCTACTGGAGAGATCCTCACTGGAGAACGACTAACCCAAGATAGTAGTATGATAAGAGTTCGGGCGTAGTTCTATCCTTGTGTGCGGGTCGCTCTCTCTCTCTACATACAAACCAGACAATGAGGGGGTTACTCTCCCCAAAACAATGATTTTTCCTTGTGTTTAATTTAGGGTCGAGTTTTCTTTAGCAGTCCCGTATTTTAGGCAGTTGACACTTGGTTAAAATATTTTCGAAGAATCTCCTACCGAGTGTCCAATTTCATGTTAACTTATGTGAGTGAAAACAAGGAAGGAGATCGGAAATGCCAATGCATGATTAAAAATAATGATGAATGCATGGGTTAGAGATGTGTATATTGTCGCCAACACTCTACATGCAAGTTATCCGTGTATAATTTAAATACAGAAAAATAAGCTAACCTATATACAAATGCATGTGAACCGTCGTAGATGATAGCTTCCATTAACGGTAAGAACAAGTTAATTTGAGTAAGTCCAAATTACGCTCTACTCTATAGGTACAAAAATTCTTATTTAGGATGTTTGGACCTAATCAATTACCTGGCTTAAGCCAATAAATAAAGTAATCAATATGTATCTTACAGAATCCATGGGAAATAAAAAAATAAGGTGATGAAAACAAAACCGGTGAGATCCCCCAAGTGGACTGGCACTTGGCGAAACAGAGACCACAACAAATGCATGTCCGTTTACAATGGTTCGAATGCTAGAAAAACTCTCTCTCTCTCTCTCTCTCTCTTTCAATTCCTATTCTCCTCTTCTCATGCTATCCTATGGCTGGGTGAAGAATCAAGCCGCCTCCACGTTGCTTGGGTGTTTCGGCTCTCCTAGGCTCACCTCCTTCGCTCCACAGGCCCTCGCAAGAAATAGAAAAAGAGAATGTGTATGAAACACAATTATCAAACACTAATTTGTTCTGCCAGGCTTTCTTAGAGTCCAAGTTTTAGATGTTGATGGCCCACAAAGATTTATGTATCAGCTCAATGAACAAATGCATGGCTTACGATAGACTAGGCAATAGGGAGACATTCCTAATGGTGACTTTTACGAAGTGAATAATGGAGTGAATGTGAAAAAATATACACAAATATATACAACCAAGAATAGCAGGTCAAAATAGAAATCAAACTACCCTCGCCGTGCCTCCCTGGCAACGATGCCATTTTGTTTAGCATAAAACTTCCAGGGTCGGTTAATGGATGATACGAATGTTGTTGTTATCTCCAAAAAATCCTGCGACAAACAAACAATTTTATTTTTTTCTTCTCAAGATGCAAAATTACCTAAAAGTAAATAATGAAGCAAAAGAAATTTTTGCTACTTATGTACCTATATAGCGGATTGGATCAAACTTAGGGAGGCTACAATTCTCGAGGGGTATTCAAATAATCGATGAAAATCAATTAGGAGAAAATTTGGCCATATCAGTCTCACCTAAATCAGAGTGAATAGGAACAGACTCATAAGTGAAAGTAGTCGAATCATGTCCGTCATGTCTAGTCTCAGAGTATGCCTTCTGCTCTAAGGTATCTATCGTGTAATTTCCACGGATGCCATCAATGAATCTCCACATACCAGAAGGGGGGACTCCAAGGTCTATGCTTTCCGAGTCTTCCTCCTTGAAGAGGAATTCTTGGGTTTCATTATTATCCAACATATAACAAGAATATCTGATATTATCATTGAGGTCAAGGTCCTTGGGGTTGACTAACGCAGGCACACTCTAATAGGATGTAGGTCTATGGTAAGTAGTGGGTGTAGTGATCATGAACGGAAACGAATCTCTCCTAAACTATAATCAATAATGGCTACCGCAGAGTCGAGGAAAGGCCGTCCTAGGATGATTGGAGGGTGCTCTACAGGGGTGGAGGTTTCCATGGGCTTTACGACATAATCAGAAGTGAATTTCATGCCCTAAATAAATATGACAACATTTTCTAGAATACCCTTTGGCCTCTTTATAGATCCATCAGAAATATAAACTATCATTCTGGTCTTCTTGAGAGGCCCAAGATGGAGAGACTGTACCATAAAGAAGGGTATTATATTGATTGACGAACCGCCGTCAAGGAGAGCGTTATCACAAGAATAGCCATATATGGAGAAACTCACAAGAGGTGTGGTAGTGTTCCCTTTTCTAAAATGTGGACAGTGAGAGATGGCGTAGGCAGTGGCCATGGTAAAGATGTGACGCTCAGATCTTCTCCTTCGCTTTCTCTTCTTGTGTTGAGGAGTAGATAAATCTGTCATGGCCTGTTGAAGTAGGGCATTAATGATCTCATGAATAGTGGCCACCACTTCGGATTCAATTAACATTTTTTAGAATTTTTGGACCTCCTCCATACAAGGGAGGAGATCGGAATCAGCATATACACAAGGATTGCCAAGAGCAATCTGAATAGTGGAATCCTTGGGGTCAAGGATGGGATATGGTGAATGACTGTGTGGGAAAATGGTTTGGCATGGGTGCCCTCTCTTCACGAAATGAATAAACAATGTATATCCTAGATTCTTTTTGGATTTTTAAAATTTCTCATTTTTTTGTATTTTGGATGATTGTAGGCTCTCATGATTATCCTCAAGTGAATCCATACGCTCTCATGATTATCCTCAAGTGAATCCATATCCTGAAACGGTGGAGCAGTGTTCTGGTTCTTATTTATGTTAAATAGATTTCTAATCCTCGAATTCATATGCTCCATCATCTGTTTAGGGTCTCAAGTGTGGATACCATGAAAGGTGACTCCAAAATCCCAGGATCAGGTGGGTTGAATGAGGGTGGGTGAGAATCAGAATTCGTCTCCTGAAATAATGGGTTAGGTGGATATGCACAAAAATTAGGAGGAAAGTCCTCTTGGAAAAAGGAAGGTGGATCGTCTGGAGAGTGTGAGAAGTTCGTGATGATCGGATTAAAATAACTCCAGTCGTCTATCTCCGAAACAAAAGACGGGGATTGGGAGAGCACGAAGGTCAAGTTAAAAGATGTCGAGAAAAAGGCGCAAATGCACAGATGGATCTAGTATGCACACAAGCAATCAAACACAATACAAACCCCAAGTTCACTAATTCAACTTAATGTGAAGACCGTGAAGGTTCGTTCAATTATCTTGTCAATTTTAGAGTTTGGTGAGAATACAATCTATCAGAGCGGTTAAAGAGAGTTGTTAGGAACCCAATGCTCTCAGGAGACTGGCCCAATCCCAAAGTTAGATCTTTCCTAGCCAGTATGCATTGATGACCGTTTACCGGCTACCTAATCAATTCAATCTGTTAAGGACATCAGGTTCTCTTTGCCAGCTACCGGAGAAACGACTAACCCAAGATAGTAGTCTGAAAAGAGTTCGGCGTGGTTCTATCCTAGTGTGCAGGATGCTCTCACAAGAAGTATGATAGTGTTCCCTTTCTTAAAATGTGACGGTGAGAGATGGCGTAGGCAGTGGCCATGGTCAAGATGTGATGCTCATATCTTCTCCTTTGCTTTCTCTTCTTGTGTTTAGGAGTAGATAGATCTATCATGGCATGTTGAAGTGGGGATTTAATGATCTCGTGAATGGTGGCCACCACTTCAGGTTCAGTCAATATTTTTTTGAAGTTTTGGACCTTCTCCTCACAAGGGAGGAGATCAGAATCAACATATAAACGGGGATTACCAATAAAAGTCTGTATAGTGGAATCCTCAGGGTCAAAGTTAGGACATGTGGTGGATAGATGTGCGGGTAAATGATCAGGCATTTTGGTTGTCTCCTCACAAAATGAATCAACAATGTATCTCCCAGAATATTTTTGAATTTTTAAAATTTTATCATTTTTTATGTTTTAGGTAATTTCCAGCACTCATGATTATCCTCAAGTGAATCCACATCCCCAAATAGTGGAGCAGCATTCTGGCTCGTATTTATGTTAAATGAATTGCTCATCCTCGAATTCATATGCTCCATCATCTAGTTTAAGGCCCCTTATGCGAAAATCATGAAAGGTGACCCCAAAATCACAGGATCAGGTGGGTTGAATGAGGGTGGGTGAAAATCATCGTCCGATTCTTGAAATAATGGGTTAAGCATATGTACAAAAATCAACGGGAAACTCCTCCTGGAAAAGGGAAGGTGGATCGGCTGGAGAGTACAGGTATCCGTTAAGATCGAATTAAAATAACTCCAGTCGGCCATGTCTGAAACAAAAGATGGGAATCGGGAGAACAAGATAGTCAAGTCAATCTATGCAAGAAAAAAGGCGCAAATGCATGGAAGGATCGAGTATGCACACGAGTAATCAAACATAATACAAACCCCCAATTCACCAACTCAACTCAACACGAGGATCGTGAAGGTTCGGTAAATTATCTTATTAATTTTAGAGTTACATGGTAACACAATCTATCAGAGTGGTTAAAGCGAGTTGTTAGGAACCCAATGCTCTCAGGAGACTGACCCAATCTTAAAGTTAGATCTTTTTAGCAAGTATGAATTGCCGAACGTTTATCGGCTACCCGATCAATTCAATCTGTTAAGGATGTCGTGGGATGCTTTACCGGCTACCGAAGAGATCCTCACTAGAGAATGACTAACCCAAGATAGTAGTCTGATAAGAGTTCATGCGTAGTTCTATCCTAGTGCGCGGGTCGCTCTCTCGCTACATACAAACAAAATAATGAAGGGGTTACTCTCCGCAAAACAATGGTTTTTTATTGTGTTTATTTTAGGGTCGAGTTTTCTTTAGAAAACCATATTTTAGGCAGTTGTCACTTGGTTAATAAGTTTTCAATGAATCGCCTACCGAGTGTCCAATTTCCTTTTTAGCTTATGTGAGTGAAAACGTGAAAAGAGATCAGAAATGCCAATGCGCAATTAAAAACAATGATGCATGCAAGGGTTAAAGATGCGTACCATGTCGCCAACACTCTACATGTAAGTGATTCGTGGAGTATTTAAATACAAAAAAGTAAACTGACCTATATGCAAATGCAAGTGAATGTCCTAGATGATAACTTCTATTAACTGGAAAGAACAAGTTATTTTGACTAAGTCCAAATTACGCTCTACTCTATAGGTACAGAAATTCTTGTTTATAGTGTATGGACCTAATTTATTACCTGGCTCAAGCATATTATTTAAAGCAATCAATAGGTAGCTCATGAAATCCACATAAAATAAAGAAAAATAAGGTGATGAAAACAAAACCGGTGAGGTCCCCGAAGTGCACCGGCACTTGGCGAAATAGATCCCGCAACAAATAAATGTCCGTTTACACTGGTTCAAATGCTAAAATAAATAAAGAAATAAAAGTATTTTTTGGTCTCCTTCAATTCTTCTTCTCCTCCTCTCACGCTATCCTACAGCTCGGTTAAGAATCAAGCCACCTCCGCTCCGCTTGGGTGATTCGGCTCTCCTACGATCGCCTCCTTTTCTCCGCGGGCCCTCACAAGAAAAATAAAAGGGAATGTATAAGAAACAAAATTGTCAAATATAAGCAAAAAAATGAAATGAAATAGTGAATATGAACAATGGAGTGAATGTGGAAAAATATAAACAAATATTTAAAACCAAGAATAACATGTCAAAAGAGAAGCCTAACTTCCCTCGTCGTGCCTCCCCGGCAACGACGCCATTTTGTTTAGCACGGTATCTCGAGGATTGGTTATTGGATGACACAAAAGTCGTTGTTATCCCCAAAAAATCCCACGGCAAACAAATGTTTTTTTCTTATCTCACTGCAAAATAATTAAAAAAGTGAAGAAGAGAAATTTTTACTACTTATTTACATGTATAGTAGACATGATCGAACTTAGGGAGGCTACAATTCCCGAGGGTTATTCAATTAATCAAAAATAAATTAAAAGAAAAAGCAGGAATCTCAATGGTAAACTATCCTTGGTTTTTGTGGAATTTTTCTCTTTTTATTTTTTAAATTTTTTATTTAATTTTTTTTATTTTCAAATTTTTATTGATTTTAATTTATGCATTTTTTTTTAATTTCAAATAAAGAACAATATGCACAAGATAAGAACTATGTACACAAAACTATTTTTGTATTTTTAAATTATATTAAAAATGATTAGAAAAATCCAGATAAAATATTTTTGGATTTTAAAGGTTTTGAAATGTTTTTTGGGATTTTTGTGGAATTTTCAAATGTTTTTGCATTTTTCCAAAGATCAAACAGTTGCAAAAATAATAACAGTGCACAGCCTAGAGTAATTTGCAACTTAAAAATATTTTAAGTACCCAAAATTCATGGAAATTATTTTTATGATAAACTTGAGGCAAATATCTACAAATAGGCATTTTCTTATGATAAACGAGATGCAAATATATGACATTATATATATGGGTAAATAAGCAAATTTGTTTTCTGTTTTAAAAAATGTATTATTTTTTATTGTTATTTTAAATAATTAGTAAAATATTTACAAATATTTACAAAATACAATATGTACAAATACATGGGAAAATTGCACAAACCACACTAGAAAACCAACTTTTCACCCGTAACTCTAAAAATTATGAAATCACAGCCATTCTAAAGATAATTTAATTTAGAATATAATGGAAGTGAGTTTGGTTCAATTTGATTTCATGTGGAGTCAGAATTGATCTTTCAATTATTGCTTAGTTGCTTCAATAAAGTATATCGTACTTGTCCTCCTCCTTTGTAACATATAGTCTGCACTTTTTGAGGTCCTTGTAACCCTTCCTGGATCCCTAATCAGCCAAAGAAACAGAGGGATTAAGATGATAGGCGAAACCACTACTTCAGACCTCGCTCACAATGGAGTCATCCATGAGAATGCAAGGACCTACTCAGACGCAAACCGATGAGAAGGACACACCCATAAGGGTGTGGCTGAAGCTTAGTACTTCAGATAAATTCCATGTTCCACGCAAGGTGGGAACACCATAGATGATAGGGCCCTACTTGGTCGCGTACGATAGAAGTGCCAATACTTCAGCCAGACGATACACAAGGCATTTACAGACTGGATTTTTGACTCCAATCCTTAGTGGGTTGTACCTCACTCATGGGAGGGGTTTTGGTCCCCTCCTAAGGTACCTGAAAATAATAAGGTCTTTATGAAGCCAAGTCAACGATGTCCATTATAGATTTTAATTAAGGTCAAAGTTTAATTAGCAATCCCCTTGCTTTATATTTTTTGGGTTTTCATTTTTTTGGTATTTTGCATACAAGCGCTTAACAATTTTGTATATTTTCTTTTAAGTCCTAAGTGATCAAAATTAGAGGTAGATAGCGAAAAAGTTGTGCGAGTCGATTCGATGATGGAAATATCACCATTGAATTTAATGATGCATGTAGAGTTACAGGACATATATTACTTCCTTACTCTCTCAATGTGATATGCAATACAGAATTTTTTAACCCATCTACATGGCGGTGTGCAATCGACTAAATAACCCTAAACAGTAGTTGCTATTAGATATGAAGAACTACATGTTAATTATTCAGAAATGAGACCAAAAGTCTGGTATTCGATGCCACTTGATGCTTGCCACAATGGGTCCTACAAGTTGTATGTGACCTCTCTCGGCACGCGATCTCAAGTCTTATAAACAACATTTATTTATTTGACTAGATCTAAACGTAAGAGACTGTAGGCACATAATTCTTTTCGAGGTTTGAAACTAATCACACAAAAAAATAAAAATAAAGGTAGAAAAACTCAACACATCAAAAATCAAAATAAAATAAGGCGATGAAAACGTGAGAAAATCACGACGAGTCCCCCAATGAATAGAAACCCAAGCAATTGACCTTGTTGTGATGAGTAGTGTCCAAGTCTTTAAATTGTTACAAATAATGAATGAATGAATCTCTCACACAAATAAATAAATATAAGCTACATCTAAGCTAGATACTCTCCATGATCCAATTGCTGCCTCTCCAACTGGTAAAAGTGTGAAGACCAACCTCCACCAAGCTTGGTTGCATTAGCCTCCTAAGAAGTCATCGCCACATAGCGGTACCTCTTAACAAATATAACAAGAGAGGTGTATTAGCATAGATAATCAAATAAAGTATAAAGATATATAAAGAGACAACAAATAGATGAATCAATAAATATGCACAAATAAATGAATCAATAATTGAATCAATAAATGGATCAATAAATACAGACACATAGATACAAAATATGTTTCACACATTACTCCTCAACAATGATGCCATTTGATGACATAGATTTTTTGAGGGGTCGCATGATCTCACAGGGCGAGACCATATCTGATGCATTGACTGCTCAAGAAACACAAGTCAATCAATAGTTACCCCACTATATAAATCAAGCAATGACTCGCAAAAATGTGGAGTTAAAATTTATTATACTCTACAACACAAAATGTATAGCATGTAAGTATATAGAGGTCGAACCATAAAGAGCAAGTTAGGTAGCCTATGATTATTGCTAATCAATGTATATTATGTACAAGTTATTCTTTATAATATTTTTTCTTTATGTGATTTTTTAATTAATTATGAATTCATAGAAAACATATAGGCAAAATTAAGATTAATAATAAATTAGATTAATATATATACCGACATATACACAGAGGTAAGGATATACATATTAGGAATCCAAATATGTACATATACATAGATATTTTTAAAATATATATATATATATATATATATAACTATACTCCACTTTTTTATTTATTTTTTTGATTTTTAATTTTCTCTATTTTAATGAACTATATAATATAGGACTCTATTAGGCTATATATACAATATAGGTTTATATAATTATAAATACTAATAAAACACACAAAATATAGGGAATAAAGTATTTCTGGGGTTTAATAATTTTCTCCTATTTTACGATTTGTTTAGAATTTCTACTAATTTTATGGACTTTTAAAGTCAAAAATGTCACAAATCAGGGACTAAATAAATAGTCATAATTGACTTGAAGATTAAAAATAGGAAATAAAATCCAGAATTCTTTAATACAATTTTAATATATAGATATTGATACAAAGAAGTCAAAAGCAAAAATAAATATTTTTTGGGCTTTGATGAATTCTAATGTTTTTTGTTGGATTTTAAAGATTTTAAAATTTTTATGGTTTTTCTTTTACTTTTTTAAGGGATTTTTGGTCTATAGATGAAATATACTAAAATAAACAACATATAATTTTTTTGGGATTTTTCAAAATGTTTTTCTATTTTTTGGTATTTTCTAAGTTAGAAAAGAACAAAATTGTGCTCATCTGATTTTCAATAAATGGTAAAAATACTAAAATGTCAAGATAAATATAGAGCATGAAAATACATGCTAGCAGGCACCAAACCCTATTTTTGCATAATTTTTGGAGCACGGATGCTATTTTTCATAAATGAAATTGGAGCACCAAAAAAACATGAACTGGGAAGGGAATATTTGTAAATAAATTTAAAGACAGAGATTGATGTGCAATTTTCCCAGAAATATACAATGTATATTTGATTTTATTAGACTAATTATAAATTCAAAAACCCGCAAGGGTGTACATGGAATTTGCCTAGAATGTGAGATAAGCTGGACTAGTCCTATTTGTAATTGCAATACACTCAGGGCCTCTATGCAAAATTTCCATATTTATTTAAAATATAGATTTTTACAGGGTTAATAAATAAATACGAAAACAGCAGGGGAAGATATGCAATTTACCACCCAAAGGCGCCATCGAACGATTATGATCATTCCACTTACCATGATCACTCGCACATCCCACGACACCCCTTCGGTAATCAATGCTTCAGATTTGATTGGGATGCTTCATCAATGGCCCAAAGGTGTGGGAAATGGAAGGCTAGGATTAAAACAGGAGGTGCCCTCTTCATCGGACGATATCTGCTGGTCACAAAGAACAGGGAAGAATGGGACCTCCCCCAACCATCGGACGATATCTGCTCGCTCCTCCTATAGTCTTCTTCGACGATTTTCGGCCCTACACAACTGGGTGGTCCAGGACACAACAATGGTGTTCCAGTATGTAAAAGAAGCTAGAGCTGTTGGAAATGCAAGCCCAGGACGAGCCATTATGCAATAAATGTTATTGCAAATATCATTCCCTGATCTGAAATGAAGAATAACTAATTTGCATAATAGGTCCCTTAGTACAATTAGGGTTATGTACCATGGCCATCTTAATGATCATATAGCTATTGATTCAATTATTGAATCATAGATGCTGGTGTTTGGATGAATATCTAAAGAGTTAGATTGAGGACTCATCAAGCACCGTCAAATGGTTTTTAAGAGATGATCTTCATCATGAGAAGGAGATGGCATCCTTTCTCTAAAGGTTGATATCTAACCGACCTCTTGATGCAGGTCAACTACATAGGAATTGAGATTCGGAGGTGTTAGATAAGTTAGGTCAAAAGAGTTGACTTAACGAGATCGAGATAACCAAAGTCCTATGTCATATATTGTCACGATATAGGCACACATCCTCTGACCAGAGACAGATGTGTTACTATATGTCTGAGTATGTACATTTAGCAAACCAATAGGTTGATGACCTAATCAAGGTCTATACACCGGTGCGTTAGTGTGCATATAGGGGCATACAAGTAATACGATCTCTTAAAGGGATCACACAGATCCAGTTACTGAACCAGAAGACATGAGCTCACTTATGAGATATTGGGAAGAATCAAATTCCGTGCACGGTCGTCTCGCTTTGGAAGCTTAACTGAATTTGTAGGTTTGATATATGATTTTAGAAAGTACATGATCAACACCTGGGTATGATATATGCTTTTGGAAATTATATGAACAATACCAACTCCCAATAGTCAAATGAGAAACTTAATGATAAATCCTTGAAGTAGATAGTGTAAAATTGATCTTAAACTTCGAGTTTATTCTGGGTCTTCCAGTATGCAGGATGTATAGGTATTTGGTATACCTGAGGGTGATGTGATCATAAACGGTTGTATAACCATGACGCTTCCATTCCTAGGGAGTGATGAAACGGGTATGGATTTTAGTGACTCCTCTTAGTAGAGAAGTGATTTGATCTTGGTCCAAATGTTGGACATTGATGTGAATGTGATTCAGATGCAATGAGAAGATTAGATCTGCGGTCTTGATTTAATCAAGCATCTATGGGAGGTCTGCAAGATCTGGATTTGAGATGTGATCTTAATATCCAAGTAACTATACGTGAAATAATACAATCGCCCTGTCCTTATCTCCAAGTATCCACGAAGAAAGTGCATTGTCCTCGAAAGAAAATGGTTGATATATGTATCCGAGCATTGAGAAAATGGATGGTTAAATGTGATTTAATTATCATGAATAATAGGAATTTGATTCATATTATAAGGAGAGTTATCTTGGATAATTAAATGCGATTTAATTGTCATGAATAATATGATTCATGTTATAAAGAGAGTTATCTTAGATAATTAAATGTGATTTGATTATCAAAGATGTGAATAATGTGAACGTGATTCATATTATTTGGGCACAAGAGAATAGAGATCCAAGATAATTAAATCTGATTTAATTATCATGGATATGAATAATGTGGATAGCATTATCCATATTAATCATATATAATATAAATGTGATTTATGATATATAAGAGAGAGCTATTTGTAATTTACATTTGTTAATTAAATGTTAATCTGAATTGGATTCACATAGAACATTAAATTGAAAATGTAATTCACATTTTATTTTGTGTTGTGAATGTGATTCACAAATTTCCAATGGCATGATTGCAATGTTCACAAAATAAATTGGATTTATTTTTTTGAAAATAATTTGCAACAAAAGTTGTTGCATATATTGGAGAGAATCATGAAATTATGTAATCTCATGTAAAATGGAAGAGAGATCCACCTTCCATATAGGAATCGTGGACGGCCACAATTCCTATAAGGAATGTGGTGGTCGTCCACCCTCCTTATGGAAGGAAGCTTTCCTCCTTCCTAGTTCTCCAATGAAGATTGATTTGATATAAATCAAATTATATTCAATATATATTTGATTTAATTAAATTAATTAATGTTGTATTTTCTAATAACAATATCATGACCATTAAAAGAAACACAAATCAATCTGAGCCATTGGATTTGTGTTGTCCATGGATTGAGATCCATGGATCCCAAAGTATTATAAATAGAAGGGCACCCCTTGCTTTTCTTATGTTAGACAATATATGCTCTCTCTCTTATTCTCTACACGACCTCTCTCTCATATGGTCGTTCAGAATGGATGCCCTAGAGAGAGTCTGCATAGCCGGATTGTTTGCTTATGGATCTCCGTCTCCTTCGGTGCACCTCACTCGTGAAGAAGACATCAGACCTTGTTGGATGAGATCAGGAGATTCACTTCTTGGATCATTAACATGGATTGCGAGGAGCACATGTTTCATCAACATGCTCGCAAGTGTCTCCTCCATCAGATCTGATTTAAGACAGGAGGTCTCTTCATTTAGAGACTCGATCGTAACCACACTTCAAGAGGTAACCCTAATTTTTTTTTGTGGTTTAGATGAAATTATCCCAGAAGTATTCTTGGATCTTGTTGTTTCATCACATGAAAAAATTTAAATTCTGCTGCATCGAGCGACTAGTGTGACTAGTCGCTCCCGATCGCATACGATGCGATCCTCACGCTTTCGTGATGCGCTTAAGGATCTTTCCATACCCTTCAGGAGCACCTGGTGAACCTCTACAGGTGTGTTTCCTTGCCTAGGAAGGGCTCTTCTAGCACGGGACATGCATGGAAAGATGCTAGGGCTCGAGGCGATGGAGTTCGACACAGAATGAAGCTAAAATGCATGACAGATGAGGTGGATTGCGAAGCTTTGGTTTAAGAAGAAGAATGAGCTTCGACTCACTGATCAGAGCATGATCATGTTCGTTCATATGATGAATCAGGTGAAGAACGTGATGGGAAAGAGGATGGGATGAATGTGGTGGTCAGAATAGGGATAACACATGGTGAAATGCCCGGAGCCCTAGTGGCTCCTGCGAACGGACTAATTGGAACTACAACTACCCTACTCAATTAAACGTGAAACTAACTATTGAATTGAAATGACTATATGAAAATCTAGCTAAGGAAGGAAATGCGTAGCTTCTATACTTGCTACGTCAGTAGTGACTAGGATGTAGGAGAACCACCGTGGATCCGCTCCTCTTCTCGCTCTGTTGTCTCTAATCATGGTGAAAGGTGTAGCTGTCGCATGACCTTCGACACACATACGTGGGACATGAGAAGAATCTCCAAGAGGGATAAAGAAGAGAAGGGGGAAATGAGCTTCTTATTTATAGAAACAGTCAATACCCTTATTAACCTGTGATTTTGGATGAATTGACGATATGCATAGAGGTTTAGAGGGTATGGCATGGATTAATGACGATCAGAGAGGAGTTTGGTGAAAGATATACTAAAACTAGAGTGATTAGAAGCCCGGGAAAAATGAGAGAAGACATGTGTCTTCTTGTCTGACGGGGGTACGTGACCTGCATCGAAGAGTTGGCCCATGTCAACTAGGGTTTGATTTTGGTAGGTTCTTGTGGAACAACCAAAAAATCCACTACAAAAATTATTGGTAAAATAAATATTAAATAGTCAATGAATTAATTAATTTTACGGTATAAAATAAAAAAAATGTTTGTTATTTAATGTAGTATTTAATTATTATTTTAATTTATTTTTATGATGTTATTTGTTATAAGTTGTTATTTACAAGTATAGTTATTGGTATATTTTACTATATCTTGTATATTTTATTTTTATTTTATATTTGCATCTTATTATATTATTCTAATGTTTTATATATTTATAGATTTTTTAGAAAACAAATATATTTTTATTTTTATTTTCTGAGGTACTATATATACATAAATAAATCGGGGTGTATATTTTATAGGTATAAGTATAGGTATTTCTTCTATGTATTTATATAGAATTATTTTATTTTGTGTTTTCTTATGATTTTACTCTATTATAAGTTTGTACTTGTATTATAGATAATATTTATAAAATTATAAAAAATTTAAGATTATAAAAATAATAAAGAATATATAGAATGAATATTTTATTCAGGTATATCATACAATAGAGGTCCCAAACCTAACTTTTACACCTTAACTCCAAAAAAATATGAAACAACCTTCATTAAATAGCTTATTAGAAGTATATACAATAAGAGGTGATTCTAATACTTTTGAGTTTTTATCTAGGAGATATAAATCTAGGATGTGTGTGTTTTAGCTTTTTATTTTTAGTATAAAGTGGACATAGTATATTATTTTTGTACAAGCAAAATTTTGTATTTTTATTTTGTTTTTATCTACAACTTCCATATACAAAGTTCCTTTATTTGAGGTATAAATAATAAATAGTAAAATAGGTCACAAAAAATACTTTATTAATGAATTAATCAATAGGCTTTTTATTATATTTTGGAACCTTTTCTCCTCTGACTTTATTTCTTGTTAACCAAATCAATTCTTGCTTGGCCTCAGAATTTAGGGCAATAAAATACCTTTGGTATTTTATTCTTTTGCTTTTTTTCTTTATTCTATAATTTTGGCATTAAAAAAAGGTATTTTATATATAATAAATGGAATAAATAATGAATGTTAATTTGTACAAAATAATGTTATTTACATGCATTGGATAGGGTTTGTTAGGCCAAAATGATAGAATAAATGTGACAAAATGGAGATTCATCAGGACCTAATTGCAAGAAAACTATGGAGTTTTATGATTAGGTCCATGTATGGGGACCAAATTATAAACAAAATCTTCTCTGGCATCGCTTGTGGATACTGGACAAGTTAGGTTTTTATGGACGATATTTGATAATTAAATAGGTGAATCGAGAAGTGGTTAGAGATGATTGGAGGGCTGACGAATATAAGGGTGGTTAGGAGTTGAATATCTAAGGTTAAGATTACGTTTAGGGTTCAAGAATTAGAAGGAATAATTAGAAGAAAAGAGGACAGTGGAACAATACTTCAATTGCTGCTTGTTGAAGAAGAAGAACACGGTGTTGACACATGTCAACAACTAGTTGGCTGAGACATATAAATTAGTTAATAAATATTTATTAATGTTATTTTGAAAATATATAAAGTAAAAAATGTGTATAACTAAATTACATAAATTATTAGATAATTTTTTTTATAAATAATAAACAATTAATGAATATTTATTATGTAAATATATAGTAGAGTTGATAAATAAGATGTTGATTTTTAGTTTAATATTTTAATAAAAACATGTCATTTATATATTTTATTAATTATTAGAATAATAAATAAGAGATGTGTGATTTTTTTTTGGATTTTATTAATTTAATGTAGGTATATAAATAAATACAGGTATATGTTATACAGTTCAAATTAATATATAAATCAGGGTTTTTGATTTATTTAAAATATTAAATAGTGTTAAAAATTATGAAATAATTTATATACAAGATCAAGAAAGTAATTAAAAATTATAAATCATTAAAACTATAAATAGTATGTTTTGAATAAAATAAATAGCCTAGAAACCCATTTGTCATTGTCCCAAAAATGACCTTTTGTAAACAGACTCTGATTTTAGTGAATTCACCTTCATTATTAGATAATATTATTTTATCAACTTCAAAGGTGAGTATAGTGAAATTGGAATTCGTATGAAGAAGTTATGATCTTTGAAAGTTGAGAAATTGACAATTTGAAATCTGGATTTCTTTGTATATATACAGGGTGGCTATTTTTAGGATTTTTATATTTTTATATACATTTTTAGAAATTTATAGAGAAAATTTTATTGAAAATATATACAAATTAATTAATTAAAAATATTTGATGATTTGATAATTATTGAATATATATTGAATAAAGTGCAGTGTATAATTATTTCTTTTCCAGGTTCTCTTCCTTATCACCCCTTACTTATTTGTTTGTCAATCAATCCATACTAACTTGGTCTCGAGGGTTAGATTATATAAATATTTCCTTTGTCTATATTTACAATTCTTTATTCATTTTATACATATATGCATATTTACAATCTGCTTTTTTATTTTCATTATTTTTATTCTTTTATTTAAGTACATGTTTTTAATGCATAAAATGACATTTTTATTTATGAGAATACTTTTGATATAAGATGAGAGTTAATGCATATTTACATTTATTTGTTAAGTGTTTAAGACAAAATGTAGCGAGAATGTTAATGAATCATGGATTCATCGGCCATATGCTCAAGATAAGAAATAAAGAGTCTAGGGGCATAAATGTAATAAAAAACATGATAAATAAAAAGAGAAAGTTCTAAATTTTGTCCGATCATGGGTATTTTTTGAAATTTACAAAAGTCGATCAAGCCCCTTTGTAATTTTTCAAAGCACGACAATATAAGGTACGCATGCCTAGAAAGGACCATTTTGCAAATTGGAGAACATTTGGGCTGATGCTGCAAAATTCCAAAACAAACAAGTGCATTGCACATGTGGCCTATCTCAAGGGGTGGTTCAGGCCATTGTAGGTGGCTTAGGTCTAGATATTTTCCATCATCGACCCAGATATTTTCCAATTTGCAAAATGGCCCTTCCCAGGCACATGTGCCTCACATGTCGTGCCTAGCGAAATTACACGGAGACCCAACCGGATTTGAAAATTGTAAAAATGCCAATAAAAAGGCGAAATTGCGAACTTTATCCTTTTGTTTCTCATATTTTTATTGCATTTATTTCCCTAAAGTCTTTATCTAATATCTTGATCACATAGACTCTGTTTCAGTTGATTCAATTCATTTACTGATTTGACACACAAGATAGAGTGCTAAATTTGAATTATATTGTGTCTCTTTCTTATTCTTTTAAATGCCATTAGTTAAACTCAGATTTATTTTTATGCATCAACAATCAATGAAATTGATCTAACTTCTAGCTCATGTTATTGATCACATAGGGGCATCTTTGTA
The DNA here is from genome assembly GCA_037367405.1 of Ottelia alismoides. Classification (NCBI taxonomy): domain Eukaryota; kingdom Viridiplantae; phylum Streptophyta; class Magnoliopsida; order Alismatales; family Hydrocharitaceae; genus Ottelia; species Ottelia alismoides. The sequence continues at coordinate 857,685 of JAZKJV010000329.1, forward strand.
CCTATAAATAGCTATTGCATTGCATATCATTTTGTTTCATTATGCCATCTCTTTTAATTTGCATAAAGTTTAAAAATGGCATGGCATTCATTCACCATATTTTTGCATCACTTTGTGCATTTTTGTGCATTGTCTGCATGATTGACCTAGGTTGACATAATTGATCGCTTAATATATATGTTAGAACAAGATTAATGATGGAGATAGCTTGTGTCCTAGAGTCGACCCTGGGGCTTGCCCATGTTAAAAAACACTAAATCCACCCTAGATTAACTTATCTAGTTATGCATGTGTGGTTGTCTTCATTGATCTCTAATTGCCCGACTACAAGATTCGACATTATTAACGAGGGCAACTTTTAGAATGTCAAATGGCATTGTTGTCGGGGACATGACTCTTCTTCATGACTGATTAGTTTTTTAATGTTTTATTAAAGATGCTTATTTTTGATGCATAAGTGTCCAGGCTATGTTTATTTTTTCACTTTTTGTTTTTCCATTAAATTATTTGATATACGTCTAATACTAGCTTTTATGGGAGGGCTTGTGGAGACAGAGGATGCGGTCGACATGTATGCACGAATCTGGAGCCCCCACTAAAAGGAGCCATAGAAGGAATTTTGAAGACAATAAGGAATTTAATTAGCATCTTGTGTCATTTATTTTTCAATGTTGTAATTGCATTTCTAGCAGTCCTTGTTCGAGGACTCGCTTGTATACTCATGGATTTGGACTTGCTTGTGGTGTGTGGAGCCTATTTCAGCCCAGTCTGGGATGGGCTCCTCTTGATTGTTCGACCTAGGTTATGCACGTGGATCTCTGAGATTATTTTATGCTATATCATTTGTGCTTGACCGTAGGATTGGACACACTAACTAAAATAAATGGTATTCACTTAATCTCATATATTCTAATCAGACATGCCAAACATCGATCAACCTAGCAAAAATTAAATCAATTCTTCTCGCTAATAGTGTGATGTTTAGGGTGCGGTTTCACTTGACCTGCAGGCATGTAGTGTAAATTCTAAATTCAGTATTTCACGTGCATAAAGAATGATGAATGTACTTTATGTTTTTCTCTTAAGCATGCAACATGGTTTTATCATTTGCATCACCTCTTTCTCGGATTCTCTACCTTGATTCATCACCTAGGATTTACATGGAATTAGGAATGATCGTTAAACGAGTGTGTGATCTATGCTCACATTAAATTCGGTGATAACCTAAGCATAAATTTGGTACTGTTAATGCAAGTCGACCTTAATAAAATTGAGTAAAATTTCACCTTGTATTATGGGAGAGAAATACCCACATTACGCATAGGATGCGTTGAATGTTGAGAGGCGAGGATGTATCCTAAGGATAGTGCCCAAAACCTATCATTAAAACCAGAGTAAAGGACTTATATTCTGGTAGATCACCAATAAAATAGAAAACATAAATGACCAAAAATTATTGGTCTTCATGCATGATGTTGGTGAAATCAAAGGTGTTTTGATGGACTTGTTAAGCCATGATTATGTATTGTACCCAACCCTCCCTCAACCCTAGACACTTCGTCTGGCATCTCCGTAGATTCATTCATCTCCAAAGATTCATCCATTTTGTAGATCCAATCCACTCTAATCCTAACTAGTGACCCAGTTCCCCGTTCCTATCTCCATATCGAGATACTTAGGCTACTCTTCACCCTAAGTACAGGGGGAGCCACTTACATCTCTGATTGTTCATCTCAAGTCCCTCCATCTTCATTACATATCGCTATCGTTAGGCTCTTCGCAACCTAAGTATAGGGGAGACCTGAGCTGAGCCCATGTCTTCTTCTTCACTCATTTGATCCCTTACCTTAGTACTCTTCTTATACTTAGGGTATTCTAAACCTAAGTATAGAGGGATGTCAAGAGTCGGTTCTCATATGCTCTTCTTTATTTTAGCATGAGCTTTGGCTTCATATCATTTTGTGTATGAGGACATAGAGAATTCTATGTATAGGAGGTGCACCATATATAATTCATATATACTATAGTCATAGCTCATATTTTCAAAAAAATCAAACTTTTTGGGGCTAGGGTATAGTATTTTGTGAACTGATTTGTGTAAAAATGTTTATAAAATGATTGAAAATTTTCTAACTGTATGACATAGTTTTGAAAAACATTTGACAATGGTTTGAAAATGGGATTTTATTTGTTTTAAAAACTATTTGAAAAATATTTTGAAAATCCTTATATTATGTGACATGGTTTGGAAAATATATTCAAAATTCTTTCAAAAATAAAGGGAAAAATGAGACTAACTTGTGTTTGTAAAAAACTTCTAACCTTATTCAAAAACCATAAAAATCAGAAAAAATCAAAGCTACTTTGGTAGCAATTCTGACTACTTAACTTAAAAATGATTAGCTACTTTTTAATGAGGGAACTAAGATCTCCCATAGCATAGTAGATAGTTAAAAGACAATGCATATGACACTATCTTGAAGTAACACATGTAGTCATCTCATGGTCCTTACTTATACCCATACTAGATGAAAGTAGATGCAACTAGTCATATGAGTTTAGGACAATTATTATTTCTCTAAAATGCCCAAAAAATCCATAAAAAAATTGAAAAATTCAAAAATCACAAGGATATTAACTTATGAGTTGGTGTATCCCTGACACAATCACCATCACTTAAGGCTAGAGGAATTGAGAACACTTTGTTTTTGAGGTCGTAAGGGTCTGAGTTAGCCAGCCTTAGTCATTAGGGTTTGAGACAATAATCCTCACTTCCATAGTTTGAAAGATATGAGTGCTATATTTTACTCTTCTTTTCTACTTTAAAGGAATTTGATTAGCACATCACTTGCACAACTGCGTGAATGATGAGTTGAGTTGAGATTTCACTAGAGGGATAAGGATTTGACATTTAAGTCTAGACTTGATTTGATGATGCTCGAGGATGGGATAAAGTCAATGAAGGCTTTATGAAACATGAGTGTCGGCAAGCCTAGCTAATATGAGAACAAATTCTTATGATATCTTTTGATATTGACCTATGTACCAGGATGTGATAAAGCATAATAATTTATTGATCAGTGTATGCCATCTTGGTAAAAGCAGTGGAGCTAGACAAAAGAAAAAGAAAAAAATGTTGAATGAAAAAACTCTCAATACAAAGTCAATTTTAAAGAGCTTCCACCAAAGACGAGTGCTCCCAACCATTTCAACGTTTCCTTTTGGACCAAATCTATTAGAACCATGAGTTGGGATATCACCTATAAAGGGCTCTGCATCATATAGTGATACAAGTCTGGTGTCGAAGGTATCTTAGAAAGTCAAAAGAGACACATCCCAGTGCACTCACAAGAAAACAAGTGCAGACAACTCTAAGTTCTCCTAACAGTGATTAACAATAAAAAATATATGTGTTGAGTAATAATGCACTTGAGAGGACCCTTTTTCAAATTTGAGGGGAAGAAGAAATGACACAATCCTATGCCATTCATCAGCTGGCCATCCGTCTATACTTTCCAGTACGTCGAACTACCGAGATGGTGGATTGAATGCAAGAACTGGCTTATTACCAAGTATTGAGGATTATGTCTTGAGGACAGTCCCTAGATCAGGACCTTAAGGGACATTGCAGCTTGACTCTCATGATTGCAGTACACACTAAATATCATATCCTTATATTATATGCATATAGAGAGTCTGATAATTGGAGAAGTTGGATTCCTTCTGACAAGAGATTGATTGAACCTAGAATTTTAGGATCAATAAAAATAAACGATTCTTGGTGAATCAAGCCTTGAAACTTCACATGCATTGTCAGGGACAAATACGACTCTTTAATTCTTTAAATACTCGAGGAAGAGTATTGAGGGTGATGAATATCTCATTTATCAACACATCATTTACTTATTATCCTCCTAGCTTAGATATCTCAAAAAAATCTAACCCTAATTAACTCATTTTAATAACTAACCCCTTGTTTATAACTAACCCTAATTATTCTATATATTTAACGCTCTTTTATTTTCTTTATTTTCTTTTTTCTTTTTAAAAGATCCAAAAAATTTGATAGTTATTGTATGTATTTATTTTGGATTTTTTATAAATTAAAAATACAAAAATATCATGAAAATTAAAAGAGGTGTTTTAATCCATTAAAAATGCTTTCAAAATTCGAGTTTGTACATATGTCCTCTATTTGTTTTTGTTCAACTTGAAACTTGTATATCTCAATGAGATCTAAAACTTTCATGTTTTAACTTTTTTTCTAATTTGTCTTGTAGATATTTTATTTGATTTTTTGTTTTTATCTTTTCTAATAATCTTATTAGGCCATGTGGCACCCCTTGGGCCGCCCATGTGGTTTGCTCCTCCTTTTACCACTTGTCCACTTTCCACTATTCGATCTCCTCCCCATATATAATCTAGAACGTCTCTTCGTGCCCCTTTCATTGCCATTGGATCACATGATCCAATGGTCTACAACTAGTCATCTCCATCCAACTCCCATCTCTCTCCCACGATCATGCCTTCTTCTCCATTTTCTCCCCACATTCCCCATACTCCTCTTCCACCTCTAACCACCCATCAATGGTGACCTAACCACCCTCTCTCTCATGAGCATCACCTGCTCCACGATCTCTCTTTCAACAAAGAGTAACGATTGAACTTGTCCCACCAACCACCTGAACCCACTACCCCTTCCTTGATATACACCATTTCTGCCCAATTTTTCGACTGTCCACTAATTCAAGTCTAAAACCCTGGTCTCTTCACTCCTTCTTGTCACAGGAGATAAGAAAGAGGGGTGGCAACCATGAAAAGTAGATTTAGTGTTGACCCATGGCTCCAGCCATGCCGCAACACCTTCCCGATGGATGCTCGAGCTCCATGCCTTGACTGAGCACATTGTGCAAAGACCAGAGTGAACTCTACCGCTCAGCCCAACCCACACCTGATCGCCATCTTCTTCTTTCAGATCTCCATGTAAAACCTTCCTTTCTTTTTACCGTGTTTTCATGTTTTTAATTAGGTACCTCCAACCATTGTCACCACCATTTGGACCCTCATGCACCTCCACCAGACAACCACCATCCTCGCGAACACATCCGTCATTTTAAGAGAAGAGTGGTCGAGCCCCTATAACCCCAAGTTATAGCTGAAGGAAACAAATTGAGGACGACAACCACACATGTGATATTAGTGGTAATTATAGCCTATGTGTTACGAGCTTCCCCGCAAGTTCGCATAGCTTCTCTGATTTTTTGCCAAATCAGATTGAGGTAATGACAAACATGAGTGATGAATCCACGATTCATTGACATCATGTCTGCATTTAGTCTTAAAACCCTTTACAAATACTTGTAAATATCTACTAAATTTCACTTTTTAATAAAATTCCATTCATGATTAAAAATGCACTTTTATGCATTAAAATCATGTAAATAAATAAAATAATAATAATAAAGAAAATAAAAATAAAGGCAAATAGTATATATGTATATATGTACAATGTGTCTTGTGAAATAATTATAGCAAAACGATATATTTATAACTTAATCCCCGAGACCAAGTTAGCATGGATTGGTCGACAAATAAATAAGTAGGGGGAGATAAGGAAGAAAACAAATAAAAATAATTAATTTTACACTTCATGTATTCTTCACAATTATAAAATAAATATCAAATCTCCATTGATATTTAATTAATTCAAATGGATATATTTTTCACCAAACTCTTCTCCTAATTATTGCTAAAAATGCATAGAAAAATATAAAAAATAAGTTAAAAATATTACCTTGTATATACGCTAAGAAATACAACTTGTAAATTCTAAAAATCAAAACTTCTGAACATCATAACTTGCTCAAACGAAATTCACTCTACTCACTTTTAAAGTTCATAAAATAATAATCTCTAATTAATAAAGGTGATTTCACTAAAATCAAAGTCTGTTTGCAAAAGTCGATTTTAGGACCTAACTACAACTAGGTTTCTAGGCTATCTATTTTATTTAGAACACATTATTTATAATTTTAATGTTTTTAAATTTTTTGATTTTTTTCATCTTGTATTCCAACCACAATTTGTTTCATAATTTTTGCAGATTTATTATTATTTTAAATAAATCAAGAACCCTAGTTTATGGGTATAAATGAACTATACAATTTATAATTTTATTTATCAATATACCTAATATAATTTACTAAAATCCACAAAAAATTGTATATACTTTATTTATTAACCTAATAATTAATAATATATAAAATTAATATACTATTTAGTAATTTACTAAGTTAAAAATACAAAACCAAATTATTAAGTATTATTCATATTAATTTATTAATATGATATTTATATTTAGTAAAATAATTATTATTTATTAAAATTAATTATACCATAATTTACATAATTTATTTATCTACATTTTTTACACTTAATTAAAATAAGGTTATTTACTATTTATTTAGTATTTATTAGTGAATTTCTTGAACCTGGCCAACTAGGTGTTGACACGTGTCAGCACCTCGGACCTTATTCTTCAAGCAGGTCGGCCATATTCTTTTCTGACTACCTTACTTCGTCTTTTTCTCCACGTCATCTCTAAGCTTCTTTCTCCAATCTCCACCTTTGATCTTCCTCTCCTAACCACCTAGATCCATGCCCATCATAGATCCTATACTAATTCCCTCTGATCATCTATAAAACCATCTTCAAGATGCCTCGTCGCAACCAACCTAGCTCCTAACTAACTCCAGTTCCAGTATATCCTGGTTGAATCCTCCACTTTGCTGCATCGCTCTGGCAACCTTTAGTGGTGATAGCACCCGAGTGTCGCACCGTGTCGAAGAAGGATCATCGGAGGGGAGGTTCCAAGCCATCGCAGCCACCGCGCCGCATACAGCTCCGAGAAGACTGCTCGTCGAGCCATCATCAGAGGGTCCTACACCTTCGAGTCCTAGGTCAGTTCATCCATACCTTTCCCAATTTATTTCTCGATCGTCGTGCCTGCATTAAGATAGATAAGTATGTAATTAGTGACTTCAACCTTCATTCTTAAATGCCATACATTCAACCCATCAAATCCTGTCCATTTCACTCCCAAATTCACTTCCCTTTTTCATATTCAAATATTTCTCTCGATTCCTGGAAAGTGCAAATTAGATCTGCAAAATCAAAAAATTTTCAGTCGATTCCTTGCGAATCGAGCAAGAAATCATTTAATTGCAGGTTATTCTTATATCAGGAGTATTCAACTCATCATATGGACCTTTGAAATTTTGAAGAATGATCAAAGCATCGTCATTGGAAAAAACCTCCAAGTCTGCCTGAAGCACCACCTTCGCTGCCGAATCCCATCAGCATACATCCACCTCCGGATCTTTTCAACCGCATGTGAGCTCGAGGGGTGAAGGAGTCACCCCTCTGGCCCTGTTGGAGGCCCCAACACGCTGACGAGCGTCAGAGATAATTTGGAGAAGCGCCCATCGTCATCAGTCGCGCAGTGGATCTGAAGAACACCAAGAACTCAAGGACACACAGGTGGCTGCTACATGGCATAATCAGATGGTCCATATCAAGCCTCAATTTATAATCTCTACTACTGATCGTGAAGGGGTAGAAAAATTGCATCATAAGCCCAGCGAGCATCTAGAATTCCACGCCGCTCCAAATAGGTTCTTAGAATTGCATTTAGGTCCCTTTACAGGGACCTAAATGCAAGAAATTTAGTTTTCTTTGCATTTTAGTCCATGTTAGGGACATTTTTTTTAATAGAACATAAAACTATGTTTTGCAGTTATACCCCTATCTTGTAGGGGTCATTTGGACTTCATTTTTGTTGTATTTTTCCGTGATTTCTTTCGGGTAGTTTCATAACTACCCAAGATACCTTCTTCTATTTTTTTGTGATTTTTCCTTGCTTTCTCTTATTGATTTTAGTTTTGCAATCATGAGCTAGTTTTGAGTCTATTTTTGAGTCTTTTGTAAAATCAAGAATAAAGAGAACATTTTCGAGATTCATTCTTTTTATCGAAAACCAAAGTTTTGATATTCTGCCTCCTTGAGTTCGACCCAGGCACACTTACCTAGTAAAATAATATAGTGTAGATGAAAATAAGAGAGAGAAGCTGCATATTCTCACTCACTCTCTCTCTCTCTCTCTCTCTCTCCTTTTTTCGTTGATTTTTGTTTGATCAACACGAATCTCTCTTTGCAGTTTTCTACACCGACATCATTATTAACCGCAAGACAGATCCACACTATCAAAATGGTGTCATTGCTAGGGAGGCATTATTTCTACTTCGATTTTTGACTTTAATCATGAAAATTCCCGATATTCTTGGTTTTACAAAATTTACTTCTTTCTAAATTTTTGATTGGCTTTCGATTTATGGATTTTTCTTAGGTTTTTATGGTTTTCGTGTTTCTTTGAATTTTTTACGGCTTTTCGTGTGTTCTTTTTCCGAACAAAATTTTCCAGGGCATGCAGGTTCAGTCGGTTTCTTCGGAAGCAGAAGTAGTTGAAAGTGCAGAGACTAACCCCTCCTCTCACGAGTCTGTTGTTGAGTGCAGAATTAGTTAGGGTTTTTCTTGTATTTTTTGTAATAAAAAAGGGCACTTACCCGTGTTATTGTATTTTGTAGAAAGGGGCCTTGTAAGGGCATCTCAACTTGTACCTCCCCTCCCTTTTTCTCGGGGCTTGCTTCACCAAGTGCGGTGCATTCGGGGGAGAAGGGTTCCTACCATAGTTTTTCTCGTATCGTCGGTATTCCACGGTTTTGCGAGAGGCTAGGTGCATGCTTAGGTATTTTTTGATTTTTCTTCCTATCTGTTTGTGCCTTCGTAGTTAGTTCTAGGACTCGTAATCTAGGTGCAGGTTTTTAGGATATAATAACATTAAAAACATTTGTTAGACAATTATTTGAAAAAATCCAGAAAAATAGAAATCCAAAAAAAAAACCAGGACTACTTAAATATCTGACTCTAAAAGAAATGTAGGGATAATTTTTTTGGGAGAGTAATCCCTGGACTTCAACTGCAGGTACATTTCTAGATATTGTGAGTGAGGGACGACAATTAAGGCTAGAATCAAAGTTTGTGTTTCCATCTAGATACTACTTAGTCCATACACTTGATCACTGTTCCTCATTGGGTACGCTCGGGTAGCCAAAGTCGGTCTGAGTTTACTTAGCAGAGTGGGGGTTTAGAGGACACTACGTAATGCTCCATCGTCAAGTAACATGGGCAGCCAGAAATGGTCTGTACTTACTCCCATACTAGCTGAGAACAAGTGGTTTTCTGTAAGGGCTCGAGATAGTATTGCGGGGAAATTCCGGGCACCTATTCGCTCGTGATAATTGGTGAATATACTTGTATGTCAAGATTTTCCTAAAACCGACAAGATAAACGACCAAACTCTTACAGTCATCATTAGGTTGTGTTGGTTTATATGTGGTTTGCTTTGTGTTTGCTTGTGAGGCATGAGTTACCGCATCTTATATGCCTTCTCCCATCTCTCTTGATTTGACATCGTGCTCTCCCGATTATCCTCTTGATATAGAAGATGGCAAATCGACGACTATTTTGCTTAGACTCCGTGAGCTCCCGATATTTCACCATTTGTCATACGTTTTCACAGACTCAAGATGACCCTCTTCCAAGTCAGTCCTATCTGATCTCGAGGAGAGTCAGACCTAGACTCCCTCGCCTCCCAGCCTGTCTTTTGAGGCAGACTCCCGCGTCAATTTATCGTCGCCTTCTCCAACTGATTTTTCTCTGAGTTCTTACGAGAAGTTTTCCTTCCCAAAAGATTTGAAGCAGATGGCTCGTGGAAAGGGACCAGTAGAGGAATGACCAGCTGAAGAAAACATGTTGATGGAAGACCAGATCCAACTGTATATATCACAACCAGGATTCTCGATACAATACAACATATGAATATTCAGATTCGAGACCAATTCAGAATACAAAATGAGTTGCGAGCTGAGATCGATGTGCTCAGAGCATGAGCCGGGGACCACTACCACTTGTCATAGTTCTCGCGACACTCAGAGATGAGTATGACCGCGAGGTGAGAATGTTACATCATTGGATTCAGTTGCCACCAAATCAGGGGCCTTATTAGTTGCATCCATCTTTCATCTCATTGCCTCCTAAGTTCTATAGGAATGTCGCAGAGGAGTTGTTTACCTTTTTGCAACAATTTGAGATGATTTGTGGTATGGCTAATAAGGCGCTTTACTGGCTCAGTCATTTGGGGAGAGAGATTTCTACGTAGATTGACCTGAATTCCACATTCCTGCGTAAAGTTTTTCTTCTTGGACGGACAAACATGATGAGGAGTCAATTCTGCAATTTTACTCAGTTGTAGAATAAATCGTTCCACAAGGAATGGGATCAATTCAAAGATCTTACCAAGAGATGTCCTCATCATGAGATACTGATGAAGGTGCTTGTGCAGAACTACTTTAGAGGACTTTAGCAGGATATTTAGGGGCTTGTGAGTGCCGCATGTTGCGGTACCTATATAAATCGGGATGTCGAGTCTGTCTGGTCCATCTTTGAGGGGATGGCAGAAAACTCGAGAGTCGTCAACTCTACTCGAGCATTCCAGAAGGACCCTCAGCCACCGCATCACCGAGAGCATCATAAGGTGGCAAACATTTCAGACTCTGAATCCAATACAAACATGGGTTATATCAACGAGAAATTAACATTTGTAGATTTGATTCAAAAACAAGTTCAGGACTTGCAGCCGCTGCGAGAGTTGGAGAAACTCTCATCTCTACCTCAACAATTGAGTGATCTTACGAAGAAGGTGATGGAACTGCACCTTCAGTGTCAGCAGGCTCAAGCTTCTTCGACTTTACAACCTGCTCGGAGATCTTTACCCACTCGCCCACCTGACAGATCCATTTTGTCTAGAGCGAGCTAGAGATTCTGCAAATTGATTTGCTGGAAGAACAGTCTCATGCCAATCTCAACCAGATCACCGGCCCTGTAGACATCGACGTTGAGCCTCAAGCCACTCTTGAGATCAACGGAATATGGTACGCTCCAATTCAACAACCGAATGTACATCATCATCAGCAGCCGTAACATTATCCGAAGCATGGACGTCAGCAATATGAGCACCGACAGTACTACACGCAGCAGCAGTCTCACCAGAATGTCTATAAGAGACTAAATTCTGTTCATCATCCTGCTCCACAATCACACCCCAATTATCACCAGCAGCAGCTGCAGTCTCCACTCATGCTATAACGATCTCCTTAGCAGTACACTCTACAACAGCACATGTAGAGACAGGAGAGAGCCAAGAGCCAAGGTTACTGTGTTGAACCAGAAATATCATCGCAAACCCTGGCAATGAACCAAATCATGGACATGCTGAGCATGCTCTAGATTGTGCACATGACCGAGATGGAGCATCTTAACCATCGTCTAGATGAGTTAACCACACCCAAGACCACTCTTCCCGCACAACCTTAAATGAATCCGAATAACAAAAGGAGGCACCCAGATCAGGTAGACGACACAACAAGTACGATCTCTTTTCCTGAATTTTTATCTAACTTCATTCGTCTCAGGAGCGGTAGATTGCCACAAGCACCTGATCAGGAGGAGGAGATGGCACAAGGAGAGGAGCAAATGCCAAACCATGATACACAAGCCGAGGAGGAGAATCACAATGAAAGGTTTCAACCATTTGATTATCAGGTAAAAGGAAGAGATGCTGATATGGTTGACATGGACTTAGGCGAATCAAACGATGACACCATGCCTGGCCATGACGACACACTTGAAGCTGATGTGTCCTTTCCTATTTTAGATAGTTTTGTAGATAACTCTAATACTCTTGATGTGCAAGTCGATCTCGATTGCAAAATAAAGGAGAATTTTGTTCCTGAAATTATTCCTTTACCTGAAGCTTTGTATGGAAATAGCATGAAAAAACACAAAAAGATTGTGTTACTCCATAGACTAAGAAGTTACTAAAAGATCACATCTGTTTGTAAATCCCTCTCCATGATGCCTTGGATCACTTCCCTACACTTAAGCAGTAGTTGAAAAAAATGTAGAACGCGTAGGAAGAAGAGGTCCTGAATAGAGAAGCAAATTTTGAGCAAGGCCACCTCCAGCGTGATCTAGAACAGACTTCCGAAGAAGAAGAAGGACTCGGGAGCACATTATGTCAAATGCGGGATTTCAGAAGCTGCATTTGATCGCTCTCTCCTAGATAATGGTTCCTCTATTAATCTTCTACCATATTATTTACTCGACAAGCTTGAGTTAGGTCCTCTTTACAAATCCCGATCGATCCTTCAGTTTGCTGATAGATCCATAAAGAGACCTAGGAGCTTTTTGAGGAACGTTATCGTAACCGTGCACGGTTTGCAATTCCTAGTGGACTTTACTCTTTGATGAATCCACGATTCATCATCTCAATATCTTGATCTTTGCAAAATCTCTGAGCAAATTCTCAAATAAATGTCCATAAAATAAATAAATTAACAAAATGACTCTTGTAAATAAAACACACTAATTATTGTATGTTAGACTATATAAAATAAATTAACACTAAAAAGCCACAAATTAAAGGAGTTTTTCACCTGTAAATAACCCAAAACTTTATGGATTTTTAATAATTTTATTTCAACTCCTTTTTGGCTAATTCTTTCTCTAACTTGTTTATAAAAATGTATATAAAAATACAAAAATACAAAATAAATTTCACCTCCAATAATTGCTCCTAGATCCCAAAGAGAAAAAGCCGTAAAGTCCCACTTCCAAGCTAAATTCCCGCTCCTTATGAACTCCGAATTCACCAAACTCACTTTTAAAGTTCAAGTTAGAAAATTATCTATCCAAAGGAAGTGGTTTCATTAAAATCGGAGCTCATTTGGAAAAGTTGGAATTTGGGACCTAGATGTACATTGTATATCATGTATATATATTTATTCTTTCTTTATCTTTCCTAATTACTAAATAAATTATAGTTGTGTTGGATTTTGATTATATTATTATATTGTATTTTTTCTGTTGTAAATATCTCTTACTAAAAAGACAAAAGAATTACATATTAGAAAAGCAAACAAAAAAATTGTACATGTTGTATGCATTCACTTGTAAATTCACCATTATTTTTTTCTTCTTTATTTTTGTTGTATTTAAAGTAGCCTACTTTATATTATTTATTTATTATTTAATTTCCATTCTCTACAATAACTACCAATTCAACTCCATTATTCCACCAATTTTTCCAACTTCCCATTCAACTCCATTAATAATAGAACCTCCCATTCAACTCCACCACTTTAATAACTTCTCATTTTTTCCTCTTTATATACATTTCATTCTCCTCAATTTTACCTTGGATCCATCTTTATGTGAGGAGAGCTTAGTTCCCAGAGTTGAATCGGTGACAGCGACGCAACCGCTGTCGGGCGACGACAACCCTCTATCCGGTGAGATCCGTTGGCTTTTCGGCCAACATCGCAGCCACATCCGTGTGTTGCTCGAGCTCATCGCTCGTCCGCGATTTGAGAAAAGACCGTGCTCTCATGAGCACACCATTGGCGACCGTCTCCGTCGTAGGTAATTTTTCTTCTCATGTTATTATCTTGTCATTTGTGTAATTTTTTTATCACATCATATCATCACTATTCACCCTCCATTTTTTCTAGATATTTATCTCCACCCCCCGTCATCCCATTTTTTTCCTTCACATCATTTGCATTCCATTTTTAAAGAAAATTAAAAAAAATAAATTCTAAAAAAAATTAAATAATTCACAGTAAAAAATTTCAAAAAATGGAGCAGCAGGCAGCCGCCGCTGCCCCCCCCTTCCTCCACGGGCAGCGGTGCTACCCGCTGCATTTCCCTTCTCAGCCACGCGGTCGTCATGCGCGGCTTCACCGTGCCCACACACGGCCCCTCCAGCGGCCTCCTCCACCGCTCGCCACCAGCAGCCCGTTCCCCTCCATCGCTGCTCGCCACTGTCGCCTTCACCGCGCCCACGCGCGGCCCCTCCAGCACACCCTCGCGTCGCTCCACCGCCCACCGCGGCCGCTGACGGCCCCGCGCCTCCTCAGCGGCGCCGCCCCGTGCCGCCGACCACAACCCTTGTTGGGTTCATCCCTAGCCATGACCAAGGAAGAAGAAGGTATTTCATTATTTCAGTTTTTTTATTTGTAAAAATTGCATCTTTCATTCTGTAGTTTTCTATAATTACAAATGTACCCCTATGCATGTTTTGTTATATTTATTTTATTCACTGAATTGTATGGACCACCTAGTATTTGCATATCAATTTGGACATCAACTTTGCATTGTTTTATTAAATGAAAAATAACATATTCTTGAGAAACTTATCCTCTGCCATCTAAATATTTATTTGTATTTTTGTGAGTTGTGGGTAATTAATTAAAAATGTTTAACTGAAATTCTTCCTATTTTACCCAATCAGTGATCTTTAATTGATATCTAACTCACGGTTGCTCTAAAAATTCCATAAAAATTAGATATGATGCCTTAAAGAGTGTTTAACTTACTACCCAAATTTCATCTAGAGTGGAGTTGTCTTGTGCCAGAAATAAATTATAGAGTGAAATTCATATTTGATTTTTAATAAAATCCACATACATCTTTTCTGCGAATTTCAACTCTCATGGATTGTTTGTATAAATATCTATTTGAGATAATTCGCTCTCTGGATAATTTTATATTGTGGATTTATTAGGAATTAATTAATCACTGTCACTCTGTTGTCACTAAAAAATCCATAAAAAATTCATCATTTGTAAAAAAATTCCAAAAATATTATTATAGCTTCCTTGCATTATGTTTTCATTCTAGTAAATTTTTCATATTTTTTGTTTACTATTTAGGTGAAAAATTATGAAAAATCCCATAAAAAGTGTGCATTTTTATTTGTTGAATTTTAATTCCTAAAAATACTAAAAAATGTGTTTTGTGTTCATCACGGGATTAGAATTCTAGAAAAAAATACTAATTGGCTAAATTGGACTTATTTTCTATTAAATTAATTTGGCCTTGTTGTGTATTTTCTTAGTGTCTTAATTCACTCGCATCTTGTTTTTAGCATTCATTTTGCATTAAAAAAATATAAAAAAATACGCACTGAAAATCTAGTTCTTAATTTTAGGATTAATCCTAAAGTTGTTCCTTTGCCTCCCTGTGTTCGACCGTAGACTTGCCCAGGATATAAATTAAGCCGAGACACTCTTCACAGGGTTCTTCTCTCGGTTATGAGTGGTTTGCTAAGTACACGTGCTACAACGTGCATGAATTAAATATCGTATTTAGCGACTCATCAGATGGCGCCGTTGTCGGGGAGGCAAACGACTTAGGGACTAATATAAAATTTTGGATTTAGATTTCACTTACTCGGGTATTCTGACCAACGAGTCCACTTGTAATTAATCCATTTTCATAATTATTTTTCTGCTCACTTTTGTATATATTTTATTTTCAATCTCTCTAATATAAATCTTTTTTTCCTTGCGAGGGTCTGATGGACGTGGAGTGCATCTAAGGTCGACGGACGCAACGCGCACCTACTGTGAAGAGCGAGGAGAACTAGTTTATCTTCGAGAGGAATTATGTAAATTCTTGTATATATTTAGGTAACTTGCTTCTTTATAGCGGCTCTTGTTTGAGAGCTCGCGCATGTAATGAGACTTGGACTTTACTTTGTGGTGTGTCGAGACCTGTTTCACTCTCCGGTGAGGGTGCGGCTTGACTTGAGTGACGAATTAAGGATTAGGCATACTGTAGTTTAGCATCAAATTTGTTTGTGCCCATCATAATTTAGGCCACACATATCTTAGAAGATTCACATATCTTATAAGATTCATAATGAGACGCACACAGACACGTACTATTTAGCTCCAATCAAATAAATTCTTCCCCGCTAATAGTATATTGTTTAGGTGCAGTTTTCTCCATCTGCATGCATTTAGTGTAAAATTTACAGATTCAATTTTGCATAACGCATGGAGAGTGCTGGGATTCACTGTAAGTATACCTTCTTCTGAGCATGCATCATAGTTTCTCGTTTGCATTCTGATTTCTGATTCCCCTCTTGTTTTACAACTTAAGGTCAAAAAGAAAATTGGGACTGAACAATAGACATGTTTGTGTGTTCAGATTATATTTCAAGTGATAACCTAACTCCAAAATCGGGACTTAAAAGAGCAGGTCGATTAAAATTAATTGGAATAAAAAGAATCCTTCTTCTTGGGTGCATAAAGCCCTCATTGTTTGTTTTAGTTGCAAGTGAGAGAGAGGAGACCCTAGGATAGAGCCAATCCTTGATTTCTTTCTTAATACTGGTTCTTTCTTTTTAGGCGATTAGCTACTCTTCAGTGAGGAATACAGGTAGCCGGTAAATGGTCCGGACTTCGTTAGCAGAGTGGGAGGTTTAGAGGATGCCTAGTCCTCAAGGAACGGGTAGCCGTATTTATACGGTCCGTACTTACTCCTATACTGGCTGAAAGTAGGTCCAACTAGTCGTAAGAACTGGGCCAGTCTGTAGGAAAATACGGATACCTAACAGCTCGTTAATCTTTCCAAGATTGTATTGTCGCTAACTAAAATTGACAAGATAATTCGACCGAACTCTTATGGCCATCACGTGTTGAGTTGGTGAAATTGAGGGTTTGAATTGTGTTTGTATTGTGTGAGTTCACTCTGCACATTTACGTGCACCGTAGAACTAGAGCCTCATTGAATATCGTGTTCGAATCGGTTCCTTTGACATCGAAGATGAACGATTGGGGGGATATTTATTCGGACTTTGCGAATCTCTCGTTGAACCCTCCAAAAAGTACGTCTTCAAAGGTCCAAGCGCAACTTGGACCAACCTAGACTCATGATCCTCTTGAGCCCAGGATCACCCACTCTCGGGATGGTTACTCTCAAACCATTCCCTTTCTCTCTTCCCACCTCGCTGATGAAGATCTTCACCTCGGTGAGAATATCTTGATTCATAAATCCTCTTCTAATCAAGAACACCTTGCTGATTCAGGCCATAAAGAAGATACAAAGAAAAAGCCTCCAAAGAAGAAAGAAAAGGAAGAAGAGAACCATGAAGACCCGTTGAGAATGGTACTTGCTAGATTAGTTGCATCTGAGCAGCAACACGCACTACTCCGAGCTCAGCTAGGACTACTAAATGTTGGGGTCGAACCACCAATGGATGCAGCGTACAACCCCGGACAATATAAAATTAACAACTACTTGAGTCCGGTCGGACCCGGAGTTGATTTTGAGTTGAAGTCGTACTTTCTGAACATGGTACCACATTTTGATGGGAATGCATCTGAGGAGCCTTATGCATTCCTAAGGGACTTTGAGCTCATCTGCGCTAACCTCAAACATCATATTGTTAGCCAGGATTATATTAGACTCAAAGCCTTTCCATTTACCTTGGGTGGCAAAGCTAACTACTAGGTAAAGAACTTGGGAGTTATAGTCACCACTTATGCCCAGTTCAAGGATCTGTTTCTGAAGAAGTTCTACCCGTTGAGTAGAACTAACATGGTGAGGACGAACATTATAGTTATTCCCAGTTACCCCATGAAGTCTTTTGTGATGCTTGGGAAAGATTCAAGGACATCCTACAGAAGTATCCCTGTTACAATTTAGATGCTAACATCTTGGTCCAATCGTTCTTCACTGGTCTAAACCCTGAGATGCAAGGTTTAGTGAGCGCTGCCTGTGGAGGCAGTTATACATCACGAGGAGTGGATACCGTCTGGAAGGTATTCAAGCAGATGGTTAAAACTAGCCGCTCACAGATGGCCAGCAGGGCCTATACAACGTCCCCCAATTCACTCTCATTTAGAGGGGAAAATCAGCTCTAGTCGATCTCTCTTAGGATGTGATCCCTAGCATGGGACTCCTTGCGGACAAGCTTACAGTAGTCGAGAAGATCGACAGAAGGATTGATGAGTTAGACCGGAGCATCTACAACCTTCCAAAACAGATGTAGGAGTTGACTGAGAAGGTATCTAAGATAAGGATACCCGCCGTGATTGCACCCTCTGCCCCTGTATATCGAGTTCACCATATTCAGGAGCAGTTGGTGTCAGGGAAACCCCAGCCGTGGGAGCAGGACCAATCCTACGCCTACTCTTTCCAGTAGTCACCTCCATTAGTAGAGACAGTCCAGGAGGAGCCTCCACCGGTTTGGGAGGTGAATGGAGTATGGTATACTCAGGACCCTTCTTGGCAGGGAACTACGGGAGACCGACAGACTTACCAGCGTCCCCCGACCTTTCACAACACCGCATTCACCTCCGCACCACCTCCATCACAGCAGAGCCTTGGATTCCAACCACCCCAGCAGCAGCGACAACAGTACCATCAGTATGGCCGATTGGGCCATTACATGGCAGGAAAGCAGGGCCCGCTACCCCAGCAGCAACAGCAGAGGCAGTACCCTGGCCAGCAGGGCCAGTCTTCCCATTCTTCTTCCCAGTCTTATCCAATTCCTTCTTCGTCTGGTCCCTTGCATATTCAACAACAGATACTCGACGAGCTCCATTCCTACAGGAACGAGATTCATGACTTATGGGTGGATGTAAACCACCTGTCCAGATGGCGAGACGAGCAGACTGCACCCTCTACTTCTATCCCAGCCCAAGTTAAGGTTAACCACAATAGCTTGAACCGATCTAGTTCTCAACAACACTTTGGTTAGGTATACTATTCAGCATCTCCTAGATCTGAACATGAGATTCATTCGTGTGACGAGGCTAACCACATGTCACTCAGGAGTGGAAGGACCGTGATTGTACCTGACCGGGCAAGGGACACGATGAGGGGCATCTCTGGAGCTCTACCTAAGGAGTCCTCAGAGGACGAGGAGGAGAGGCAGCATATTTTGGAGCCCCATCAGCACCATTCGAGGATTTCAACTCAATGAACCGAGAGGAGGAGAGTACGTATGCAGCATCGGCAACATGGATACACTTCTGATTCTACGGAGGACCTTGCATCTCCGGTTATGGCGGGTACCACTCCAGCTTCTATTCCACAAGCTGTAGTAGATATTTTTAATTTCGATCCCATGTTGCATAAAAAAGATTCATGTATGAAGAACTCTGTTTCAGTTAATGCCAAGAATGATCTTTCAGTTCATGATTCAGGCTCTTTATCTTCTGTTTCCCTAGCTTCAATCCCTTTCCCCCATGCTCTTCCGGCAAGAAAGTGCATCAAAAAGATTCAGAAAGATGACCCTGATATGGCACGGTTTTGTAAAGAAAACATCACTGTAAAGGTGCCATTTGATGGATATGTGACTAACCATCCTGCATTCCAAAAATACCTTAAGGTGAGATGCACACCTACAAGGGTTAGCAGGAAGAAAGATAACCGAAATATAAAGACACATGTCTTATCAGTAGCCACAACCTATTGTCTCAAGAATCAGACTTTGCTAAGGAAAAAGAGAGACATTGGTGCTCACTATGTGGAGAGTCGTACTGACGACATTGCGTTTGCACGCACACTCTTAGATAACGGTTCTTCAATCAACTTACTTCCCTTAGCATTATATTAGAAATTGGAGAACTTTACTCCAATTCGCAGATCGTTCAATTAAGAGACCTAAGGGAGAAGTGAAGAACGTCGTTATATCGATTGAGGGGCAGAACTATCAGGTGACTTCACAGTCTTGGACATGGAGACCCCCAATCATTGGAGAGAATCTTAGATCATTCTCGGGCGGCCTTTCCTTAGGATCGCAGGCATAGATTTCGATTATGGTACGGGAATGATGAAGCTCCGTTCTCTAGGCGGAGAAGTGAACCTTGAGATGAAGCAAACCAAGTGTCAGTGTACCGATTCAGAGAGTAGCACAGAGTACTCATCTTCAGAGGCAGATTGTAGTATAATTACCACACTTGGGATTTGGGGACAGATTCCTTCAGGACAGAGCGAGTCCCTTTTACCTGGAAAGGGTATAGTGGATGATGTAGTTTGTCAGGTGTTGTCTTGTGAGAGATGCATCGACCTATTCTCATGATGACATAGAGATCCAGCCGGATCTATCAGTTCCATCCCCTTCGGAACGATCATGGGACATAGATGATGAGTCGGACGCGGCTTTGGCCGAATTACCGCGCTTCTTTGGTGATACAACTCCCCATTCTTCTGAGTCGGTGGTGAGTACTACTACTCATCTTAGCCCACCTTCATGCAGCATGGAATCAGATTCAGATTCAGTTCAACTAGATTTGCTTGAGGATACCACATTGCCAGAACTGAAATCACTACCTTGTACACTCAAGTATGCCTTTCTTGCAGGAACAAAAGAGAGATATCATGTCATCATTAGCTCAGACCTAACTTTAGAACAAGAATCTAGGTTGTTAGAAGTCTTAGAGAGGAACCGCAAAGCAATAGGCTGGACAGTGTCGGATCTCGTGGCGATCAACCCAGCTCTCTGCTCGCACCGCATTTTTACTGAGGATAATGTGAGGCCATCCCGTGAGTTCCAAAGGAGACTTAACCCCGATATATGGGAAGCGGTGAAGAAAGAGATTGAGAAATGGCGTAAAATAGGGTTTATATACCCTATTTCTGACTCCAAGTTGGTGGCCCCACTTCATGTTGTCCCGAAGAAGTCGAGAATTCAGATGGTCACCAGCGAGGAGGGGGTAGAGATCACGACACGAATGCCTACGTCGTTGTGTGTCTTTGTTGATTACAGGCGTCTGAATGATGCAACCAAGAAAGACCACTTTCCCTTGCCTTTTATTGAACAGATCTTGGAGAGAATCGTAGGGAAAGAGTTCTTCTGTTTTCTTGACAGGTACTCAGGCTACAAGCAGGTGGCCATAGCCCCTGAGAACTAGGAAAAGACCACATTCACATGTCCATTCGGCACTTATGCTTTCAGTCACATGCCATTCGGGCTCTGCAATGCCCTAGGCACATTTTAGCGGTGCATGATAGCCATATTTGCCGAGATGGTGGGAGATTTCCTAGAAGTATTCATGGATGACTTCTCGGTCCATGGTGATTCTTTTGATACATGTTTAGCGCACTTGGACCGAGTCCTCACGAGGTGTAGAGAGGTGAATCTGGTACTCTCCTGGCAGAAGATTCACTTTATGGTGATGGAGTGTATCGTGTTGGAGCATGCCATCTCCAAAAGGGGAATGGAGGTTGACCCTACCAAGGTGGAGGTGATCAAGAAACTCGATCCACCTACCAATGTGAAGTCAGTGCGGTCATTCTTAGGGCATGTTGGATTCTATAGAAAATTCATTCAGGATTTTTCAAAGATCGCCCGCCCACTAACTGAGCTCTTAGGGAAAGACACAAAGTTCGTTGTAGATCACAAGTGTCTGGAGGCCTTTGAGATCTTTAAGAGGAAGATTTGTGCCTCGCCTATCCTACAAGCTCCTGATTGGTCTCTCCCCTTTGAGATCATGACCAATGCTTCAGATTTTGCTATAGGAGCTGTGTTAGGACAAAGGCGAGAGGGGTTCCCGTTTGCGATTCACTATGCGAGCAAAGTATTAGATCCTACATAGAAGAATTATATAGTGACTGAAAATGAAATGCTCACGGTAGTATGCGCCCTCGAGAAGTTCAGATCATATATTTTGGGCACTAAGGTGACAATATATACTGATCACACAGCCATTCGATATTTAATGGAAAAGAAGGACGTGAAGGTGCGTCTTCTTTGGTGGATTTTAATCCTTTAGGAATTTGATTTGGACATTAAAGATAAAGCTGGAGTTAAGAATGTTGTGGCCGATCACCTTTCTCGGATTGAACTTGAGGATTCTCCTGATCATGAGCAGATTAGAGAGACCTTCCCAGATGAGTCAATTTGTGTTATTGACTCACTCTCGTGGTATGCCAACATGGCGAACTATATTGTCTCCAGGTAGGTTCCCCATGGTTGGATTAGGAGCAGCAATGATCGACTGAAGTCGGATTTGAGGAGGTACCACTGGGACGATCCTTTCCTCTTCTTCGAAGGACCGGATTGTGTTTAGAGAAGGTGTATTCCTCAGGAGGAATACCAGAGTGTCCTCATATATTGTCATTCACTTGAGGCTGGAGGATACCTTTCGGGAAAGAGAACCGCTCACAAAGTACTTCAATGTGAATTGTATTTCCTGACCTTGTTTAGAGATGTTATTGATTTTGTACGATCGTGCCCGATCTGTCAAAGGATGGGAGGTACAGTTGGACAGAGAGATGATATGTCCATGCAACCGATGATTATTTGTGATGTTTTTGATGCATGGGGCATAGATTTTATGGGTCCCTTTCACAACAGCCAAGGAGATGAGTACATATTATTGGCGGTTGATTATTTATCTAGGTGGGTGGAGGCTATCCCAACTCGAACTGCAGACAGCAAGACTGTCTGCAAGTTTGTTAGTGACCATATTATTGCTAGGTTCGGGGTACCAAAAGTTTTGATATCTGATGGGGGTAGCCACTTTGTGAACCGAGATACGAGATCTTTAGCTAAGGACTATGGATTTGGGCATATATTTACTAGTCCTTACCACCCACAGTCCAACGGCATGGCAGAGGTTTTGAATAGAGAGGTGAAGAGTATTTTGCACAAATTGGTTCGTCTCGATATGAAGAACTGGTCCCAGCTCTTGGACCAAGTTCTATGGGCCTATAGGACCGCCTACAAGACATCATTTGGTACTTCACCATTTAGAATAATCTATGGCAAGCCATGCCATTTTCCCGTAGAGTTAATTCATAAATCCGAATGGGCAATTAAGAAGATTAAGTGGTGATTTCACCTAGGGAAACTTTGTCAAGACTTCAACTTGAACGAGCTCTTGGAAATCCGAAATAGGGCATATGGAAAAAGTTTGATTTATAAGGACAAAGTAAAGAGATGGCATGATCAGCACATTAGGTGCAAAGACTTTGTCCCTGGACAAAAGGTATGGTTGTTCAGTGCCAGGTTGAAGATGTTCCACGGTAAGCTCAAATCTAAATGGACGGGTCCCTTTGTTGTTATGAAAGTGCATGAGAATGGAAGTGCAGAGATAGCTGATCTCACAGATGGTGCACAATCTCATGTGGCAAATGGACAATTGTTGAAGCATTTTGTAGATTTGAAAGAGCAGATAGTCCAAGTCGAGGTCATTAACTTCATGCAGAGTGAGCACAGAGCAGATACATCATATTACTCTTCATGAAGACGCAGCATCAAGATTCACCATCGTAGAAGATTCAATCACTCTTGTACATATTCTCCCTTCTTTGTATATTCTCTAGATCACATCGGTTCTCACACTTACTCTTGTCCTATACTTAGGCTAACCAAAGACTATGTATAAGGGGGGACCGATGCCTGCCATGTGTATATACTCATCCATTTCACCTCTTTATCTCGTCCACCCTATTTTTGCTCTTCTTCTACACTTAGGCTGACCAGAGCCTAAGTATAGGGGGGCAGATCGACTTCTATACTATTTATTATTTTATCCATCTTACGCTTAGCACGAGCTATGTATTTTTCTCGTTTCTTGTGCTCTGAGGACATAGAACATGCTAAGTATAGGGGGCATGTATATATTACATATATACTTTACCCATAGCTCGTACTTTTATGTATTTTGTATATATTATACAATAATTATGGGGTGAGTAAAAAAACAAAAAAACTTTTCAAAAAAAACAAAAAAAAACAAAAAATCTCTTAAAAATATTTCAAAAAAATCCCTTATTTTTCTTTAAAAAACTTTTTCAAAAAAAGTCATTTCTTATTTGCTTATCTTTTTCAAAAAAAACACGTTCGAAAAAAAATTAAAACTTTTTCTAAAAAAAACTTTCTTCTTTTCCTTTGGTTAAAAAAACTCTCTAAAAAATCACAAAAACACTAACTAATAAGTTGGTTTAATCCCTGACACAATTAACTTTCACACAAGACTAGTGATGTTCAAGAACACTTGGTTTATGAGGTCTTGATATTTTGAGTTAACCAGTCTTAGTCATTAGGGTCTTGGACTTAATTATTCACATTTCCCTAGTTTGAAAGATTTGTGTGCTATATTGCATGCTTAGTCTCTACCTTAAGAATATGATCATTACCTCAAATACACAACTACAGTTATGATGAGATGAGTTGAAATTTAACTTGAGGAACTAGGATGAGGGATTTGAGTTTGGGCTTTATTTGATGATGCTCGAGGATGGGATAAAATCAATGAAGGCTTCATGAAAGCTGAGTGTCAGCATCTTTAGCCAGTACGGGAACATGTTTCTTGTACTATCTCTTGACATTTACCTATGTGCCAGGGTGTGATAAAATAAAAAAATATTGATCAGTGTGCGCCAACTCTTGGTAAATCCAGTGGAGCTAGCCAAAAATACTACAAAGCAATGAAATGTCAAAGAAAAGATCTCATTCCACAAAGTCAATTATCAAAAGAGCTACCACCAAAGGTGAGCACTCCCAACCATTTCAAAGTGTCCACTTGGACCACCGCTATTAGGACCACGAGTCGGGCTTACACCAAAAAAGGGCTCTACATCGTAAATGCTACAAGTCTGGGTGTAGAAGGTACGATAGGTTCTTAAAAAAATCACACCCCAGTGTACTCTCAGGAAAACATGTGCAGACGACTCCAACTTCTCTTGACGGACGCACTGACCAACACAAAAAAAATGCGTTGAGTAATAAGGCACTTGAGAGAATCCTTGTTCCAAAGAGAGGGCGAGAAGAAATGACACAATTTTATACCGTCAATCAACTGCCCTTCCATCTACACTTTCAAGTCTGATAACTAAAGAGACGGTGGATTGGATGCAAGAAATGGTTTATTCCTTAGTGTTGAGGATTGGGTTCTTAGGAGAGTCTCTTGGACTGGAACCTTCGGTGATGTTGCGACTCTACTCTTGTAACTGCGGTCAACACTTAAGTCATATCCCTACTATACATGTATACAAAGAGAGTCTGATGATTAGGGAAATTAGATATCTTTTGACTAGAGCTTGGTTCAGCTTAGAATTTTAGGATCTCTAAAACCAAGAGTTCTTGAACAGATCAAGTCTTGTATTCACATGCACAGTCAGGGGTTAACCCAAATTATTCATTCTTTATTTGCTCAAGGACTAGCAAAGTTTAAGTATAGGGGGTGATGAATTCATGATTCATCATCTCAATATCTTGATCTTAGCAAAATCCCTGAGTAAATTCTCAAATAAATGTCCATAAAATAAATAAATTAACAAAATGAATCTTGTAAATAAAACACACTAATTATTGTATATAAGATTGTACAAAATAAATTAACAATAAAAAGCCACAAATTAAAGGAGTTATTCACCTGTAAATAGCTTAAAACTTTATGGATTTTTAATAATTTTATTTCAACTCCTATTTGGCTAATTCTTTCTCTAACTTGTTTATAAAAATGTATATAAAAATACAAAAATACAAAACAAATTTCACCTCAAAAAAATGCTCCTAGATCCCAAAGAGAAAAAGCCGTAATGTCCAACTTCCAAGCTAAATTCCCGCTCCGTATGAAATCCGAATTCACCAAACTCACTTTTAAAGTTCAAGTTAGAAAATTTCTATCCAACGGAAATGGTTCATTAAAATCGGAGCTCATTTGCAAAAGTTTGGTTTTGGGACCTAGATGTACATTATATATTATGTATATATATTTATTCTTTCTTTATCTTTCCTAATTACTAATAATAAAAAAATTATGGTTGTGTTGTATTTTTAGTATAGTATTTTATTGTATTTTTTTCGTTGTAAATATCTCTTATCAAAAAGACAAAAAAATTACATATTAGAAAAGCAAACAAAAAATTTGTACATGTTGTATGTATTCACTTGTAAATTCACCACTATTTTTCTTCTTTATTTTTGTTGTAATTAAAGTAGCTTACTTTTTATCATTTATTTATTTATATATTATTTAATTTCCATTCTCTACAATAACCACCAATTCAACTCCATTATTCCACCATTTTTTCCAACTTCCAATTCAACTCCATTAATAATACAACCTCCCATTCAACTCCACCACTTTAATAACTTCTCATTTTTTCCTCTTTATATACATCTCATTCTCCTCAATTTTGCCTTGGATCCATCTTTATGTGAGGAGAGCCTACTTCCCAGTTGAATCGGTGACAGCGACGCAACCATGATCGAGCGACGACGGCCCTCTCTCCGATGAGATCCGTTGGCTTTTCAACCAACATCGCAGCCACATCCGTGCGTAGATCGAGCTCATCGCTCGCCGGTGATTTGAGCGAAGACCGTTCTCTCGTGAGCACACCATAGGCGACCGTCTCCATCATAGGTAATTTTACTTCTCATTTTATTATCTTGTCATTTGTGCAATTTTTTTTATCACATCATATCATCACCATTCACCCTCCAATTATTCTAGATATTTATCTACACCCCCATCATCCCATTTTTTCCCTTCACATCATTTGCATTCCATGTTTAAAGAAAATTAGAAAAATTAAAATCTATAAAAAATTAAATAAATCACAACAAAAAAATTAAAAAAATAAAAAAGGAGCACCAGGCAGTCGCCGCCCCTACTTCCTCCACGGGCAGCGACGCTGCCCGCCGGCCCTCTCTTCTTAGCCACGCGGCCGCCGTGCACGGCTTCACCGTGCCCACACGTGGCCCCTCCAGCGGCCTCCTCCGCTGCTCGTCGCCAGCAGCCCGCGCCCCTCCGCCGCATCTCGCCACCGCCGCCTTCACCGCGCCTACGCGCGGCCCCTCCAAGACACCCATGCGTCGCTCCACTGCCCACCGCGGCTGCCGACGACCCCGCACCTCCTCAGCGGCGCCGCCCCGCGCCGCCGACCACAACCTTTGTTGGGTTCATCCCTTGCCGTGACCAAGGAAGAAGAAGGTCTTTCTTTATTTCATTTTTTATTTGTAAAAATTGCATCGTTCATTCTATAGTTTTCTGTAATTACAATTGTACCCCTATGCATGTTTTGTTATGTTTATTTTATTCGTTGAATTGCACAGACCGTCTTGTATTTGCATATCAATTTGGACCTCAACTTTGCATTATTTTATTAAATGAAAAATAGCATATTCTTGAGCAACTTATCCTCTGTTATTTAAATATTTATTTGTATTTTTGTGAGTTGTGGGTAATTAATTAAAAATGTTTAACTGAAATTCTGCCTATTTTACCCAATCAGTCATCTTTAATTAATATCTAACTCATGGTTTCTCTAAAAATTCTACAAAAATTAGATATGATGCCTTAAAGAGTGTTTAACTTACTATCCAAATTTCATCCAAAGTGGAGTAGTCTTGTGCCAGAAATAAATCATAGAGTAAAATTTATATTTGATTTTTAATTAAATCCACATACATCTTTGTTATCAAATTTCAACTCTCTAGATTGTTTGTATAAATATCTATTTGGGATAATTCGCTCTCTGGCTAATTTGATATTGTGGATTTATTAGGAATTAATTAATCACCGCCACTCTATTTTCACTAAAAAAATCATAAAAAATTCATAATTTGTAAAAAAAATTCCAAAAATATTATTGTAGCTTCCTTGGATGATGTGTTCATAGCAGTAAATTTTTCATAATTTTTGCTTACTGCTTGTGTGAAAAATTGTGAAAAACCCCATAAAAAGTGTGCATTTTTATTCGTTGCATTTTAATTCCTACCAATAACAAAAAATGTACTTTGTGTTCATCAGTAGATTAGGATTCTAGAAAAAATAGGAATTGGCTAAATTGGACTTATTTTCTATTAAAATTAATTTGGCCTTGTCGTGTGTTTTCTTAGTGTCTTAATTCACTCGCATCTTGTTTTTGGCATTCATTTTGCATTAAAAAAATATAAAAAATACGTACTGAAAATCTAGTTCTTATTTTTTGGATTAATCCTAAAGTTGTTCCTTTCCCTCCCTGTGTTCGACCCCGGACTTGCCCGAGATATAAATTAAGTCGAGACACTCTTCACTGAGATCTTCTCTCGGTTCTGACTGATTCGCTAACTACACGTGCTACAACGTGCATGAATTAAACATCGTATTTAGCGACTCATCACTCTCGTGGACATGGATTACCCTAAACCGTTACACCTTACCCTGATCATTCTTGGAAGGCCTTTCTTGGAGAGCGCAAAGGACCTTTTCGATTATGATAAGGGAGGGTTTCTTTTTGCACCAAAGGCGAGAAGGTACATATAGAGATGGCGAGAGAATCATCCAGTGGCACGTATACAACTAGTTCCAATGCTTTGAGTTCATTAGCCACCTGTGATTACATGGATGAGGTTTGCCTTGCTGACCTCGAGAGGTATCAAGTGGAGACCCAAGATATCCTAGAAGAGGATGGGTCTAAGACTTCAGCTAGCAGCTCTTCTGACGGAATTCCTTATTTCAGCATAGAGGATGAAGATTACATGGAGAAGAATTCTGAGGACGTTATTGTAGATATTTTAGATTCAGAACATTCATAGAATCCCTCCACCTCAGATGAATTAGAGATTGATTCTTACTTAGCCAAATTATTTTCGTCCAATCATTCTAAGGATGAGCAAAGTAGTGAGTCGGTTGATGTTCTAGAGATCCTCTATAGTCGGACTTCAAAACATGTTGAGATGGTGAAAAACCTTAAAACAGAAACATCCATCAGCATCATAGATCTTCGAACTCAATCAGAAGATGATATCACAGAACCAGATGAGACCTTACCAGAGCATAAGACCCTTCCACCAAACATGAAATATGCTTTCCTTGCGGGTCCACACTGTCAGTTTCTAGTCATTATCAGCACGTATCTGACCGAAGAACAAGAATCCCGTCTGATGGAGATTCTTGAAAGAAACCTCAAGGCTAATGGGTGGACTGTATCCGATCTCTGCAGGATAAATCTTGCTTTGTTTCCTCATCATATCTATCTTGATCATGGCAACAGACCTTCCAGAGAGTTTCAACGTAGGCTGAATCTTGTCTTACGCGATGTCGTCAAGAAAGAGATCACGAAATGGTGTAATTCCATCTTTATTTATCCTATCTCTAACTATGAATGGGTTAGCCAATTGCATGTTGTCCCAAAGAAGTCGGGTATTCAGATGGTTAAGAATGAGAGTGGAGAGGAGATTCCAAAGAGAGTAACCACGTCGTGGCAGGTATGTGTGGATTATAGAAAGTTGAACGTCGCGACAAAGAAGGACCACTTCCCGTTACCTTTTTTTATAGATTAAGTGATAGAACAGTTGGAAGGGAAGGAGTACTTCTGC
Source organism: Ottelia alismoides (assembly GCA_037367405.1). NCBI lineage: Eukaryota > Viridiplantae > Streptophyta > Magnoliopsida > Alismatales > Hydrocharitaceae > Ottelia > Ottelia alismoides. The sequence goes on from JAZKJV010000329.1 coordinate 886,972, forward strand.
TTCTTATACGGTTACTCCGGATGCAATCAGGTTACTATTGCCCCTGAGGATTAAGAGAAGACCACCTTCACATGTCCTTTTGGCACGTATACTTTTAGACGGATGCCCTTTGGATTGTTCAACACCCCCGCTACATTCCAGAGGTGCATGCTTGCCATTTTTGCGGACATGGTCGGTGATTTCCTCGAGGTCTTTACGGATTATTTTTTGGTCTATAGTGAGTCCTTTGACGATTGTTTAGTGCACCTAGACCAAGTTCTTCAAAAAGGTTGCGAGGTCGATCTCATTTTGTATTGAGAAAAGAGCCATTTTATGGTTACAAACTGGATTGTGTTGGGCCATGTCATCTCCAAGAAAGGCATGGAGGTTGACCCTGCCAAGGTGGATTTCATCAAAAAACTCGATCCACCATCCAACGTAACAGTCTTTTCGGGGGCATGTCGGTTTTTACCAGCGGTTTATCAAGGACTTCTCTAAGATTGTCCAACCGTTAACTGAACGTTTAGGCAAAGACATCAAGTTCTTGTTAGATGATAAATGTCTTCCTGCCTTCCTGAATTTAAAAGAGATGATTATCAGTGCTCCTATCCTACAACTGCCCGATTGGTCTTTAACCTTTGAGATCATGACAGATGCTTCCGATTTTACGGTCGGAGATGTATTAGGATAGCAAAGTAACGGACTTCCAGTTGCTATCACCTATGCCAGTCGTACTCTAGATGATGCGTAGTGACATTACAAAATAACATAGAAAGAGATGTTGGCAATAGTGTTTGCTTTAGACAAATTCAGATCTTATTTTTTTGGCTCTAAAATCACTATTTATACGGATCAGCTATCCGATTTTTAATGGAAAATATGGATGCTAAGGCACGACTTCTTAGATGGATTCTCTTACTCCAAGAATCTGATTTGGATATTATAGACAAGTATGGGATAAAGAACGTGGTAGCTTATCACCACTCCTATCTATAGTTAGAGAAGCCTTCACATGATTACATGCCAGAGATTGCAGAGAGATTTCCAGATGAGAGTATCTTTCCAGTTATAGAAATTCCTTGGTACGAAGATATAGTAAACTTTCTGGTTACACAGAAGAGTCCACAAGGTTGACCAAAAGACGAAGTCGACATGATAGTGTCCGAGGCATGATATTACCACTGGGAGGATCCGACTCTTTTTCGTGAAGGATCGGATTGTATTTACAGGCGATGTATTCCTCAGGAGGAATACAATAGTGTCCTCACTATGTGCCATTCTTTAGAGGCAGGTAGACATCATTCGGGGAAGAGGACAACACAGAAGGTACTTCAGAGCGGATTTTGGTGGTCGACTCTTACTGGAGATGCCTACACAATCGTGAAGAGTTGTCCAGAATGCCAAAAAGTCGTAGGGATAATTGGTGCTCGAGACGCCTTGCCTATGCGACCCGTTATCATTTGCGAGATCTTTGACGCATGGGGTATAGATTTTATGGGACCATTTCCCTCCAGCGATGACTTTGAATACATACTTCTCACTATAGATTATGTTAGCAGATGGTGGAGGCTATACCCGCAAGAACCGCTGACAGCAAGACAGTATGCATGTTCCTAAGGGAACACATTATTTCACGGTTTGGTATTCCATGTATTCTTATTTCATATGGGGGTACCCATTTCATTAATAAGGAGGTGAAAAACCTAGTAAAGAGATGCTATTGATCACAGAGTAGCTTTTCCTTACCACCTACAGACGAACGGAATGGTCGAAGTTTCAAATAGGGAGGTGAAATCTATTCTCCAAAAATTAGTACGACCAGATAGGAAGAATCGATCACACCTTCTAGACCAAGTTCTTCAGGCTTATCGTACTGCATATAAGACTCCCTTGAGTACTTCACCGTTTATATTAGTTTATGGGAAGCAGTGCCATTTGCTCGTTGAAATCATGCACAAATCTGAATGGGCTATCATTAGAATTACAGAAAGCATGAGCCAGGAGAAAGTTTGATTTGAATGAGCTAGTAGAAATTCGAAATCAGGCATACGAGAACACCCTCATCTATAAGGACGAAGTGAAGCGATGGCATGATAAACATATCTGACACGAGAGCTTTGTTCCCGGGAGAAGGTTTGGTTTTTCAATGCACGGTTGAGAATTTTTCCTGGCAAATTGAAGAGAAAGTAGGAAGGACCGTATATAGTTAGAATGGTGCACGACAATGGTAGTATTGCTATATCAGATACGTCACCTGGTGCAGAACCATTTACAGTGAATGGGCATATGCTCAAGCACTTCGTGGAGACCGCTGATCATCTAGCCCAAGTCGAAGTGATCTACATTGTGCAGGATTCATGACTACTATTCCACTTCATTTCATCCTGTACAGAGACTTGTGAAGCCATTCGATTTCTGGAGTACAAACATGTATATCCTTTGTAGATCACAATCGTACCCATTTTTGTTCATCTTCTATGCTTAAGATACCGTATCCTATGTATAGGGGGGACCGATTGTCTGTTGATTCTTGTTTAATTTTTTTATCTTTTTACTTTTCTTTTGTATATCATCTATTTTACTCTAATCATTGGTCCCTAATTTTGGCCACACTCTTTTCTATACTTAGGATGCCTTATCCTATGTATAGGGGGGATCAAGTGATTTCGTTTTTCTCTCTCCTTTTGTTCCTCAGTTATATATACTTTTCTCTCAGTTACCTCAATTTTGCTCCACTATACTTACGATTACCTTATCGTAAGTATAGGGGGATTGATTGACTTCATTTTACTTATTCTTTTTCACCCACTTTTACATAGCACGAATTATGTCCTTCTTTTTCTCTTTTGACACTATGAGGACATAGCACAAGCTAAGTATTGGGGGTACGTATATATTTTATATATACCTTTATCCATAACTCTTACTTTTATGTATTTTCTATATCTACAAAATCCATAAAAAGTGGGCGAGGGAAAGTTAAAATCCACCTTGTTAAAATAAATTAACTATAAAATCCTTGTAAAGAAGTAAAATATGTTTAAAATCCTTTTTTAAAGTACTTAATGTGTATTTAAAATATGTATAACATTTATTTAAAATCCTATGTATAAAATTCACGAAAAACAGGTAAAATATCTTGTATATAAAACTTGTAAAATCCCTTAGTTATTTAATCCAAATAAATTATGGGTAAAATATATTGTAAAATTCTTGTACATAAAATTGTTTATAAAAATCGCAAAATTCATAAAAAAATGTAAAGTTTAAAATCCACAAAAAATACAAAATCCTTAAAATCACTAAAAATGAGTAAAATTCAGAAAATATACATCATAAAGACATGGTTGCACTTGCATTAGCATTATTCTTAATAAGTTTGATTTCTAGAACTAAAGATTGTGAAAAGTCTAAAGGATGGAGGTTGATTACGGATTTTGATGATCATTGTAAGGAGCCTAGTTAGGAACTGGAATTTAGACTCTTCATGTCTTTGACTTAAATCTTTGGGTTCCATGAGACCATGTTTGGGAAGTCAACTCGAAAAGTGCCTCAGTAGATCACTTGGTGTCATCCGTACAACTCTTCATCAGTGAATCAATTCTGTACACATGCACTTTGCACTTAGCTTGACTTGTATGGGGCTGCGAAAAGCAATCCATCTTTATAGTGCATTTCTATCCTTGTCTTTGTTGCATTACATCTAATGATGGGAGAAATTGGGGTTGCAAAAGTCGCTCGGATGAGGGAAGAATCTCCTGACACAATTTTTCCAAGACCTCAAAAATTGGATGGAATGAAAAGATGCTATATTCGTCGAGGCACAAAGAGATGAATGCAGTGCAAGCAACATTACAAAGCCAATTCAAAGAAGAAGCCACCAAATACAAATACGACCACAATGGTCCAAGCTTCCAGCAAAAGCCATGCACATCTTAGTGAAGACTTAGCTACACCGGCTAGAGTTCACGAGGAGATGCATCTACATTGGTCGTACTGCAGTTCTTTTCTCATTCTTCTACTTCCTCTCTATATTCGATTGTGGACATACCATGAACTGGCCTCAAAAGGGAATACCTCCCTCCCCGAGGTAAGAGTAGCTGGGCGAGGCACCAATAGGAGTGTATGGTTGTAATGGGTGGTTTCTTCGCTTCTTTCAAAGCGAGAAGAGCTAAAACAATTCACACACCATACATATTGACTTCAATGTTGATAGAGTTTGCGATATGAATGAGTGGATCTAAACTGGATGTTGAGGTGAACTTAAACAAGGAATTGTGTAACTTGAGGACTATTGAGGATAAAATCCTAATCCTAGTTAAGGCACCGACAAAATGCTTATTTCATGCCTGATCAAGCTCTGTCCATTGTTTGTTCTCATGAATTGGTTTAAGAAAACAAATTCATTCTAACTTTCTTTCTTCTTCCCTTATTTTTCAAATAAGTGTTTGCTAAGGGACTAGCAAAGTTTAAGTATAGGGGGTTGATGAATCCACGATTAATTAACATTATGTCTGCATTTTGTCTTAAAACCATTAATAAAAACATATAGATATCCACTAAATTTCACTTTTTAATAAAATTCCATTCATGAATAAAAATGCACTTTTATTCATTAAAATCACGTAAATAAATAAAAGAATAAAAATAAAAAATAATAATAAATGCAAATTTTAGATATGAATATATGTACAATGTGAATTGTAAAATAAATATAGTAGAAACATATATTTATAACTTAATCCCCGAGACTAAGTCAGCATGGATTGGACGATAAATAAAAAAGTTTGGGGAGATAAGGAAGAAAACAAATTAAAATAATTAATTTCACACTTTGTACATTCTTCACTATTTATCAAATATATATCAAATCTCCATTAATTTTTAATTAATTCATAAGAACATATTTTTCACCACACTCTTCTCCTAATTATTTCTAAAAATATATAGAAAACTATAAAAAATACATTAAAAATATTACCTTGTATATACGCCAAGAAATCCTAATTTTAAATTCTCAAAATCCGAACTTTCGAACATCATAACTTGCTCATACGAACTCCAATTTCACTATACTCACATTTAAAGTTCATAAAATAATATTCTCTAATTAATGAAGGATTTCACTAAAATCAGAGTCCATTTGCAAAAAGTCGGTTTTGGGACCTAACTGCAACTGGGTTTCTGGGCTATCTCTTTTATTTAGAACACATTATTTACCATTTTAATGTTTTTACAATTTTTTATTATTTTTTTGATCTTATATTATAACCATAATTTATTTCATAATTTTGTAGATTATTTGTTATTTTACTAGTTTATAGGCATAAAAGAAATATACAATTTATAGTTTTATTTTACTAGATTATTTATTGTTATTTTGTAGAAATTTGTGTATACATTATTTATTAACATAAAATTTAATAAAATATAAAATTAATATATTATTCAGTAATTTATTAAGTTAAAAATACAAAACCTATTTATTAAGTATTATTTATATATATATTTATGAATATAATATTTATATTTAGGAAAATAATATTATTTATTAAGATAAATTACACCATAATTTATATAATTTATTTGTCTACAATTTTTACTTTTACACTTAATTAAAATAAGGGTATTTACTATTTATTTAGTATTTATTAATGAATTTCTTGAACCTGGCCAACCAGTTGTTGACACGTGTCAGCACCTGGGACCTTCTTCAAGAAGGTCGGCTAGATTCTATTCTAGCTACCTTACTTCGCCTTTTTCTCCACGCCATCTCCAAGCTTCTTTCTCCAATCTCCACCTTTGCTCTTTCCCTCCTAACTACCTAGATCCACGCCTACTGTTGATCCTATACCTAACTGCCTCCGGTCATTTATAAAATCATCTTCGAGTTGCCTCGTTGCTACCAACCTAGCTCCTAACAAACTCCAGTTCTAGTATATCCTGGTCGAATCCTCCACTTTCCCGCCTCGTTCCGGTGACCTTCGGTGGTTACAGCACCCGAGTGCCGCCCCACATGGAAGAAGTATTATCGGGGAGGAGGTTCCAAGGCTCCGCCGCCTTGCATCGCCGCCGCCACACCGCGTACAACTCCAAGAAGACCGTTTGTTGAGCTATCATTAGAGAGTCCTACACCTTCGAGTCCCAGGTCAATTCATCCATACCTTACCTAGTTTATTTCTCGATCGTCACGCCTGCATTAGGATAGATAAGTATGTAATTAGTGACTTAAACCTTCATTCTTAAACGCCATACATTCAACCCATCAAATCCTATCCATTTCCTCCCAAATTCATTTCCCTTTTTCATGTTCAAACATTTCTCTTGATTCCTAGAAAATGCAAATTAGATCTGCAAAATCTATAATTTGTTGGTCAATTTCGTGCGAATCGAGCAAGAAATCATTTAATTTCAGGTTATTCTTATAGCAGGAGTGTTCAACTCATCATCTGGAGCTTTGAAATTTTGAAGAACGATCAACGCATCATCATTGGCAACAACCTCAAGGTCTGCCTGAAGCGCCATCTTCGCCGAAAAATCCCAACAACATACGTCCACCTCCGAATCTTTTCAACCGCAACCGAGCTCGAGGGGTGAAGGAGTCACCCCTCTGGCCCTGCCGGAGGCCCCAGACCGCCGACGAGGGTCAGAGATAATTTGGAGAAGAGCCCATTGTTGTCAATCACGCAATGGATTTGAAGAACACCAAGAACTCATGGACACGCTGGTGGCTTCCATGTGGCATAATCAGACGGTCCAGATCAAGCCTCATTATCTAATCTCTACTGTTGTCGTGAAGGGGTACAAAAACTGCATCATAAGCCCAACGAGCTTCCAGAATTCCACGTCGCTCCAGATACTTTCCAGAATAGCATTTAAGTCCCCGTACAGGGATCTAAATGCAATAAATTTATTTTTCATTGCATTTTCATCCCTGCTAGGGGCCTTTTTTTAATAGAACAGAAAACTTTGTTTTAAAGTTATACCCCTGGCTTGTAGAGGTCATTTGGACCTCATTTTTGTTGTATTTTTCTGCGATTTCTTTAGGGTAGTTTCATAACTACCTAAGATACCTTTTTGTAGTTCTCGTGATTTTTCCTCGCTATGTCTTGTTGATTTGATTTTCGCAATCGTGAGCTAGTTTTGAGTCAAATTTTGAGTCTTTTGTAAAATAAAGAATAAAGAGAACATTTTCAAGACTCATTCTTTTTATCGAAAACCGAAGTTTTGATATTATGCCTCCTTGAGTTCGACCCAGGTACACTTATCTGGTAAAATAATATTAGTGTAGATGAAAATAGGAGAGAGAAGCCGCATATTCTCACTTTCTCTCTCTCTCTCTCTCTCCTATTTTTATTGATTTTTGTTTGACCAACGTGAATCTCTCTTTGTTGTTTTCTACACCGACATAATTATTAGCCATAATGCGGATCTGTGTTATCAATGAGCCAACTGTGGTCGCTCGAGCTCAGGCGAATCCACAAGTAAGCATCTTCTCTTCATTTCATAATGTTTTTACAATCATTTCTTCTCTCTCCATTGTTAAATTATACACCTAAATTCACAAGAAAAAATTCATGAACCATCACCTCGACCTTCGTCATCATCTCTCTTCTGCTACCATTTCTCTGATATCCCTTCCATATCCTTCCATCACTTAGCTCCTTCCTACACCAACATTCTGAAACACCACCCATCATCTTCTACGCATTTCAAGCTGAGCTTTCGAGCTCGAGAAACAAGTTCCGGACATGCATGTCTTTGGTGGATCAATCTTCATGTAACAAGTTGGTGCTCCACTGCACGAGAAACCTCCAAGGAGCTTGATGTCGTGCATGCACAACAACAACCCGTCTGGAAAGGAGGCATACACCTCCTCAGCTGTGCATTACCAACAGCCACACTAAATCATACAACAGTCGCAACCCAGTAGAGAACGGTCTTACCCTCGCCACTTGATCAATCAATAATCCAATGAGAGGACATATGATCTCAAAAGGAATGATCACATTCGATGTTGTGTCCACTCGCAAAGACCTCAATTATATCAACAATTAACCCACAAGTACAAATGAAGCAAATCATAGAGCGGGCTAATATTTATTATATCCTAGATAAAAATATGTATAGGGTACAAGTATTCTGGGTGTCGAACCGTAGGGAGCTTTGGGGGATAGGCAAATAATTATTATATACAAGGCAGAAAAAAAAATTTTATGTATTTTTGGGTTTTTTGTAGGTTTTTAGAAATATTCAATTTTATGATTTTCAATTTTATATTATACTTTTATTTTTAATTATATAATTTTTATTTCTTTTAATATTTACATATTTTTTATTTTAATTTCTTTTTCTTTTAATTATATATATATATAAATATATATATATATATATTGTACATAACCTATTTATTTAACCTAATAAATTAATTCCTAAAAATCAAACAAAAATTTCATTAAAATCCATGTAAAATATTGAATAAATCATGTACATATTTGTATAATTAATTAATTAAAAAATTCAAAACATTGTACGTATATGTATACAAGCATATAAATAATACCTTTTATTCATTTTTAACCCTTGTAAATACATTATTAAATTAATTAAAATTAACCTAAACTTATTTTATTTTAGCCTTAATAATTTCTATTTATGTGATGTAGTTATTTAAATTAATTCTCTTTTTTTAATTCATTTATTTAACTTTTTCTTGCCTTTTTATCATTTTCGCTATTTTATCTGCATACTTCGAGAGCTCTGATTGATCGACCAGGGTTTGTTGATCCCTGTCAACTGTCTACTCCTCGTCATTTACCACACTTCTCTCCTGTCATCACGCTTCTCCCATTTTTACCATGTGCCTTCTCCAATTATTCAACCCCCTCCTCTCCCTCTCTGGCTCTCTAGTTCCACCAATCAAGCCTCAATCTATTCTGATTTCAAATTCCAAAACCTCTCCAAAGCCACATCTATAAATAGACACCCTCCACCTCCATCGCGGGTTTTATCAGTTTTTTCTCAAATTGTTCGCCTGAAATCAGTCTATAGAGATAGCTACGGTGACAGAGTAGTTGCTCCTTGATTTGGAGAGAGAGAGGGATCGAAAGAAGAACTAGATCCAGCTATGTTGCCAGAGTTCTCATCCACATCTCGCCTCTCCGCCACCAGCAACAAATCGATGCGAATCTATCTCCGCTTTCCCTTAGGTAACCTTAGATAGATTATCTTTGATTCTGCAATTTTAATTTTGAGTCTTAATTCCTCTATTAAACTAAATCCATTCACTTTCATTCTCCTCCGATCGTCATGATAAGAGGGGATCCGATCATTCAAATCACTTCCCAACCTTGCTATTTCACTCTCCAACACCTTCTTCATCTCCTCCCATCTTAGATCACCCTCAAATATCACCATATATGAGGATCAACTACTTGTCCAACCACCCTCGTCGGAGCTTCCATACCCTTCACTATTTCTACTATTTTCTTGCTAATAAAAGTGGATGGGGAGATGCTCCAAGAACCATCATTCCATTGTAGGGACACATGAGCGCAATTGGGAGAAATATTAGACATCTTGAGGTCAACCTGTAGCTCCAGAACTTCAGTCACACAGATCTTGTATTGAGCATCGTCAAACTCCATTGTTACAATCGTTCGACGCCGGACCGTCATAGGAGCAAGATTAGATGCTCTGGAGGGTCTGCAAGCGAAGATTGAGCAAGACATAATCGATTGAACTTCATCCAACAACTCCTTCATCGTAGTTCTTCAAGATGTGTTTGCATACACCCGATCAAGAACATCCGCTCCAGTCTCCATCTCGTCCTTCTATTTTGCCCCAATGTTGAGCCTTGAGATCTTTCTTCTAGATCAGATCGACGCCTTCCATTCATGATTCTATCTCAACTGTCCAATTAGAACCTCGGCGCATCATGGACGTCTAGAGCTCCAAATGCATTGTACGTAATATTGCACCTCTACCCTGATAGTTTCTTTATTTTTTAAATAAGTGTTTCCAGGGGATGTGTCTATTTTTTTGGCATTTCAACATTTGCGTTATCAAACCCGCTCTTTATTCTAAATGCAATTTAGTCTTGATTGAACTTCAAAGCATGCCTTGCATGTGATTTGTGAGAAATTTGCAATAAAACCATGGATTTTATTTGTCCTCATTCGGTCCTTGCAAGTTAATTAATTACATAATGGTTCGATCCAGTGCATATCGCATGTGATGGCTCACATATTTTGAAGAATTTGCAATCTAAGCCCTGTACTTTTCAACCTTGTTATAAATTAGTCCAAAAACAATGTTTCATTACATCCATGCCCCTCTAAATCTGCATATTATTTTGCATATTAAAAATTAAATAAAAATAAAAAAATTATGTTAGGCCTCACTTGAACATATCACCATCCATAATTTATATTTTGCATTTCCATTATTTTTTATTATTTTTAGAAATTCAAAAAACACCATAAAAATTCCATATTTGCATTTAAAATAAAAAAATATAATATATTTGCTAAAAAATCAGAAAATTCATGTCTGCTCCATTTCATTTATTTTAACTTATGTAAAATTTTTCACATTTTTTATTCTTCATAAAAACTAAAAAATCAAAAAACACCCAACAATATAAAAATTGATAGAAACTTAGAGAAAATTCCAAAAAGTTATAAAATACTTTACGGAAAATACAAAATTTCTAATTTCTTTTGTGTCTATTCCATCTATTTTTTATTTTATTACTACATCAAAAATCCAAAAACATTCATTTATGTTTTGTTTACTTTATTTTATGTTTTTGATTTGTTTAAAAATTGGAAAATTATGTAAAAATTACAAAAACATTTAATATTATCAAAAACTCAAAAGTAATTTTATTTTAGTTTTGTGTGTATTTTTATCACTTTGTGAAATTCCTAAAGGTTGTATCTTTCTTTATTTTCTTGTTTCTTTTTATTTCCATTGTTTTAATAAAAAAATTCTTTTGCAATATGAATAACCAAATAAGAAATATAAAATTAAAATCCATAATAAAATCAAAAATGCAAAACCAAACATTATGTTTATAGAATTTCTTATTTTTTTTCATTGATTATTTCAATGATTTAATAACCCTCATGATTTGTGTAGCCTTCCTAAGTTTGACTCTGTACACTATACATGTAAATTGAATAGCAATTTTCTCTTGCTACATTTCCTTCATCTATTTTTGCTTGAGAATTAAATAAAATTTTGCTTAACACTTCTTTAGGTTGCGACAACCACAATCTCGTTGTGAAAAATAACTCAAAAAAAACCTGAATCCTAGTGATCAACAACCATCCAGCAACAACTGATGAAATAAACCCTCATGCATATTGCCTTTCAAGATATACTTCAAAGCGGTGGAGAAAGACCCCTTGATGTACCAGAAGAAGAAGAACCAAGGAATGGGAACCGAAAACCGATGCGAAAGGAGACATATAGTCTAGGAGACAACAAGATGACCGAGTGGATTCGTATCCCTCCAGTCCATGCACACTTCGAGCTAAAGACTCAGTTCCTTGCACTTCTACCCTCATTTGAGGGAATACGACTTAAGAGCCCTACATTCACATGTAGCGGTTCTCTCGCATCTGCAGAACCACCCACTACCCTAACATTATGTGTAACTCCTCAACCCCAAACATAGTGCCATAACTAAAACTCACGAAGTGTGGGTGTGGTATATAAGTGGTGGGGATTACTACTTGACAACTTGGGCTTAAGCATTTTGGGTGGTTGTCAACGGGTCCATTTGGGCCCGTACCCAACAAGTTGTTAAGGTTAGTTTTCCTCGATAACGGACCATGGTCCTAAGCCCGAGACGTTACAAATGGTATCAGAGCCAGGTTCTCTCTGATAGTGGAAAGGGCTACCTGAGAGGTGGAGCTGCCCCTACAAAGAGGTTGGAGGAAATGGCTACCCGGAGTGTGCAGCCACCACTATCACTGAGAATAAGTGATGGGCCATGTCGCAATGAGGACGTTGCGAATATAAGTGGGGGAGGTTGTAACTCCTCAACCCCAAACATAGTGCCATACCTAAAACTCACGAAGTGTGGGTGTGGTATATAAGTGGTGGGGATTACTACTTGACAACTTGGGCTTAAGCATTTTGGGTGGTTGTCAACGGGTCCATTTGGGCCCGTACCCAACAAGTTGTTAAGGTTAGTTTTCCTCGATAACGGACCAGGGTCCTAAGCCCGAGACGTTACATTATGTTAGGAGTAGTCAAGATGAGTGTGTTCCCCTTCAGATTACAAGAGAAGGCCATGTACTGGGTCAATCATTTGGGAAAGGTAGTGACGACTTGGGAAGAATTTGAATATGTGTTCCTTTATAAGTATTACCCTATCGGTCGGCTCAACCAGATGCGAGCGAAGATCACGAACTTCACTCAAGCTACTCACGAGTCAAATCATGAAGCTTGGACGCAATTATCTAAATTGTAGGAGAAATGCCCCCACCACGAGATACTGAAGACCAGTTTGGTCCAATACTTCTTTGGGGGCCTGAAAGTAGAGAGAAGCACTAGTTAATGTTGCCCATGGGGGATCTCAGTTTAACACATATGAAGATGTGGTATTTGTATATCTTTGAAGAAATGGTTGAGGTAGAGGCCAACATCTCTTCATCACATGCTAATTAGAGACAACGTCAAGTCCACCGCAAGCCAGTCCACATGGCAGCGTTCTGTGAGGTAGAAAGAGATGAGAGCCCCAACTTCAGCATCATTGGCGGAACTCTCTCTAAGGTTGACATTATCGAGAAGCAGTCACAAGATCTAGAGAAGCTCATTGTCATCGAACAGAGGATGCAAAACTTGGATAAACTGGAAAAAATCACCAAGCAATTGAAGTTGCTGGTGAGAACCAACATTTCATGACAGTTGGCGACACCATCATTAGAGAATCCTGCTAAGAAGAAGGATAAACCATCACCACCACAACAGCCTCAACTGAGTCAGTAGGAGCCATCAATCTAGCACGTATACAACGTGCAGGCACTCGAGCAGGCCCCGCCGCAGCAATAGATGGTGGTTTACCAGTTATACTACCTACCATATTCTGATCCAACATTCCCTCCACAACCCCTAATACAAGAAATCAACGGTGTCTGGAGCAATGATGCGCAGTTGCCCTGCCCCGCTGGACAACCTAAGGCCAACTACCAGCCAACCGACCTTACCACCAACCTCAAGGTTGTTTCCCCGCAAAGTCCTTCCAGCCTCAGCCTCATTATCAACATCACCAGCCTTCAAAGTACCACCGTAATTGGAGATGGTCACAGCAGTACCCGCATCCGCAGTACCGTTCACACCAGTTGTACCACCAACATGTGGTTGTACCTTAGTAGCAATATCCTCCGCCTCCATACCAACAATATCATCTTCTCCCTCCTCAACAACACTACCAGCAATCCTAGCCTCAGCCTCCCCTCTAGCAGACACATATTGGTCAGCACGCTTAACCTTCCAAGGCGGTTCCCGTGAACCCAAACCTTAATTTCTCAGCCCAACTCATAAAGGGTCTCATAGAGATGATAAGAAAGCTAGATGACCTAATGGCCACCAAAACTCCAATCCCGGCCCATGTTGAAGCTACTCCCAATAATTTCAAGAAGAGCGGGTAGAATGTGATGTCCTGTCTGTGCTTGTAAAGTCAGATGATTATGGTTTTTCTTTATTTTTGTTGTTACTCTAATGATAGGTAGGACCTTGCCTCCGTCTACTACAATCAAAAGGAAGAATAAAGCTTCATCAGTTGAATCATCATTTTCTGTATTAGTTGTGCCAGCTCTTGGTTTGTGTGAGGAAGAAGAAGGAGGAGGAGCCATGCCAGCTATCATTCGCCATAGTCTCCCTCAGCAAAAAGAACAAAAAATCAAAAAAATCAAAAAGACCAAAAAGAAGATCACAATCGACGTGAAATCGTGCCAGCCATGGAGGAGACAGTACCAGCAGCCGATCCAACACCATCCGACGGAGTGAAGATTGCCATTTTTGCATGTCCACCAGTAGCATCACATGCATTTCCAGAATGTACACCTTCTTGCAGTCCAGATGTATAAAATATTATAGACAAGAATTCTGTTGCAAATGAGAACAATGTGCTTGAATCAGTTTTAGAAATATTCTTATTCCTGATGTAATAAAAAAATAAAAAAATGCAATATAAAAAATGCTTAATCTGATCCACGAGTTGTGGATATTCTTAAAAAATTAATTGTTGAGTTAACATTAATGCAAGCCATCGAATACATGCCCGATATAAAGAAGGGCTTGAAGGAATCATGTACAAACAAGCATCGGTCAAACTACAACAACAGATGCTAACAAGTTGAGAAGCACGTCCTTGCCATGGCTATAGTTGCAGCCATTAGCAATCTCCATCAGAAGAAGCAAGACAAAGGAGCACCATTGATCAGATGCGGGATTTTTGACCAAGTATTTGAGCAAACATTGTTTGAACGTTGCTCTTCCATCAACCTCCTGCCATCATCATTATTGCAAGAATTCAGGCTGGGACCACTCAACCAGACACACATGATCCTTCAGTTCGCTGATCGATCCATCAAGAGATCCCGAGGTATATTGGAAGACATTATGGTGAAGGTGAAGGACATGTAGTTTATTGTTGGTTTTGTAGTTCTTGATATGGTCTCTCTTGTACCATTATTTTATATCCCAATTATCCTTGAATGGCCATTCTTGCGCACTGTAGAGGCTATGGATTACTATGGGTTTGGGAAGATCACGTTCAGGTCGAGAAACCACAGAGTCACCATAGACATGGTCAATGAGTCTAAAGTCATATCTGATGAAGGTCATATAGCACCGCTTGAAGTAGACTGTGACTTTACTGTAGAAATAAGATATACAAAACTCTCTTTGAATGACAATTGGACAAGAAACGTCCTCTCTCTTAGGAGGACCGGGAAAGTGCAGTTGACTCAAGCTTCGATGTCATCTGGGAGACATAATCCAAATTTATTGATACATCTATTTGATTCATAAGATTCATGCCAGTTGATGCATGATGAATTCATTGCAGATCTGTTCAACACATTGTTAGTTGAACAACAAGCCACTAAGGTGAGAAGCACTTCCAAAGCCATGGTCGATCATCCACCTACCATTAAAGTTTCTGAAGTGGTTGAGAAGCAGGCCAAATCAAAAACAGAATTAAAGAAACTTCTGGAAGGCCTTAAGTAAACCTTCCTTGTGGGTGTAGAGAATAGTATCTGGTCATCATCAACAACATGCTGACCTCGGATCAAGAATCTTGACTTCTCGAGGATCTAGAGAAAAACCACAATGCACTTGATTGGAACATACCAGACCTATTCAAGATAAATCATGCTCTGTGATCAAACCCGATCAACTTGAAAGAAGATGGCAAACCTTCCCGAGAGTTTCAAAGAAGACTGAAACCAAATTGGCGGGATGTAGTAATGAAAGAAATCATGAAATGTTGTGACATGGGATTCATTTATCCCATCTCTAACTCATAATGGGTGAGTCCTCTACAATTAGTTCCGAAGAAAGACGGGCTCACCATTGTTACAAATGGGAGAGGAGAGGAAATTTCTACTTAGGTACAAACATCCTAGTGAATATGTGTCAACTACCGATGCATCAATACATCATCAGAGAAGGACCACTTCCCATTGCCATTCATCGATCAAGTGCTATAGATTAGCAGGCAAGGAGTTCTTATACTTTCTGGATGGGTACTCCAGGTGCAACCAAGTGGCAATCGTCCCTGAGGACCAAGAGAAGACTACCTTCACTTGCTCGTGTGATTCCTACGCCATCATAAGAATGCCCTTTGGTATGGGCAATGCACCTGCCACATTCTAGACATGCGTGCTTGCAGTTTTTGCTGAGATGGTTGGCAATTTCCTTGAGGTGTTCATGGACAAATTCTCCATCTATGGTGATAATTCCAATACCTTGCTTGAGAACATGGACAGAGTACTTTAGAAATTACAAGAAGTCAATTTAGTGCTACCTTGGGAAAAGATCCACTTCATGGTCACAAAAGGTATTGTGTTTGGTCATGCCTTTTCCAAACGTGGCATGGAAGTCAACCCAGCAAAGGTGGATGTTATCACAATCTAAAGCTACCTCAGACCGTCATTATTGTGAAGTCATTCCTGGGGCATGTGGGTTTCTACATGAGATTCATAAAAGATTTCAGCTGCATTACCCGACATCTCACAGAATTATTGTGTAATGAGACTAAGTTTAATGTTGATAACATGTTCTCCTTTCATTTAATCAACTGAAGGAGCTAATCACACAAGCTCCAGTCCTACAGCCACCAGTTTGGTCTCTACCCTATTAGATCATGACCGATGCGTCAGACTTTGCAATTGGGTTTGTTCTAGGACAAAAGAAAGACAAGGCGTCCTATGCCATTCACTATGCTAATAAAACTCTATATAAATGACAGTTAAATTACACTGTCATAATGGAGTTGCTGGTTGTTGTATTCACCCTTGAGATGTTCAGATCCTATCTTCTTGGATCTAAAGTCACCATCTATACTGACCATTCCACTATCTGGTATCTACAACAGAAGACCGCTGCCAAGCCTAGACTGATCAGGTGGATCCTCCTCCTCCAGGAGTTCAATTTGGAAATCAAAGACAAGCATGGGGTTCAAAATGTGGTAGCATATCACCTTTCCAGAATTGAATAGCAAGAGCCTCTACTAAGCATTATACCCATCACAGACACCTTTCCTTACATGTCAATTCTGGTCGTGGCTTCTCTCCCTTGTTACACCAATATTATGAACTACCTCATTTCTGGTGTAGTCTCACTAGATTGGACAAAAATCAAGGAGGACAAATTCTTGTCCACTATCAATTTCTACCAATGGAAAGACCCACTACTATTTAGGGAAGGAGCAGATTGCATTTGGTGAGGGTGCATCCCTCAAGAGGAGCATCATAATGTCCTCAGCATTGTCATTTGTTTGAGACTGGTGGACACCACATTGGAGATTGTTTGGCATCAAAAGTACTACAGTGTGGCCTCTGGTGGTTGACACTATTTAAGGATGCTGCATCATTTGTGAAACACTACACTGACTGTCAGAGATTGGGAAGCACCATTACAACTAAAGATTCCATGCCCCTGAAGTTCATTCTGATTTTAGTTGTATTCGATGCTTGGGGCATCGATTTCATGGGACTGTTTCCCAACAGTCAGGGATACGAGAACATCCTTCTTGCCGTTTACTACGTGAGTCGCTGGGTTGAAGCTATCCCCGCCCTAGCCACAGACAGTCATACAGTTTGTTGGTTTCTGATAGAGAACATCATATGTGCTTCGAGATTTTAAATGTTAAGATATTAGATTGGGGTAGTGACTTCATTAATAGAGAGATCAAGAAATTAACAAAGGAGTATGGCATCGAGCACCGAGTTGTGTCTCCTTATCATACCAAGACGAATGGCAAGGCAGAATTATCAAAGAGAGAAATCAAGATGATTTTACAGAAGCTTATGAAGCCATACAGAAAGAATTGGTCGCAACTCTTGGACACTGTCCTTTGGGCATACAAAACCTATTACAAGTCTCCCTTGGGCTTATCGCCCTATCATCTTGTGTATGGAAAGACATGCCATCAGCCCGTGGAACTAATCCACAAATCATTGTGGCCAATCAATATCTGCAACTTGGACTCATGAAATGGTCGTCAGAAAAGAAAGGATGATCTGAACAAGTTCTTGGAATTCCGAGACTATGTGTATGATAACACATTGATGTACAACGAGAAGGTTAAATTCTAGCATGACCGGCACATTAGATGAAAGAACATTGAGACTGGACATATATTGTGGCTATTTGATGCAAGGCTAAAGATATTCCCAAACAAATTAAAGAGTAAATGGACATGGCCATTCATAGTTCAAGAAGTGAGTGACAATAGAAGCACTATGATATGAGATTGGTTGCCTAATGGACAACCATTCATCATCAACATTTAGCTACTAAATCCAAACCTTGAGCATGACACTTTCTTGGTTGTTGTCGATTCAGATCAAGTGATACACAATGAAGAAGCATCCACGACCTCAACAGCATCGAAAGATTCAGATAATGTTCCTAAAAAATCTTCCTTTACTTTTCTTCTTTTCTTCTTGAAGGATAAGGGAAGATCTTGAAGCGCATCATGAATGCGTGAGGATCGCATTATATGAAACCGGGAGCGACTAGTTGCTCGAGGTAGCGGTATTTAAAATTTTTAAATGACGAAACCACATGATCCAAGATCACTTCTTGGGTCGTTTCATCTAGACCACACATTGATAAAGTAATGCCTCTTATAGCGTGTTTGTGACCGAGTCTGTAAAAGAAGAGACCTCCTGTCTCAAGTCCGATCTGGTGGAGGAGACATTTGCGAGCACGGAGATGAATCATATACTTATTGCAATCCAAGTAGTTAATCTATGCAAAAGAACTCTTGATCTTGTCACACAAGATCGAATGTCATCTTCACGAGCGAAACACACTAAAGAAGATGGAGAACCAAGGGTAGTCAAGGCGACAACACAACGGCGATGCGACGACGACAACGACCTTCTCTTTAGGTTTTTAGTGGACGACCACTAAAAGAGAGAAAGGGAGAGGGGTAGAGAGAGAGTGCGTGTGAGAATGAGAGATAGAGAGCTTTATATTGCAAAAGTTGTAACTTGAAGAGCAAGGGGTGCCTCTTCTTATATAGTACTTAGGGAGTCCATGGATCACAATCCATGGACTACACAAAATCAATGGATGAGATTGATTTGTGCTTCTTTCAATGGCCAAGAATTTGTTGTAAAAATACAACAATAATTGATTTAATTTCGATTAAATTTATTTGGAAAAATAAAAAAAATAATCCCAAATTAAATCAATCAAGCATGAGGATTATGAAATGGAGATTGCCTCCTTCTATAATATGCGAGTGGACGACCACCCTTTCCAAATGGGAGTTGGTGACCGTCCACCCTCCCAATTAGGAAGGAGCCAATCACATGTAATCTCATGAGATTACATTATTCTATGGAAATATCCATGATTTAAAAAAACACTTGTCATAAATTATTCTACAAAAATAACTCATAATTATTTTGTGAATATTGCAATCTTGCCATTGGAAAAATGTGAATCACATTCACAACCCAAAATAATATGTGATTTACATTTTCAATTGTTTATCCAATGTGAATTCAATTCACATCGATAATTAATCAACAAATATAAATCATAAAAGGCTCTCTCTAATACATTATAAATCACATTTATAATATATTTTGAATAATTTGGATATTGCTATCCACATTATTCTTATGCATAATATTTAAATCATATTTAATTATATTGAATCATCATTCTCATGCATCTAAATAATATGAATCAAATTGACATTATTCATGAAAATTAAATCACATTTAATTATCCATTTCTCAATGTTTGGATATAATTCAACTATGGAATTATTCTTGAACTCTTTCAAGAATCATGCATTTTCTCCGTAGATACTTTGAGGTAAGGACATGGTGATTGCACTTTCAACATAAAGTGACTTGGATATTGGGATCACATCTCAAATCCACCTCATGGACCTCTCATAGATCTTGATTAAATCAAGGCCGTGAATCTAATCTTCTAATTGCATCTGAACCTCATTCAGATCAATATCCAACACTTGGACCAAGATAAGATTACTTCTCTACTGAGAGGAGCCACTAAAATCCAGACATGTTTCATCACTCCCTCAGAATGGAAGTGCCATGGTTATACAATCGTTTATTATCACATCACCCTTCAGTATTCCTAATACCTATGCATCATGCATACCTGAAGACATATGATTAACCCCAAGATATAGATCAATTTTACACTATTATTTTTAGGGTTTCATAATCAAGTTTCCCAATCTTGGTCATTGGGAGTTAGTATCGATCATATGCTTTCCAAAAGCATATATCATACCTACAAATTCTTATCATGCTTCCAAAGCACGATGACCATGTAGGGAATTTGATTTGTCCCGATACCTCATGAGTGAGCTCATGTCTTTCGGTTCACAAGTGAACCTGTATGATCCTTTTAAGAGATTGTATTACACATATGCCCTCATTTGCACACCAGTTCGTTGGTATATAGACCTTGGTTAGGTCATCAACATATTGGTCTGCCAAATGTACATACTTAGACATATAGTAACACATTTGTCTCTTGTCGAAGGATGTATGCCTCTATCATGATAGTATATGACATAGGACTTTGGTTATCTTGATCTCGTTAAATCAACTCTTTGACCTAACTAATCTGACACCTCTGACTCTCTATTCCCATGCAGAGGACCTACATCAAGAAGTCAGCCAGATATTAGCCAAATGAGAAAGGATTGACATCTCCTACTTAGGCGAGAGTATTGGACATGCGATCCCACCATGATCCATTATGCATTAATTGTGTTATTGCAAATAACATCCCCTGATCTGAAATAAAGAATAACTAATTTGCATAACAGGTCCCTTAGTATAATTAGGGTTTTGTACCCTGGCCATCTTGATGATCATATAGCTGTTGTGTCAATTATTAAATCATAGAGGTTGGTGCTATGATGAATATCTAAAGAGTTAGATTGAGGGCTCATCAAGCATCATCAAATGATTATTAAGAGATGATCTCCAGCATGAGAATGAGATGGTAATCCTTTCTCTAAAGGTTGATATCTGACCGACCTCTTGATGCAGGTCCTCTGCATGGGAATAGAGATTCGGAGTTGTTAGATACGTTAGGTCAAAGAGTTGACTTAACGAGATCAAGATAACCAAAGTCCAATGTCGTATACTTTCATGATATAGGCATGCATCTTCTGACCGGAGAAAGATGTGTTGCTATAGGTCTAAGTATGTACATTTGGCAGACCAATAGGTTGATGATCAAATCAAGGTGTATACACCGATGCGCTAGTGTGCATGCAAGTGCATATGAGTAATACGATCTCTTAAAGGGGTCATACAGGTTCATTACTGAACCGAAAGACATGATCTCACTCATGAGATATTGGGAAGAATCAAATTCCGTGTACGGTCCTCTCGCTTTGGAAGCTTGACTGAATTTGTAGGTTTGATATATGCCTTATTGGAAAGTATATGATCAACATCGGGGTATGATATATGCTTTTGGAAAGTATACAATAAATACCAACTCCAAAAAGACAAATGAGAAACTTAATGATGAAACTCTGAAGTAGACAATGTAAAATTGATCTTATACTTTGGGTTTATTCTGGGTCTTCTAGTATGCAGGATGTACATGTATTAGGAATACCTGAGGGTGATATGATCATAAACGATTGTATAACCATGATTAGGGATGAGCACTGGGCTGGGCCAGCCCGGCCCAGCCCGAAGCCCAGCCCAAAAAGCTCGGCTCGGCCTAAGCCCAAATGAATACCGGGCCGGGCTTGGGCCCATTATTAGGGCCAAAATTTTTTAGGGCCGGGCTTGGGCTTGGCTCAGCCCAGCCCGACCCGGCCCAAGGGCCCGACCCGAAGAGGACCCGAAACCTTTCCTACATCCTACATGCACGAAAACTCCCACCTATTTCATATGCAATCTCTTCTTGTATCATATCTTCATACGATGTTTATAAATCAAGAAAATCAGTCGTGTGACATGTGTTGATGATCATTGTATTTCAATTAAGAATTAATTTTCCTTAATAAATCTTTGGTTTAGATTTTATTGGTTATTCTTGAATTTATTAGTATTTTTTCAATCAGAACATTTTCTATTATTGTACCTTTACCCAATATAGGACTTATGCCTATTTTTTAACATATAGGGTCTCGTGCACCTGTTGTTGTTAACTGGGTAAGTTTGTTTCACTTGTTCAATTTATATACATGAGAGACATTAATGGTATCTACCATTGAGTGCACGCATGTAAAATGAGAAATCTTCGGATTTGGTAGAATTGAATTTTAGTTGTTTCACAAGTATTATGGTACATATTTTAAACAATTTTGGCATGTGCAACTTGAATTGAGCTTAAGTTGAAACAAAAGACTCAACGTTAATTATATATAATTGGTGGAGATAGGCCGGCCCGACTCAAGCTCGGCCCAAAGGAATTGCGTCGGGCCTGGGCTTGGGCCGAACAAAAAAAATTTTGCGGGCCTAAGCCCGGTCCAAGGCCCGAATTTTTTAAACGGGCTTGGGCCTAGGCCCTATAAAGCTCGGCCCATGCTCATCCCTAACCATGATGCTTGCATTCCGAGGGAGTGATGAAACGGGTCTGGATTTTAGTGAGTCCTCTCAGTAGAGAAATAATCTGATCTTGGTCCAAATGTTGGACATTGATCTGAATGTAATTCAGATGCAATGAGAAGATTAGATTCACAGTCCTTATTTAATCAAGCATCTATGGGAGGTCCGCAAGATCTGGATTTGAGATGTGATCTTAATATCCAAGTCACTATATGTGGAACAATACAATCGCCATGTCCTTATCTCCAAGTATCCACGAAAAAAGCCCATTTCCTTGAAAAAGTTCAAGGATAATTTCATTGTTGATATATGTATCCGAGCATTGAGAAAATGGATAATTGAATGTGATTTAATTATCATGAATAAGATGAATTTGATTCATATTATGAATAGAGTTATCGTAGATAAATAAATGTGATTTCATTATCAGAGATGTCAACAATGTGAGTGTGATTCATATTATTTGAGCACATGAGAATAGAGATCCAAGATGATTAAATGTGATTTAATTACCATGGATATGAATAATGTGGGTAGCACTATCCATATTAATCATATATATTACAAATATGATTTATAATATATAAGAGAGATCTATTTGTAATTAACATTTGTTAATTAAATGTTGTTGTCAGTTGGATTCACATTAGACAATTAATTGAAAATGTAATTCACATTTTATTTTGGGTTGTGAATGTGATTCACATTTTTCCAATGGTAAGATGGCAATATTCACAAAATAATTATGAATTATTTTTGTAGTATAATTTATAATAATTGTATTGTAAATAGTGGAGATACATTGGAGATTACATTGTGATCCGCCTTTCCTAATAGGAGAGGGGGATGACCACCAATTCCTACAGGGAATGGGTGGCAGTCCGTTCTTCCTATATGGAAGGAGGGAGCCTCCTTTCCATTATCTCTAAGTTTAATTGATTTAATTTTCGGATTAAACCATATTGATCTATCAATAGATATTTAATCTAAATTAAATTAATTGTTGTTGGTTTTTACCAACAAAATCTAAGCCATTAAAAGAAACACAAAGTAGTAAGATTCATTGGATTTATGTTGCCCATGGATTGAGATCCATGGATCCTAAAATATTATATATAGAAGGGCACTCCTTGCTTTTCAAAAGGCTGATGAGAACATAAGGCTCTCTCTCTCTTTCTCTCTATATGCCATCTCTCCCTCTCTCCCATTGTGGCCATCCACCATGGAAGCCCTAGAGAGAGTCTCCATCATCGCATCGTCATCGTTATGTTGCTGGATGGTTTTCTCGCGGATCTCCTCCTCCTCTGGTGCACCACGCTCGTGAAGAAGACGTCGTATCTCATGTGACGAGATTAGTAGATTCTTCGCATGGATCATCAACATGGATTGCGAGGAGCACGCGTTTCATCAACGTGCTCGCAAGTGTCTCCTCCGTCGGATCAGACTTGAGACGGGTGGTCTCTTCGTTTAGAGAATCGATCGCAGCCATGCTTTAAGAGGTAATCCTAATACTTGTTTGTGGTGTAGATGAAACGATTCGAGAAGTATTATTGGATCATGTGGTTTCATCGCATGAAAAAATATTAAATTCGTCTACCTCGAGCTACTAGTACGACTAGTCGCTCTCAATCGCATACGATGTGATCCTCATGCTTCCGTGATGCGCTTAAGGATCTTATCATATCTTTCAAGTGGTATCAGAGCCAGGTCAGAGGTTTTGGATACGATCCATTAACATAGGATGACTTGGGTTCATTAGGGTTTGCGAAAGTTGTATTGCATTTCATTCACGCGACCCTTTTTTTCTGAATATTTTCGGCTCTGTTTAAATTATCTAAAAACTTTATTATTGTTTGCATTATTTTCTTCATTAAATAAGAAAATTGTGGGATTTGAGTTTGTGTGATTTGGATTCTGTTTGCTCAAGTTATGATTATTTTAGTTAACATGTTTCCACTGTTTCGAGGATTGCGAATTTTGACATAATTAAGGAGTTAATTACTGTTTTGAAATGCTTAGAAATACATGCAAATTATTTAGGTTCTGCCGTAAATCAATCTAGAAAACTTTGTAAATTGTTTTGCATGATTTGGATTTAAATTGATTGAGATATGCTAATTTTAGTAAGTGAGGGTCACTGCTGGAAATTACTTTCCTAATCAAGAAGCTTGTGATTGTTATTTAATCAATTAGTGAAATTAAATAGTTTAATTTTTTGGAATAGTTATGGATGAATATTTGTGAAATTCTATGATGATTATTTCCTTAAATGACATTTCGTTAACAAATAATTGATTAGATATGATCTAGATCACAATTGATTACTCAATCTACTATCCAACAAAAAAAGTTGCTTGAATATGATTGGGAATTTCTTTAGCAAATATCCTTATAATGTTAATAAACAATATTTTGATTATTATTATATGGTATAACTTTGGTTGAAAGACATCTCTTATATTGAAAGTGATTAAGGGAGTGAACTTTCAGTGTTAACATGGCAAGACAACTTTGATATAAAATTTCCTAAATCAAAGTTTTATATATTTGTGCAAATATCTTATTTCACATAATCTTTCATTAAACCCACTTAATATTATACTCAATATTAACCAGTATAAATCATGGATTGGTTCCATGATCAACATATTGTACTTGCAGTTGAACACATAATGTATGTGGTTGCAATGTGCAGGTTTCCTCATAATAATGAGGAATAACAAATAAATAGACAATATGACTACAACCCTATGGTTTGTATGTGCCTATAGTCTTGATCTCATATAATGTACTTTGGAAGTGACATCTTGATGATGATCGTAATTGTCGAATAATCATTATAAAATCTAAGAAGATGTTTTGGAATGCATATGTGCTCTTGACATTTTATCATGAAGGACATGATGGCTCTATAAGAGATGATGTACTCAAAATATTTGAGAACATACCTGAACCAATGTTTTAAGAGTTTAGATGGATGTGGATACGATAAGTGTCATAATTCTACAGTCTATACTCTAGTCATTCATGAGGCTTCACAATATTCATATTGTATGAATTGAATGAAGCATGTATAAATGTTGAAGTACTCTTATATTTAAATCTTTTGAATTCAACAGAAGAGATCCTTTGTCTGAAGAAATGGTTGTTTATAGATGAAGGGAGTGCAATGAAAGCATGGGTATGACCTATGTTAGAAGGAAAGTCAAAGAGTTGACTGTACTTCTATGACTTCCATATGACATCCAAAGAGTTGGATGAATGTCAATACAGTAATAAGCTGATGTATTGATAGTATGACTATCAAGTCTATCTAGAATCCTTAGAGAATGACTCGGATAGTGCATCGAAATAATTTACATCTACATATATTCATTAAAATTGACTTTCTTAATTGATAAGATCAAAGTCTAATAATTGTATCTTATTCTTCTAATAACACTTGAAATTGGTTGCATATGTATTAGAAGAATGGAATTTGATCTTCAGGTTTAATAACCATCTTCATGGATATTGATGCAATTATTGCAACAATCTGTATTGGATAGATAGACTTTATTTTTTAAGTGGGGGAGTCTTTAGTCTTAGAAATTGTCTCTATGACCTGGATATTAGAATACACTCATATTTTATTTCTAAATGTTGGAAATAAACATGAATTTTGGAATAAACCTATCATAGAAAGTTATGATAGATATATTTCATATAGTAATATAATATCTAGTGGACTCTACTAATTAGAAATTAATGTATTGTTCATTAAGATTTCTTATACAAAAAATTAAATCTTTAAAGATCAATGGGAGGATGAAGATCATTTGACAATGATCTGGCATCAAGTCTTAGACATATGTCTGTTGATGAGATCAATAGACTAGTAAGAAATAAAACTTTAGATTGCTTGAAATTTCAAATCTTACATACTTATGAATATTGTATTCAAAGTAAAATGTCCAATACATCCTTCTCTGAGAATGGTGTAAGATGTCAAGGTATTCAGGATCCCATACATATTTATGTATGTGGATCATCTATCATAATAAACATTAGTCATATGTGATATCTATTGATGATTATTTGTGATGTGAAATTTCTTTCCTTCACCCCAGAAACCTTCAAAGATTTCACTATTTTGGTTTAGAACCAAATTTTAAAGGAAGATGAAAATAAATTTGATCTAATCTAGGTAGTCAGTACCTATTAGATGAATTCATGGAATACCTTATGGAGATATGAATATCATTCTTATCTCACTCCTCCTAGTAAGCGTAAACTCAATAAAGTTAAAGGGAGATACAATCAGATCATGTATGACATGATTTGATCAATGATGAATTTTAGCATAATTATCTCTTAGTTTCCTAGGTATATATGTAGTAGAGACTACAATATATATCCTTAATAAGGTTCCATGCCAGTAAGCTAGAATCATGCACCAGAGAGTGCTACTTCATTAGGAGAATAAAGGATGGTATTGGATACCTACTTTATGATCTTGTTATTCTTGAAAGATCTCATCTCTAATGATATGATTCTTAGAGAATGGCTCTCTTGAGAATCAAGATGAAAATGAAGTAAAGTAACTCGTTGAATCTTGAGAAGATAATGAGGCTCCAGAAATTGGAAAATAAAAGTAAAATTAAAGATGAAACACTACTACCTCTTCAAATAAGTTTGAGGATGTATTCCATGTGCCAATTATGTCTGACAATTATCTTACTTCATGTGATGAAGTTTCTGATGATCATGAAATGGAAAGATGGATGTTAGCAATAAAGTCTAAAGTAGATTTCATATACAAACACTGTATATGGACCCTCGAGGATCCACCTATATGGGTTTGACCCGTTAAGGTGTAAATGGATCTACAAGCGAAAGAGGGAACCTGATAAGAAGGTAGAGACCTTCAAAATACGACTCATAGCCATGAGCTACACACCGAAGAGAAGACATCGCTTGCGATGAGACTTGCTCTCCAGTGACCATGCTTAAACCCATCAGAACATTACTATAGCTACACAACTTGACTATGACATCTTCATGATGTGAGTCAAGATTGCATTCCTCCACGATACCTTTCTGAGGATATTCACATGAAGTAGCAATAGGGCTACATGATTGAGGAAAGCAAGGTGTACAAGCTAAAGAATTACATCTATGGACTCAAACAAGCTTCTTGTAGTTGGAACATTGGATTTGATGAAATTATAAATGTTATGATTTCAGATAGAAT
The DNA here is from genome assembly GCA_037367405.1 of Ottelia alismoides. Lineage (NCBI taxonomy): Eukaryota > Viridiplantae > Streptophyta > Magnoliopsida > Alismatales > Hydrocharitaceae > Ottelia > Ottelia alismoides. Next base: position 914,500 of record JAZKJV010000329.1, read on the forward strand.
TTTGATGAGCCATGTGAAGCTAAGTGGGAGTGCCATTGTGTTCATCGTGCGAAATGTAGATGATATCCTAATCATTCAGAATGATATAAGGATAATAATAAATACTTTATAGACCGGCTATTCCATACCTTGAGATATGATCTCAAGGATACCTCTTGGATCTTAGTTCTGAAGATGTTCAGAAGCAAAGAGAAGAGGTATTGGGACTGTCACATTAGTAGTACACCTTCGACGTGTTCCATTTTCTGAAAAATTCCAAGAAAGGCCTCTTTTCATAAGATATGGTACTGACCTATCTAAAGGGATAGCACCTCAAGGAGTTGAGGAGTTGAATACTAAAACTGCTCACCCTTGTGCATCAGTTATGAAAAGCTGGGTGTATGCTAAATGTGCAGAAAAGCCAGTTGTCTGCCATGCAATGCGAGTAGTGAACTGTTACTAAACCTACTATTATGATAAAACACTTGATTGCAGTATCTTCAAAGATGACAAGACTTAGAGAAAGTGATCTCAAAGTCTTATCTTTGAGAACTTAAGATTTTATAGATAGTGATCTGAAAGGTCTTAATTGCAGTTACCTTAAGTGATAGAGATCTCCGGGAATACGGATATTCTGATAAGGATAATGGAAATTACATATTGTTTATAATAATAATAATTGAACTGTACTGTCAAGGACACTATAACTAACATGATTGAGTATTGGTTGCATAAGATGCAACATTCACATTGTATGCGAACACAATTACTAGGAGATATGCAGGTGTTGTAAAAGGACTTGGCGTAGTCTTTTGAGAACAGAGTGACTGATCATCTTACCTAGCTTTTTTTTCTAAATAACCTATGATTGTCACATGAGTGTGGGTTTAAATGATTATCCCATTAATGGTTCTTTGGGCTACTGGGAGATTGTTGGACATACGAGCCCACGACGAGTCATTATGCAATAATTGGTATTGCAAATATCATTTCCTGATCTAAAATAAAGAATAAGTAATTTTCATAGTAGGTCCATTAGTACAATTAGGGTTATGTACCATGGCCAACTTGATGATCATACATCTGTTGATTCAATTATTAAATTATAGAGGCTGGTGCTATGATGAATATCTAAAGAGTTGATTGAGGACTCATCAAGCATTATCAAATGATTATTAAGAGATAATTTCCAACCTGAGAAGGAGATGGCAAACCTTTCTCTAAAGGTTGATATCTTACTGACCTCTTGATGCAGGTCCTCTGCATGGGAATAGAGATTCAGAGGTGATAGGTAAGTTAGGTCAAAGAGTTGACTTAACAAGATCAAGATAACCAAAGTCATATGTCGTATACTATCACGATATAGGCACGCATCCTCTGATCAGAGACATATGTGTTGCTATATGTCTGAGTATGGACATTTGGCGGAACAATAGGTTGATGACCTAATCAAGGTCTATACACCGGCGCACTGGTGTGCATGTAAGGGCATATGAGTAATACGATCTCTCAAAGCGATCATACAATTTCATTATTGAACCGAAAGACATGATCTCACTCATGAGATATTGGGAAGAATCAAATTTTGTGCATGGTCGTCTTGCTTTGGAAGCTTGACTGAATTTGTAGGTTTGGTATATGCTTTATTGGAAAGTATATGATCAACACCTGGGTACCATATATGCTTTTGGAACGAATATGACCAATACCAACTCCCAATAGTCAAATGAGAAATGTAATGATGAAATCTTGAAGTAGAAAACGTAAAACTGATCTTATACTTCGGGTTTATTCTGGGTCTTCCAGTATGAAGGATGTACAGGTATTAGGAATGCCCGAGGGTGATGTGATCATAACCGATAGTATAACCATGATGCTTCCATTCTTATATTGTGATGAAACGGGTCTGGATTTTAGTGACTCCTCTCAGTAGAGAAGTAATCTGATCTTGGTCCAAATGTTGGACATTGATCTGAATGTGATTCAGATACAATGAGAAGATTAGATTCACAGTCTTGATTTAATCAAGCATCTATGGGATGTCCACAAGATCTGGATTTGAGATGTGATCTCAATATCCAAGTCACTATACGTGGAACAATACAATCACCCTATCCTTATCTCCAAGTATCCGCAGAGAAAGCGCATTATCCTTGAAAGAGTTCGAGGATAATTTCATTGTTTATATTTGTATCCGAGCATTGAGAAAGTAGATAATTGAAAGTTATTTAATTATCATGAATAAGTTGAATTTGATTCATATTATGAAGAGAGTTATCTTATATATTTAAATTTGATTTGATTATAAACGATGTAAATAATGTGAATGTCATTCATATTATTTCGGTACATGAGAATAGAGATCCAAGATGATTAAATGTGATTAAATTATCATGGATATGAATAATGTGGATAGCACTATTCAAATTAATCATATATATTATAAATGTGATTTATAATATATAAGAGAGGCTATTTGTAATTTACATTTGTTGGTGTGAATTGGATTCACATTGGACAATTAATTGAAAATGTAATTCACATTTTATTTTGGGTTGTGAATGTGATTCACATTTTTCCAATGACAAGATTGCAAAATTCACAAAATAATTATGAATTATTTTTGTAGAAAAATTTACAAACAGTTGTTGTCGTAGATATTGGAGATACATGGAATCATGCTGAAGGATATGGGATAATCCTCAAGCGCATCACGGAAGCAAGAGCATCGTATCGAATACGACGAAGAACGACTAGTCGGACTAGTTGTTATTTGCAGTGGAATTTAAAAATTTTTCATATGATGAAACCACATGATCCAAGAATGATTATCGAATCATTTCATCTAGAACCACATCAAGTATATAGGAATACCTCTTGTAGTGTGATTTATCGAGTCTCTACGAAAAGAGACCTCCTGTCTCAAGTCTGATCTTCGGAGAAGACGCTTGCGAGCGCGGGGATGAGTCGCGCGATCCTCACAATCCAACAAGTTGATCCAAGCACGGTGAACTCTTGATCTCGTCACACGAGATCGAACACCTTCTTCGTGAGCGAAGCACTCCAAAGAAGATGGAGAACCGAAGAACGTCGAGGCAGCAGCGCGGTGGCGAAGCATTGATGATGCTTCTCCTCTAGGGCTTGGTGGACGGTCACCAATGGAGATGAGGAGAGGCTTGACATGTGGAAGGCGAGGGAGAGAGAGATATAGAGAGTTGTATCTCAATTGCATAACCCTAGTGAGCATGGAATGCCTCTCTATTTATAGGGTTTTGGAATCCATGGATCAGAATCCATGGGACATATAAAATCAATGGAAGAGATTGATTTATGTTTAATCCAATGGTCAAGATTGTTGTTGGTAAAAAGCCAACAAATAATAATTTAATTTAGAACAAATATATTTGATAAGTCAAATACAATTCATTCCTAAATTAAATCAAACAAATAAGGAGATAATCATCATGGAGATAACGTCTCCCCATGAAATATTGTAGATAGCCACCAATTCTATATAGGACCTGGTAGCCGTCCACTTGTTTCCATGTGGAGGCAATCTCATGAAATCTCATGAGATTGCATATCTCCATGAAAATCTCCATTATTTTTCTAATAACTTTTGTTGTGATTTATTCTTCAAAAATAATTCATAATTATTTTTAAGAATATTGCAATCTTGCTATTAGAAATTTGTGAATCACATTCACAACCCAAAAAAAAATATAAAATACATTTTCAATTAATTATTCAATGTGAATCCAATTCACACAAATAATTAATTAACAAAGATAAATCATAATTAGCTCTCTCTAATACATTATAAATCACATTTATAATATATTATGAATAATTGGATATTGCTATGCACACTATTCTTATCCACGTTAATTAAATCACATGTAATTATATTGGATAATTTCCACAAGCATCAAGAAAATTAAATCATATTTAATTATAATTCTCGTAATGCTTAGATATAATCCAACTATGGAATCATTCTTGAACCCTTTCAAGAATAATGCGCTTTCTCCATAGATACTAGGAGATAAGGACAGGGAGATTGTATTGTTCCATGTATAATGACTTGGATATTGAGATCACTTCTCAAATCCAGATCTCATGGACCTCCCACAGATGCTTGATTAAATCAAGACCGTAGACCTAATCTTCTCATTACATCTGAATCTCATTCAGACTAATGTCCAATACATAGATAAAGATCAGGTCACTTCTCTACTGAGAGGAGTCACTACAATCCAAACCTGTTCCATCACTCCCTCTGAATGAAAGCGTCATTGTAATACAATTGTTTATGACCAAATCACCCTCCGGTATTTCTAACACCTATACATCCTGCATATTGGAAGACCTATGATCATCCTGAAGATATAGATCAATTTTACACTGTCATCTTCAGGGTTTGATCACCAAGTTTCTCAAAATTTGGTCATTGGGAATTTGTATAGATCATATGCTTTCCCAAAGCATATATCTTACCTTCAAATTCATGTCATGCTTCCAAAGCGCGACGATCATGCATGGAATTTGATCGGTCCCAATGCGTCATGAGTGAGCTCATATCTCCCGGTTCACATGTGAACCTGTATGATCCTTTTGAGAGATTGTATTACTCATATGCCCTTACATGCACACTAGCTTGCCGGTGTATAGACCTTGGTTAGGTCATCAACCTATTGGTCTGCCAAATGTACACACTCAGACATATAGTAACACATCTGTCTCTGGTCAAAGGATGTGTCCCTATGTTGTGACAGTATTCAACATAGGTCTTTGGTTATCTCGATCTCATTATGTCAACCCTTTGACTCAACTAATCTGACACCTCCGAATCTCATTTTCCCTTGTAGAGGACCTGCATCAAGAGGTCGGTCAGATATCAACCTAAATGATAAAGGATTGCCATCTCCTACTTAGGCTGGAGATCATCTCTCAACAATCATTTGAAGGTGCTTGATGAGTCCTCAATTTAACTCTTTAGATGTTCATCAAGCACCAGCCTCTATGATTTAATATTGAATCAACAGTTGTATGATCATCAAGATGGCCATGGTACATAACCCAAATTGTGCTAAGGGACCTATTATGCAAAATAGTTGTTCTTCATTTCAGATCATGGAATGATATTTGCAATAACATTTATTACATAATGGCTCGCCATGGGTTCGCATGTCCAACAATCTCCCACTAGCCCAATGAGTTATTAATGGGCTAGTCATTTAAACCCACACTCATGTGACAATCATAGGCTATTTAGAAAATTGCTAGGTAAGTTGATCAGTCACTTTATTCCCAAGAGACTACGTCAAGTCCTTTTACGGGACTTGCATATCCCCTAGGAACAGTGCTCGCATCCAATGCGAATGTTGCATCTTATGCAACCAATATTCAATCTTGTCTGTTATAGTGTCCTTGACATTATAACTAAACAATTATATAACCAGTATTTCCATAATCCTTATCAGAATACCCTTATTCCTGGATATCTCTATCTCCTAAGGTATCCATAATTAAGACCATTTAGATCACTATCTATAAAGTCTTAAGTTCTTAAAGATAAGACTTTGAGATCACTAACTCATAAATCTTTTCATCTTTGAAGATATTGTTGTTACTGCAATCAAGTGTTTTATCTCCTTAGTAGGATTAGTAAAACTTACTACTCCCACTGCATGGCAGATATTTAACTTTTGTACACATCTAGCATTCACTCGGATTCTTGTAACTAATGCACAAGGACAAGTAGTTCTATCATTCACTTCCTCAACTCTTTGAGGTGCTATCCCGTTAGATAGGTTAGTACCATATCTTAAGGGAAGGAAGCCTTTCTTGGAATTTCCAAGAATGGAACATGCCCAAGGTGTATTATAAATGTGATAGTCCCACTATACTCTTCTCTTTGCTTCTGAACAACTTCAGAACTAAGATCTATGAGGTACCCTTGAGATCATATCTCAAGATATAGAATAGCCTGTCTAAAAAAACACTTATTATCATCCTTATATCATTCTAAATGATTAGAATATTATCTACATTTAGCACGATGAACACAATGGCACTCCCACTAAGCTTCACATTGTTCATCAAGATTCTATCTGAAATGGTAACATTTATAATTTCATTAAATCTTATGTTCCAACTCCATGAAGCTTATTTGAGTCCATAGATGGAGTTCTCTAGCTTGCACACCTTTCTTTCCTCAACCATGAAGCCCTAGGGCTACTTCATGTGAATATCCTCAGTTAGATATTCATAGAGGAATGCAATCTTGACTTCCATCTTGAAAATGTAAAAGTCAAGTTGTGTATCTATAGTGAGCAATAATCTGATGAGTTTAAGCATAGTCACTGAAGAGCAAGTCTCATCGCAAGGGATGTCTTCTCTTTGGTGTGTAGCTCAAGGCTACGAGCCGTGCTTTGAAGGTCCCTACCTTCTCATCAAGTTCCCTCTTTCTATTGAAGATCCATTTACACCGTAATGGGTCTAACCCTTATAGGAGGATCCTCGAGGGTCCATATACAATACTTGTATATGAAGTCTACATTAGACTTTTATTGCTAACATCCATATTTCCATGTTATGATCCTCAGGAGCTTCATCACATGAAGTCCGATCATTTTCAGACTTAACTGACACATAGATTACATCGTCAAACTTATTTGAATAAGTATTAGTGTTTCATATTCAATTGTTCTTTTAGTTTCCGATTTTAGGAGCCTCATTATCTTTTCAAGATTAAATGAGTTCCTTTATTTCATTTTCATCTTGATTCTCCAGAGAGTCAGCCTCTAAGAATTACATTCTCGGAGATGAGATCTTTTAAGAATCTCAAGGTCATAAAGTAGGTATCCAATACCATCCTTTGTTTTCCTAATGAAGTAGCACTCTCCAATGCTAGATTCCATATTACTTGCATGGAACCTTATTAAGGATATATATATTATAGTCTCTACTACATATATACCTTGGAAACTAATATATAATTATGCTAATATTCATAATTGATCATATCATGTCACACATGATCCATATTTATCTCCGTACAACTCTTATTGAGTTCAGGTTTAGTAGGAGGAGTGAGATAGAAATAATATTCATATCTCTACAAGGTATTCTATGAATTCATCTAATAGGTACGGACTACCTAGATTAGATCAAATTCATTTAACCTTCCTTTAAACTTTGGTTCTAAACCAAAATTGTGAAATCTTTGAACATTTAAAAGGTTTCTAAGTGAAGAGAAGAAATCTCATATCACAAATAATCATAAGCAGATATCACATATCCATAATGTTTATTCTGATATAGATGATTCACATACATCAATATGTATGAGATCTTGAATACCTTGACATCTTATACCATTCCCAAGGAAGGGTTTATTGGACATTTTTACTTTTGAATACAATATTCGCAAGTATGTAAGATTTGAACCTTTAGACAATCTAAGGTTTCATCTCTTACTAGTCTATTGATCACATCAATAGACAACTGTCCAAGGCTTGATGCCAGATCATTGTTAAATGATCTTCATCCTCCTATTGATCTTTTAAGGTTTAAATTTCAGTATTAGAAATGTTAATGAACCATTCATTAATTTTCTAATTTAGTAGAGTCCACTAGATTTTAGATTACTATCTGAAATATTTCCATCATAACTCTTTATGATAGGTCTATTAAAGCATTCATGCTTATTTTCAACATTTAGAAATAAACAGTGAGTGTATTCTAATATCTAGATCATAGAGACATTCTCTATGACTAAGGGCTCTCCCGATGAAATTAGGATGTCTATTTATCCAATAGAGGTTTTTGCAACAATTGCATTAACATCCATGTGGATGACTATTGAACCTTAAGATCAAATTTTCTAGTCTTCTTAAAACATAAGGAACCAATTGCAAGTGTCATTAGAAGACTGAGATACAATTATTAGACCTTGATCTTATCAAATAATAAAGCAAATTTCAATGACTATACGTAGATGTTGATTATTCTGATGCACCATCTGGATCCTTCTCTAATCATCCTAGATAGACAAGATAGTCACAATATCAGTATATCGGCTTATTGCAGTATTGGCATTCATCCGAAAATTTGGATGTCATATGGAAGTCACAGAAGTACAGTCAACTATTTGACTTTCCTTCTCACTTGGGTCCAACCCATGCTTCCACTGCGCTCCCTTCATCTATAAACAACCATTGCTTAAGATAAGGGATCTCTTATGTTAAATTCAAATGATTTCAATATAAGTGCATTTCAACATTTATACATGTGCTTCATTCAATTCATACAATATGAATATTTTGAAGCTTCATGAATAACCAGAGTATATACAGTAGAATGATGACACTCATCGTATTTACATCCATCCAAACTCTTAAAACATTGGTTCAGGTAGGTATTCAAACATTTTGAATACATCATCTCTTATAGAGCCACCATGTCATTCATGATTAAATGTCGAGAGCACATATGTATGCCAAAATACCTTCTTAGATTTTATAAGGATTAATTGACAATTACAATCATCATCGACATGTCACTTCCAAAGTACATTTGATGAGAGATCAAGACTGTAGAGACATACAAACCCTAGGGTCGTAGTCCTATTGTCTACTTAATTGTCATTCCTCATTATTATGAGGAAGGCTTGCACATTGCAATTACATACATTATGTGTCCAAATGCAAGTACAATATATTGATCATGCATCCAATCCATGACAATTTACTAGTTATTATTGAGTATAACATTGAGTGGGTTTAATGAATGATTATCTGAAATAAGAAATTTGCATAAGTGTATATATTTACATATATACATATTTTACTTCGATTTAGGAATTGTTTTATATCAATGTTGTCTTTCCTTGTCAACAATGAAAGTTCATTTCCTTAATCACTTTCAATGTACGAGATATAATTACCAATATATCTCAAGCAAGATCTGGGATCTCCTTCCTTATCTTTGTCACATCCCAATAATATGAGAACCTGTAACTCGGATAAAAAGAAGCGGGAACACATTCTGCCTTGCAAGTCGAACTTGCATCTCCCAATTTGGTCATTAAGACCCGAGCCCACCACCCCTAAGGTGATATTGACCCGTCATTAATTGAACCAACCGTCAACAGGAATACAAGTCGCTATGCGCAATATAATATCACCCAAATAATATGAGGATCCGATATTGGGGTCACTACGCATACGTCCTTACTCTTTGAGAAGCGATGAGCTCGATCCAAATGGATCGTATGCAGGAGTTGTCACTTCGGACAGGCATCTCCTACATACAATATCTGGCAATGGAACCCTTCGCCTTGACGGGAGACCGTGGATGTCACTTATGTGATCCTCCACCTCATATTCAAATTTTAATTTATAATTATGAATCATATACATATAATTAAATATTCCAAGGAAAATACACATCTATTCACAATAGATTATTTTTAATTGGATATAATTAACTTAATCACATTAAATTAATTGTCAATCCAATTCAATAAACAAATTCAATTTTACTTGAATATGTGGTATTATCTCAAAATACATATTAATTCAAATTTAATAATTAGAAAAATACATCATTATCTCTCAGGCGTCATTCGTTCCCTACCCGCTATCATGGCCAGTACCGACGGGAGTGGGACGGACCGCAACCGGTACGACCCACTATCCCAACGCTCCCCGACTAGACACCATATCCGCCTTAAGAAAAAATAATGCCGAGCCAATCACTTTCTACTTGAGATGATCATCGGTTCTTCAACCAAAATTATACCATATAGTAGTAATCAAAACATTTTTTATTATAAGGAAATTTGCTAGACAAATTCCCAATCCTATTCAAGCAAGTTGTTTGTTGATTGTGTTTCGAAGTATGATCTAGATCAAATCTAATCAATTTATTGGTTGAGGCCAAGTCAATTAAGGAAATTATCATCATTAAATATTTCACAAATATTTTTCATAATTATTTCAGGAAATTAACAATTAATTTCACTAATTGACAATCACATGGTTCTTGATTCGGAATGTAATTTCAGAAGTTACTCCAACATACTAAAATTAACATATCTCAATCAATTTAAACCCAAATTTGAAAAATCATTTTCCAAAGATTGCTAATTTGATTTAGGACAGAACCTAAGTGATATTTCACGCATTTCTAGGCAGATCAAAACAGTAATTAACTCATAAATCATGTTAAGATTTGTAGTTCCCGCAACAGTGAATACATGTTCATTAAAATAACCATATCTCAAGAAACAGAATCCAAATTACGTAAACTCAGATCCTATGGTTTCCTTATTTAACGTGAAACAAAATCCAAGTGATCAATTCGTGTTTAAACATTTTAATAAGGGTCGAATTTATCCACTAACAGAGGTGCGAAAATGAAATGCGATAAAAACTCTCGTGACCTTAACGAACCCCAGTCGTCCTAGGTTTAAGGATCGTATCTGAAACCTACAACCTAGATCTGATACCACTTGAAGGATATGGGATAATCCTCAAGCACATCACAGAAGCGTGAGCGTCGTATCAAATACAACGAAGAACGACTAGTCAGACTAGTTTTTCTATGCAGCGGAATTTAAAAATTTTTCATATGATGAAAGCACATGATCCAAGAATGATTCTCAGATTGTTTCATCTAGAACCACATCAAGTATATAGGAATACCTCTTGTAGCGAGATTGATCGAGTCTCTGCAAAAAGAGACCTCCTGTCTCCAATCTTTGGAGAAGATGCTTGCGAGCGCGGGGATGAGTAGCATGATCCTCGCAATCCAACAAGTTGATCCAAGCACGGTGAACTCCTGATCTCGTCACACGAGATCGAACACCTTCTTCATGAGCGAAGCACTCCAAATAAGATGGAGAACTGAAGAACGTCGAGGCACTGGCACGGTGGCGAAGCGTCGACGATGCTTCTCGTATAGGGCTTGGTGGACGGCGACCAATGGAGATGAGGAAAGGCTTGACATGTGGAAGGAGAGAGAGAGAGTTGTATCTCAATTGCATAACCCTAGAGAGCATGGTATGCCTCTCTATTTATACGGTTTTGGGATCCATGGATCACAATCCATGGGACACATAAAATCAATGGATGAGATTGATTTATGTTTAACCCAATGGTCAAGATTGTTGTTGGTAAAAAACCAACAACTAATAATTTAATTTAGATCAAATATACTTGATAAATCAAATACAATTCAATCCTAAATTAAATCAAACAAATAAGGAGATAATCATCATGGAGATAACATCTCCCCATGAAATATGGTGGACGACCACCATTTCCATATAGGACTTGGTAGCCGTCCACTTGTTTCCATGTGGAGGCAATCTCATGAAATCTCATGAGATTGCATATCTCCATGAAAATCTCCATTATTTTTCCAACAACTTTTGTTGTGATTTATTATTCAAAAATAATTCATAATTAATTTTGAGAATATTGCAATCTTGCCATTAGAAATTTTTGAATTGCATTCACAACCCAAAACAAAATATAAATTACATTTTCAATTAATTATACAATGTGAATCCAATTCACACCAATAATTAATTAACAAAAATCAATCATAATTAGCTCTCTCTCTAATACATTATAAATCACATTTATAATATATTATGAATAATTGGATATTTCTATCCACACTATTCTTATCCACAATAATTAAATCACATTTAATTATATTGGATAATTTCCACATGCATCAAGATAATTAAATCATATTTAATTATCATTCTCTTAATGCTTAGATATAATTCTACTATGGAATCATTCTTGAACCCTTTCAAGAATTATGTGCTTTCTCTACAGATAATTGGAAAAAGGACATGGCGATTATATTGTTCCACGTATAGTGACTTGGATATTGAGATCACATCTCAAATTCAGATCTCATGGACCTACCACATTTACCTTATTAAATCAAGACCATAGACTAATCTTCTCATTGCATCTGAGTCTCATTCAGACCAATGTGCAATAAATGGAAAAGATCAGGTCAGTTCTCTACTGAGAGGAGTCACTAAAATCCAAACCTTTTTAATCATCCCCTCTAAATGGAAGCGTCATGGTTAAGCAATCGTTTATGATCAAATCACCCTCAAGTATTCCTAACACTTGTATATCATGTATACTGGAAGACCTGTGATCATCCTGAAGATATAGATCAATTTTATACTGTCATCTTCAGGGTTTGATCAACAAGTTTCTCAATCTTGGTCATTGGGAATTGGTATAGATCATATGCTTTCCCAAAGCATATATCTTACATTCAAATTCATGTCATGCTTCCAAAGCACGACGACCATGCATGGAATTTGATCGGTCCCAATACCTCATGAGTGAGCTCATGTCTCCCGGTTCACATGTGAACCTGTATGATCCCTTTGAGAGATCGTATTACTCATATGTCCTTACATGCACACGAACTCACCTGTGTATAGACCATGGTTAGGTCATCAACCTATTGGTCTGCCAAATGTACACACTCAAACATATAGTAACACATCTGTATTTGGTCAGAGGATATGTTCCTATGTTGTGACAGTATTCAACATAGGTCGTTGGTTATCTCGATCTCGTTAAGTCAACCCTTTGACTCAACTAATTTGACACCTCCGAATCTCTATTCCTATGTAGAGGACCTGCATCAAGAGGTCGGTCAGATATCAGCTTAAATGAGAAAGAATTGCCATCTCCTACTCAGGCTGGAGATCATCTCTCAATAATCATTTGACGGTGCTTGATGAGTCCTCAATCTAACTCTTTAGATGTTCATCAAGCACCAACTTCTATGATTCAATATTTGAATCAACAGCTGTATGATCATCAAGATGGCCATGGTACATAACCCTAATTGTACTATGAGACCTATTATGTAAATCAGTTATTCTTCATTTCAGATCAGGGAATGATATTTGCAATAACAATTATTTCATAAATGGCTCGTCGTGGTCTCGCATATCCAACACATGCAATCTTAGAGATTGCATTGAGATCACCCTTTCCTAATAGGAGATGGAGATGGCAACCATTCCCTACAAGGAAAGGGTGGCCATCCATTCTTCCTATATGGAAGGAGGAAGCCTCCTTTCCATTATCTTTAAGTTTAGATTGATTTAGTTTTAGGATTAAATCATATTGATTTATCAATACATATTTAATCTAAATTAAATACATTGTTGTTGGTTTTTACCAACAAAATCTTAGCCACTAAAAGAAACACAAATCAATGAGAGACATTGGATTTGTGTTGTCCATGGATTGAGATCCATGGATCCCAAAATATTATAAATAGAAGGGCACCCCTAGCTCTTCAAAAGGCTAATTAGAACATAATTCTCTCTCTCTACGCGCCATCTCTCCCTCTCTCTAATTGTGGCTGTCTACCATGGAAGCCCTAGAGAGAGTCTCCATCGCCACAACATCATCGTTATGTTGTCGGATGGTTTTCTCATGGATATCCGCCTCCTTTGGTGCACCTCTCTCATGATGAAGACACCGTATCTCGTGTGATGAGATAAGGAGATTCGTTGTTTGGATCATAAACATGGATTTCGAGGAGGACGCACTTCATCAACGCGCGCGTAAGCATCTCCTCTGTCGGATTGGACTTGAGACAAGAGGTCTCTTCGTTTAGAGACTCGATCGCAACCACACATCAAGAGGTAACCCTCATACTTGTTTACGGTTTTGGTGAAACGATCTGACAAGTATTCTTGGATCATGTGGTTTCATCGCATGAGAAAATTTTAAATTCCGTTTCCTCAAGCAACTAGTGCGACTAGTTGCTCCCGATCGCAAACGATTCGATCCTCACGCTTCCGTAATGCGCTTTAGGATCTTATCGTATCCTTCATGGAGATCATCTCTTAACAATCATTTGACGGTTCTTGATGAGCCCTCAATCTAACTCCTTAGATATTCAACCAAGCACCAGCTTCTATGATTCAATTACTATATCAATAGTTGTATTATCGTTAAAATGGCCATGATACATAACCCTAATTGTACAGAGGGATCTTATAGGTCATTCCTTCAGTTAATCTCAAGTAGGGAGTGAAAAAATCAATAACTTTTATTGATAACATTTATTGTATGAATGTTTCACCTCGGGCTCACATAGCTAACAATCTCACACTAGCCCTCATAACCATTCAGGTACAATCCTTAAACCCATACTCATTACATGCTGGTCAAAAAAATCTGTGTCAAAGTTTTCATAAGAGATCGGCAACGTTGTTGGTATCGGCCACCTTGGTGATGATAATGCCACCATGTTTTTTAATCTCCTGAATGATGTGGTATTTCCTTTCCTCGTACTTGCTCTTTTGATGCCATCTGGGTTCATTTGCCTTGGCTATGGCTCTAGTGTTATTGCATAGTAGCGGTATGGGAGTATCAGAGGAAATTACGCCAAGTTCCAGCATGAACTTGCACAACCACAACACCTCCTTTGTAGCATCCGATGTGGTAATGTATTCAACTTCTATTGGTGAATATGTTGTAGTGTCTTGCTTCTTGCTTCTACAACTTACAAAACCACTGCTCAACAGGAACACAAACCTCGTGTCAACTTTCGATCATCAATATCTGACTGGAATTCTGAATATTTTTATCCCAAGACTTGGAGATCACCATCTCCATAGACCAAGATGTATGTTTATGTTCGTCTTAGATACTTTAAAATGTTCTTCATTGCATTCCAGCGTTGTTCTCAATTGTAGGATTAGTAATGACTTACCACTCCCACTACATGGCAGATATCTGGCCTAGTACACATCACGACGTACATTACTTCCTACTGCTAATGCACAGGGGCATCCAACCATGTCTTTCTTTTCCCCAACACTTTGAGGAGCCATCCCTTTAGATAGGTGTATAACATGTCTTAAGGGAGGAAACCTTTCTTGGAACTCTCCATATAGAAACAATACAAAATTTTAATAATGTAATAATCCCAATATCCTCTTTTCTCGGTTCATGAATAGCTTCAAACCTAAGATGTAAGAGGCTTCTCCAAGATCTTACTTCTCGAAGGTATGGGATAGACAAATCTTAACACCGGTCATCATCCATGCATTATTCCCAATGATAAGGATGTCATCTATGTAAAGCACACTGAACATAATGTGCTCCTGCTAAGCTTCTTGTACACACACGGTTCATAAGGATTCTGCACGAAATCATAACTCTTTATGGTTTGTCAAATCTGATGTTCGAGCTACGAGAAGCTTGTTTGAGCCCATAGATGGATTTCTCTAGCTTGCGTAATTGACCTTCCTTAGTTATGAAGCCCTAGGGATACTCCATATTGATATCCTCCTCGAGGTATCCATTAAGGAAAGCTATCTTGACGTCCATCTACTAGATGTTGTAGTCAAGATATGCAACTATTGCTAGCAGTGTCTTGATGGACTTAAGCATAGCCACATGAGAGAATGTATATTCATAGTCAATGCCTTCTCTCTGTGTGTAGCCCTTGGCTACGAGCCGTGCCAAAGTCTCTAATTTCCCATCAGGTCCCCTCTTTCTCTTGAAGATCCATTTACACCTAATGGGTTTTACCCCTACAGGTGGATCCTCTAGCATCCATACACCATTCTTATGCATGGAGTTAATCTCTGACTTCATTGCTAGCATCTATCTATCCCTGCCATGATCTGCAAGTGCTTCGTCAAATGAAGCAGGATCATTTTCAGTTTCACATAATACATGGAATCCATACCTTTCTAGTGGCGCAACCAGCTTTGAACTCCTTCAAAGAGGTACATCTATTTTATCTTTATTTAACTCTTCAGTTTCTAGTTCAGGAGGCTCAGAATCCTTAGGAGACTTAATAAGTTCCTTTACTTTATTTCTTTCTTAAATTTTAAGGAAATCATCTTCCAGAAATTTCACGTCTCTAGAAATAAGAACCTTTCGGGTCTTAATGTCATAAAGCTGGTATGTAATACCATCTTTAGCATACCCAATGATGTAACACTCACGAGAGCGAGATTCTCCACCTCGGTTAGATCAAATTTATTTAAATTTCCCATAGGATTGATTCTCAACCAAAACCCTTAACTCTTTGAACTTTTCAAAGGTTTCAAATTTATGACGTAGTAGGAAGATAAACCCCTTTCATGAATGGTCATTAATAAATGTCAAATAATACCGATATCCTTTTTGTGACGCGGTATTGAAGGGACCACATACATTGGTATGTATTAGGTCAAGAATACCCTCACATCTTGTAACCTTGTTATGGAAAGGCGTCCTAGTCATTTTACCTGAAAAATAATGTTTGCAGGTAGACAAAAATCGGACCTATAAATAATATAAGGGTCCATCCTTTATCAATCTATAGATCCTATCAACATATAAATGACCAAGCCATTGATGCCAAATCATGTTTGAATGATTTCCATCCTCCCTGGATCTTTTAGGGGTTTTATTAGTGGTAGTGACATTCATGAAGTTTTCATCAACTCATAGAGTCCACCAGAAGTCAAAACACCATTCGCAATATGCTTATCATAACGATTTATGACTAGTTTATTATAGAAAAAGAATGAATATATGTTTCTAACGAGCTTAAATATAGATATAATATTCCTTCTGACTTCTGGTACATAAAGACACTCTTTAAGTAAAATAACTCTCTTACTAGATAATGATAGTTGAAAGGTCCTGACGGCGATTGTTGCAACAGTTGCATCAGATCTCATCTGGATTACTATCTACCCTTGATTAGGATTCTTAGTTTCCTGAAATAGATGCAACAAATTACATACAAGAATTGAAGCATCAAAATCAACAACCCAACCTCCTTCTCTTCCAACGAGAAAATTAGTTTCAATGATGAAAGTACATTTCATACATGCATGGGATTAACCATTGTCGGCAGACTTCACGTATTCCGGGCAATGATGCCTCCAGTGCACTAGTTTGTTGCAGTGACGATAGACATCGATGTTTTTCAATGCTATCAAAGTGGATCCATTGGAAGATGTGACAACACCTTGACTCTTATTCTTTCTCTTATGGGTTGGGCCATTCTGGAAACCATGCTTCTGACCATGCTTTCCTTTGACTTGTGCAACCATTTCACTACCAGAGGGGCCATCCTTCTTCATTACGTCTTCTTCAGACTTTAATGCAACCAATAGCCCAGCAGTAGTATAATCAACTTCTCTTATGTGGTACGTGACCAAAAAGTTGTTGAAAGACTTAGGGAGCGACAGCAGAATGAAGTCGGCCTGCATATCTGAATCCATGTTAGTTCCTAGGGTTTCTAGCTCAAAAAGGTTCCCAAACATTTTGAGTATATGGTCTCTGACGAGTTCCGCTCCCGCAACTTGCAGTGAATAAGTTATTTCATTATACAATAACGTTGTGTGCAGTTTACATCAACGAACATTTCTCTCAAATTCAACATGATATATTGGCAAGTGTTCATATCCACATGTTGCTTCTGAGGTACATTGGACAATGAACACAGAATGTAGCATCTTGCCAAAAGATGATCTTCATCATATTTTTCATTGTATTTGTTTTCTTCTGGAGTCTCATGGCTTTTGTATTTATACATGGACATCACATAAGATAAGTGTCTGCCGATAGGACAAGCTCCAAATTTTATATCCAATCCGAATAATTTGGTCTGGTTAACTCATTGTCCTCCAAGAGCCTGCTAAGTTAGTTCAAGGACTTCATTTTCTGAAATTAAGAATGCACTACATTAGAACATATAAATAATTATATATTTAATTTAAATTCTTTGATTAAGGAATTTTTTAATAAAATTAGTCTTACCTTTTAAACTTTGAAAGTTCATTCCCTTAATCACTTTCAAAGCAATGGATATACTTACTGTTATATCTCTAACAAGAACTGGTATCTCCTCTTTACCTTTTTCACATCTCAAAAATATTAGCACCTGGAACTCGGATAAAGAGAAGCAGGAACAGATTCTTCCTTACAAGTCCAACTTGCATTTCCTAATTTTGTCTTTAACATCGGTGCACACCACTGTTAAGGTGATGTTGACCCATCGTTAAATGAACCAACCGTCAACAGGAATAGCACTCGTTATGTGTAATACAATATCGCCCCAATAGTATGAGGAACTAATATTAGGGTCACTACGCATACAGGCTTACTCTTTCGATAAGCAAAGACCCCAATCCAGATGTGCTTATATGTAGGAGCTGTCATTTTGGCCAAGCGTCTCCTACATACAATCCTTGTGACGGAACCCTTTGACTTGATGGGAGACTATGGATGTCATTTATGTGATCTTCTACCTCATATTCAAATTATAATTAATTATCATGAATCACATTCACATAACTAATTCATCCAAGAGAAATACACATCTATTCATAGTATAGTGTTTTAATTTGATATAGTTAATTTAATCACAGTAAATCAACTATCAATCCAATTCAATCAACCAACAAACTTGATTGTTACTTGAAGGATGGTATTATCTCAAAACATGTATTATTATAATTTTAATAATTAGGAAAATACATCATGATCCCTTCAAACATTATCCCTTCCCTACCCGCTGTCATGGCCAGTACCAACAGGAGTGGGACAGACCGCTCACTGAGCAACCTACTAACCTAATGCTTCCCGACTATATACCATATCCGCCTCAGGCCATGATAATGACAATTGATCACTTTGTACTTGAGATGATAAGCAGTCTTTCAACTGAAGTTATACCATATAATTATAAATAAAGCCATCTTGATTAATATTATAAGGAGATATTCTGAACAAATCCCGAATCATATTCAAGCAACTTTGTTTGTTGAAAAGAAGATCACGTAACCAATTGTGATCTAGATCATACATAATCAATTTTGGTTAAGGCAGTGTCACTTAAGGAAAATAACTATCATCAAATATTTCTCAAATATTTATCCATAATTATTTCAGGGAATTAAACCATTTAATATCACTAATTTATTAAATGACAATCCCATGGTTCTTGATTAAGAAAGTAATATTCAACAGTGGCCCTCACTTACTTAAATTAGCATATCTCAATTAATTTAAATTCAGATCAAACAAAAAAATTTTCTATTTGCTAATTTGATTTACAATAGAATACAATTGATTTGCATGCATTTCTAGGCATTTCAAAATCGTAATCAACTTTTTAATTACGTAAAGGTTCACCATCCCCAAAACAATGAATACAAGTTCATTGAAATGATCATAACTTGAGCAATCAGATTTAGAATCATGCAAACTCAAATCCCATGATTTTCTTATTTAATGGTAAAAATAATTCAATTTTGCATTTAAAAAATTTAAATACAGTGAAAAAATCACACAAAATAGGGTTGCATGAATATAATGCGATAAAATTTCACAAACCCTAATGAGCCCAAGTCATCCTAGGTTTATAGATCGTATCAAAAACCTCCAACCTAGTTCTGATACCACTTGAATGATATGGGAAGATCCTTAAGCACATCACAGAAGTGTGAGGATCACATCGTATGTGATTGGGAGCGACTAGTCGCCATAGTTGCTCGTGGCAACGGAATTTAAAATTTTTAAACAATGAAACCACATGATCCAAGAACACTTCCCATATTTTTTCATATAAACCACATACTAGATAAAGGAATACCTCTTGTAGCATGGTTGTGATCGAGTCTCTGAGAGAAGAGAGCTCCTATCTCAATTCCGATCTGTAGGAGATGCTTGCAAGCGTAGAGATGAATCACACACTTCTCGCAATCCAAGTAGTTGATCCAAGCAAAATAACTCATGATCTTGTCACATGAGATCAAATGTCTTCTTCACGAGTGAAGCACACCAAAGAAGAAGAAGAACCAAGGGAAGTCGAGATGACAACACAAGGGCGATGCGATGACGACGATGACCTTCTCTCTAGGGTTTGAGTGGATGACCACTCAAAGAGAGAGACAGAGGGGGGCATGAGAATGTGTGTGAGAGAGAGAGCTTGATATTTCAAAAGTTGTAACTTGAAGAGCAAGGGGTTCCTCTTCTTATATAGTACTTTGGGAGTCCACGGATCACAATCCCTGGACTACATAAAACCAATGGATGAGATTGATTTGTGCTTCTTGGCCAAGATTTTGTTGTAAAAACACAACAACAATTAATTTAATTTAAATTAAATATTTATTGAAAAAGAAATATAAATTAATCCCAAATTAAATCAATCAAGCATGGAGATTATCGAATGGAGATTGCCTCCTTCCATAATATGTGAGTTGACAGCCACCTTTTCCAAATGGGAGTTGGTGGTCGTCCAACCTCCTAATTTGGAAGGAGCCAATCTCATGTAATCTAATGAGATTACATTATTCCATAGAAATCTCCAAGATTTACAAAAACACTTATTTTAAATTAATCTACAAAAATAATTCATAATTATTTGTGAATATTGCAATCATGCCATAGAAAAATTGTGAATGACATTTACAACTCAAAATAAAATGTGATTTACATTTTCATATAATTATCCAGTGTGAATACAATTCACATCAAGTAATCAACAAATATAAATCATATAAAGGCTCTCTCTTATACATTACAAATCACATTTATATTATATTATTAATAATTTGGATAATGCTATCCACATTATTCTTATCCATAATAATTAAATCACATTTAATTATACTGGATCATCGTTCTCATGCATCGAAATAATATGAGTCAAATTCACATTATTCATGATAATTAAATCACATATAATTATCCATTTTTCAATGCTTAGATATAATTCAATTATGGAATTATACTTAAACTCTTTTAAAAATAATGTGCTTTCTTCGCAGATACTTGGAGATAAGGACAGAACGATTGTACATTCCAAGCATTGTGGCTTGGATATTGAGATCACATCTCAAATCCATATCTAACGGAACTCTTATAAATGCTTGATTAAATCGTGGCTGTGAATCTAATCTTCTCATTGCATCTGAATCTCATTCATATCATTGTCCAACACTTGAACCAATATCAGAATACTTCTCTACTAAAAGGATTCACTAAAATCCAAACATGTTTCATCATTCCCTCAGAATGGAAGCGTCATGGTTATACAATCGTTTGTGATCACATCACCCTCAAGTATTCCTAATACATGTACGTCCTACATACTGGAAGAACTATGATTAATCTGAAGATATAGATCAATTTTACATTGTCATCTTTAGGGTTTCATCTTCAAGTTTCTCAATCTTTGTCATTGGGAGTTGGTATCGATCATATGCTTTCCAAAACATATATCATACCTACAAATTATTGTCATGCTTCCAAAGCATGACGATCATGCATGGAATTTGATTGGTCCCAATACCTCATGAGTGAGCTCATGTTTTCCAGTTCACAAGTGAACATGTATGATTACTCTGAGATCGTATTACTTATATGCCTACATATGTACATCAGCTCACCGGTATATAAACCTGTGTTAGGTAAACATCCTATTGATCTGCCAAATGTACATACCTAGACATATAGTAACAGATATGTCTCCGATCAGAGGATGTGTTCCTATATCGTGACAGTATACGACAAAGGACTTCGGTTATCTCGATCTCGTTCAGTCACCTCTTTGACCTAACTAATACGATACCTTCGAATCTCTATTCTCATGTAGAGGACCAGCATCAAGAGGTCGGTCAGATATCTGCCTAATGAGAAAGGATTGCCATCTCCTACTTATGCTGGAGATCATCTCTTAACAATCATTTGACGATGCTTGATGAGTCCTCAATCTAACTCCTTAGATATTCTTCCAAGTACCAGCCTCTATGATTCAATTATTGAATCAACGATTGTATGATCATTAAGATGGCCATGGTACATAACCGTAATTGTACAGAGGGCCTTTATAGTGCATTCATTCATTTAATCGCAGATAGGGAGTGAAAAAATCAATACCTTTTATTGATGAATCTAGTTTTA
Organism: Ottelia alismoides; assembly: GCA_037367405.1. Taxonomy (NCBI): domain Eukaryota; kingdom Viridiplantae; phylum Streptophyta; class Magnoliopsida; order Alismatales; family Hydrocharitaceae; genus Ottelia; species Ottelia alismoides. Next base: position 936,477 of record JAZKJV010000329.1, read on the forward strand.
CAATCACATTTATTGTCAGAATGGTTTGCCCATGGCTCACATGGCTAACACTTCTTTTTCTATTTTTCAGTTGTATGAAGTATTTTCTGATTTGTTTTCCTCACTCATTGCTTCTATACTTAGGATATGCTTCATCCTAAGTATAGGGGGGGCTGAGTGACTTCTTATGTTCATTCTTTGTCCCGTCACTGGTCTCCTTTTTTGTTGATACTTATGCATATAGTTAGGTATATTTTACCCTAATTATATGGGGAGATAGGACAAATCAATGACAAGGTTTATTCTCTCATTTAACCCTCTCTACATGTAGATACAGTCTGTTATACGTAGGATTATTTGATCTAAGTATAGGGGGGACGGTTGACTTCACATTCATTCTTCCTTTATTCTTTAGTCGTTATAGTATAGGCTTCTCTAAACTCAGTATGAGTTATGTCTTTTCTTTTCTCTCCTATCTATGAGGATATAGCTCAATCTATGTATAGGGATGTCTTATATACGTTGTATATAGTTTAGCAAGAACTCGTACTTTCGTATTTTCAATAATGATAAAATGTAACTAATTAAGTGTAAAGAACATACTTATATAAAATTCATTAAAATTCTTTGTATATACCAATTAATAAAGGTATTTTTACCCAGCATACCCTATAATCTTTGTTAGTTACCTCCACGACCTTTGAAACATCCTAATTCCTCACTCACCCCCGTAAACTTGCTCGGTCTTACCCCACGAACCCTACCATTAAATTGACATATCTGGAGTTGACTTCCTTCGGTTAAAAATGAGTTAATCTAACCAATCCATGATCGGACAGCTTGAATTAACCAAGAGAAGAAAAAATAATCCTCCCTCCTCTGATAGCTTCCTCTCCTACGAAGCTCGACATAGAGTGGAGGAGGTGGGGGCGGTGATCGACCTGGGGGGACTTCTAGTGGCGGGGGAGATTGAGGGGGGGGCTTCCAACGCCAGGGGAGCTGGGGAGGGGCTTCGAGAAGGGGGATGGGCTTCGAATCGGCCGAGGGAGGGGGGTCTTCGATATGGGGGAGGGGCTTCAACCGACGGGGGTGATTCTCAAGGGAGGCACGACCTTCGACCAGGGGGTGGGGAGGGCTTCTCGAGGGAGGCGATGGGTCAGGGGGGTCTTCGTAGGGGAGGCGGTAGGCAGGGGGGGCTTAGAACACGGGGAGGGGCTTCGATCGGACGGGATGAGTGGTGGGTGGCTTCATAGGGTAGGCGGCGGGCTGGGGGGGCTTCGATCGGACAGGACTAGTGTTAGGAGGGGGGCTTTGTAGGGGAGGCGGTAGGCTGGTGGGGGAGCTTTGAGCATGGGGAGGTGGTGGGTGGGGAGCGACGTGTTCAGCTGGAGCTGGAGGAGGCTCGACCTAGGCGGGGTTGGGAGGATATTCTAGAGGCTCGACCTGGGCGGGGCGAGGGCGTCGCGCTCAAGCAAATGTATGACTTCTGGTGATGCTCAGGGCTGAGAGGATATTCTGGAGGCTCGACCTGGGCGGGGTGAGGGTGTCGCGCCCGAGAAGATGTACGACTTCTAGTGACGCTCGGGGTAGAGAGGAGGTTCTATAGGGCAGATCTGACGTGCGTGTGAGGGAGTGGCACCTATAGTAACTTTGATAAATAAAATCGGTATTATTTAAAAGAATACAATAGAATCAGGTTAGGTTTAATGGTTAAATGGATGGGGGTTAACCACAGTGTCTGTAGGGTAAAGGTTAACAAGTTTACGGGGGTGACAGAGGATTAGGACATTTAATAGGTCGTGGAGGTAATTGGCAAATGTTATAGGGTATGCCGAGGAAAAATACCATTAATAAATTGGGTAAAAATGTTTTACAAAATCTTCAAAAAATAGTTTGGAAAAATTCGTTGAAAAATCTTTTGAAAACTATTTGGAAAGTATTTTGTGAAGTGTTTTCAACCTTTGTAAAAAGTTGTTTGTAAAAATTTCTTTTCTCTATTCGAAACAAATGGTTTTGAAAACTTTTTTGCAAATGGTTTGGAAAATGGTGGCAAAAATAGTTTGAAAAATCTATACATATTGTTTGAAAAATCATTGTAAAATGATTTTCAAATTTTGTAAAATATTTGTAAAAAATATTTGTCAAAGTAGTTTGCAAAATAATTTTTGAAACTATTTGCAAAAATATTTTCAAATTATTTTGTGAACTTTGTACATAATTTAGATAAAGAAAGATTCTTTACAAACCTTGTATATATAATCCTGTAAATTCCTACAAACCAAAACTCATAAATAAAAGGATGCATGCCCATGTAAATATCCACATATACTCACTTTTAGTTCCAAAAACCTTTTATTTTTGAAAAATCTCTAAAAATTTGGAATATACAAAATACCAAAAACATTCGAAAAACTATTTCAAAAATTGCATAAAAATTTGCAAAACTTTTTCAAAAATCCATAAAAAGTTCAAAATTAAAAATTTGCATCACAAAAATATTTTTCTTACATTGTACATAGAATTCACATTTTTCGGAATGATATAGACAAATGAACAAGTCCAAATAAAGTTTGAAGATTGGAGCTTGGAATAGACCTTAATGCACTTAAATTCATAGGAACCCATTGAGGATTAGAATGGGGATATTTCAGGTCACCTTGACTTATTTCTTTAGGTTCCATAAGACTATGTTCATGAGTCAAAAACACGTGCTTATATAGAACCCTTCATATCATCCGTAAGACTCTTGAGAGAGTAACTTTATTGGGAACCTCACACCTAGAACTTAGCTCAACTCAGATGGACTGTTAAATAATCTTGGAGTCTAGGTCGGGACTATGCATGATCACATCATCAAGGGTGCCTCAGGGACCTTTCTTGGGGATCGCCGACTCTAACCAACGTCTTTTGGTAACAATTATATCTAAAGGCTGGAGATGGATTGAGACAATGCTTCAGATGAGGAATGGTCTCTCGGTGCAAAATTTTCCAAGTTCCCAAAAAATGGGTAGAACAAAAGATAATATATCCACTGCAGCACGAGCATGAATGCAGGAGTCGTACAAAACAAAGAAAATATCCAAAGAAGCCTATAAAAAAAATTCCACAAAAAAATTGAACTTCAAAAAAGCCTGCCTCTTGGCGAAGAATCGGTTAAACTGACCGACTTCACATGGGAAGGTAGACTACACTAGTCCATTCCCACTTCTTTTCTCATTCTTCTAACTTCTCCCCCATTCGGTTGTAAAGACTGGGAATACATGACCTTATAAGGGAATATTTGTCTCCACGAGGATGAGTTACTAGAAGAGCAAATGTCTTGATGGTTCATTGGTTTTGTCTGGGAAGAGTTAAACAAGTTCATACACATGCTTCTATCCTTTCAAGGTAGCAAGAGTATGTGATTGAGAGGATGGTTCTGACATGACTTTGAACTAGACTGAATGATAGGAGTATGGAACCCAAGGGTTGTTGTGTCATGTTTCCTGACTTCCATGTGGTTCCGAACATCCCATTAATCCAAAGGCCTTTTTTGAGCTCCAAACTTTGACTTTATTAAGACTAGCTTAGAAGTCGACAATTATTCCAAATTATTTCTTTTTCTTTTCTTTATTTTTATCTTTTGCACTTATTTCAAAAAGGTTTAATATGGACAAATATAGGGGGGTGATGAATCTCCATTCATCACCTTTATTCTTCCATTTTGGCCTTTAAACCCTAGTTAATGCATGTACATGTCATTATTTTGTACAAATTAACATTCATTATTTACTACATAATTATTTCATAAATTATATTATTTAAAGTCAAAATAAAAGAATAAAGAAATAAAAGAAAAAGAAATAAAATGCCAAAGGTATTTTATGATACTAAGCCACAAGACCAAGTCAAGAATTGATGTGGTCAACAAGGAATAATGTAGGGGGGTATAAGGGCCAAAAAGAAAATAAAGATTCCATTCTTTTATTCATCAATAATTCATTTTTTGGGACCCATTTTATTCTCTATTATTTATTTATCAACATAATAAACTTTGTACATGAATTTTGTAGATTAAAATGTATAGAAAATACATAATTGAGTTTACACAAAAATAACGTACAGTATACATTTTATACTCATAATAAAAAGCCAAAACCCAAACTTCTTAGACCCATATTTCCTAAAAAACTCAAAATGCCATAAATTCAACTTTAATTGTATTTAAATTTTAGTTAGCTACTTAATGAATGTTGTTTCACTTAGTTTGGAGTTAAGGTGTCAAAGTTAGGTTTTGGACCCCTATTGTTTAATATACTTGAATAAAATATTCATTTTATTTAATTCTTATTATTTTTATAATTTCATATTTTTATAATTTTGTAAATATTATGTATAATATGTATATATATATCTAAGATAGGATATAATCATAAAGAAAACACAAATATAATAGTCTATATAAATACGTATATGAAATACTTATAATTATAGTTATAGAATATATATCCCTATTTATCTACATATGACATCAGAAAAATACAATAAAAATATATTTGTTCATATTAAAATAAGTTGTAAATACATAAAAATGAAAAAAATAATAAATTCAAAATACAAAACAAAAAGAAAATGTACAAAACATAGGCAAGTATACATATAAATATACTTGTAAAAAGGAACTTATAATAAATTGACACAATAAATAAATAAAAATCATATTAAAATACCACATAAAGAAATAAACATTTTTATTTTATAACAAAAATTAATAAAATCATTTACTATTTTTAATTAATTTTTTCTGAATAAAGACAACTCTTTTGTCCTGCAGTATCCGATGTGGACCAATAAGGAGGGAAGGATTGTTGACCTCAGTTAACTATCGTTTCCCACTTATGATTCCCATCAGAGCCTCGAGCACCCCCACTTCCTCAAATTTTCCAGGCCACCACGTGCCTCCATTCGCCTCGAGTCCTTCATAGATCTCGATCACATCACGAACACTATCCTTGCCTCTTTATTAGATTTCATCAATCACCCTTGAGCCTCTCAACAATTCAGCTTGAAATTCGTAAAAAAACATTTCTATAAATAAACCCAAATTTCTCAATTCCCTTTTTGATCTCCACACTTTATAGAGTCTTCAGCAGTGTGCCTGAGAGTCCACCAGTGACAGAGGTGCTTTCCTTGAGGTCAAAGCATTACAGGAGGAGAGAGGGTCCACGACGGCGCTCCGACGGCTTCCTTCTCTTGTGTCCACCATCAGGTTCAAGCTGCAACATTTTTTTATGTAGCCATAGTTCATATATTTATTTACTTGACTTTTATTTTGTGTTTCAATTACTATTTTAGCCTAAGTTTATATTTATGTCTCTCTAGAGCTCTAGATATATGTCCACAATGATCCATTGTGATACTCTATCTCTGACATCTATGATCATCCCATTCTTCTCTTCTTCAATGTCTCCATCGAACCGATCCATTTAGAGCCCTCGATCTCGCGTAGGTCAGTCTCTCAGTGCTTCTTCCTCCGACACACACTGGAGCGCCTTCATCTCCCATCAAATAGATGTGAACCTTGCCAATAATAACCCAAATCTGATCACCTCCATGCCACGTAGCTTCTCATCATCTTTGCAGGTCTAGAAAAACCCATCTGAGGGGTCTTTGAGGTTCAGAATGGATCTCTAGGTGTGTGATGCTCCAAGACCCTCTGATGGGGTCTGGACTCTTTTGATACATCCTTTAGTTGTGGAATATCAAGGTGAGCCCATAGAGCATCTTGGTAGCTCATGAGGAACTCAGAGCAGAGAGAAAGAGTGGATCAGAGCAACACAATGCATTGTTCTTGGCGTGTTCTTCCAAGACACTCCAAGAACGTCCGATCAAAAGACCCGCTCTAGATGTAACAGATGGCGTCCAATAATGCAGACCTCAACCGTCTGATCTCCACCCAAGATCTAATCCTGGCCATCATCGTTGAACTGTCATTTTATGCCATGGAACCGCCACATGTCCAAGGAAAATATATGGGTAATTTGCACTAAGCCTCATCTGCCTTTTTCACATTTTATAGTATTTTAATTATCATGTGGAGTGCAAATAATTTTGTAAAAAATGCATATATCCCCCCTTGCTTTCGTGTATTTTCCCATGTGTCCACGCCAGCACAGCTCACGTAACTTTACACGTGAGTTTGATATTTTGCAGGAATAACCCTTATTTTTTTATTATAATTTTTCATACGAAAAATTGTATATTCGGTGTTATATTTTTTGGAAAAAAATTTACATGGGACCCTAAACTCTTGTATATTTTCAAAAAGGCCATTCTAAGTAGTTTATTTGTTCTGCGAAAAATTGCATGTATGCCCTAGTTTTGAGAAGTGGCTCTAAAATGCATATATACTTTTCTCTAGTTGCACGTAGGTCCCTACCAGAATATTAAATGTTATTACTTGTTTATTTTTACTAAAAAATAGCTACTATTTGTATTTCATTTTGCTAAAATGCATGTAAATGCCTAAGATGATGTATTTTCATGCTTTGATTTTTAAGTTGCATTTTTAAGAATTTATATATTTATTTAAATTCAAACAGTTAGCATTAATTCCATGTTTATATTTAAAAATGCCAAAATATAATAAAATGACTTTAAAAATTCCAAAAATTATGTGTTGCTTACTATGACTTATATTAGCTCCTGACCAAAAATCCCTAAAAAAAGAAAATGCCTAAAAATTAAAAAGCTCCAAAATCCTTCATAAAAATATAAAAATCACCAAAAATCCAAAAATAATAATTTCTTTCTCTGATTTTTTTATTATACAGTATGTATTAAAAAAATTTGATTTAAGTAATTTTAATATATTTTGTTATTTTTAATCTTCAAATCAATTCTAATTATTTAGTCATTCCATGTTTTGGGATGTTTTTATTTTAAAAATACTTAAAAATTAGCAAAAAAATCAAAAAAATACAAAAACATGAGAATAATATATAAATAATATTTTACCTGTATTTTTGGACTATTTATGGATATGTATACCATATACTATCTATGCACACACATACATATATATTATCTATATACCTATATTATGTACTAATATATTTATATCAATATTTTTTTTCGAAAATAAAAAAGAAATAAAAAATATAAAAATAAAAAACCTAAACAAATTATCATATATATACATATACCTTATGTGTTTAACTTTCCCTATATATATCATATATATTAATATAATCTATCTTATCACTATTAAATTACCTATATAGGTACATTTATTATTAATTTAATCAATTTAAAAAAAGAGTGAGAAAAAATAATCAAACACCAACATAAAAAGACTTAAAGGCAAGTATGTACATAATACACATTGATTAGCAATAATCATAAGCTTCCTAGTTTGCTCTTTGTAGAGTATGATGAATTATGCATTACATTTTTTTGTTATTCATTACTTATTGTTATATTGTGGGTACTAGATGATCGATTTAGGGATTCTCTTGTTGGTCTCCTCAGCGACACTTATGTCTTTGCTCTGTTATAATGACGATAATCATTCTTATAGACCAGTACGAGAATCCCTTGTCATCAATAGTCAATGATCAGTTGCTAAGACATATTTAGGGCATGACACATTCCTAGCCATTGTCGATTCCGTAAAACTATTTTTTTAGGATGAATTCACCTCTACAGCAGCGTCAGTGGAGCCAGACAATGCGCCTATAAATATCATTGATTAGATTAGATTTTCTTCTTTTTTCTTTTCATTTCTATTTCTCTAATTCTTTATTCTTTGTTGCCCTCACCCCATTCATCAATGTTATGCTTAGGATACGCTTCATCCTAAGCATAGGGGGTGAGAGCCCTTAGGTTATTCATTATTCTTTCTCTCACTTGTTCGCTAATTTTTTACATTCTATCTATACTTAGTGGTATTTTGTACTAAGTACAGGGGGGACAAGCCGAGTACATTTATTTCATAAATTCTGATTCTTATCCATCCCTATTTTGTAATTGCTTGCTATACTTAGGATTAATTGATCCTAAGTATAGGGTGGATCGCCGACTTCTCATTCTTTATTTGTAGTCGTTGCAATATAGACTTTTCTAAACTTGGCATGAGTTATGTCTTCCTTTTTTCTCTCTGACCAATGAGGACATACCTTAAGATAAGAATAGTCAATCATATATATAGTTTATATACGTTAACTACAACTCATACTTTTGTATTTGCAATAATATGGTTAATTTACAATATGAATCAAAATATACAATAAATAATTAGAAATAATGCATTGTGAATAAGTGTAGAATTTTTCCGAAAATTCTTTACAAAATTATTAGTAAAACAGTTTAAAATGTTTTAAAAAATGTTTGAAAAATGGCTTGAAATTTCTTTGAAAAACATTTAGAAACTATTTTGAAAATATTTAGTGAAAGGTTTTTAAACATATGTAAAAATATTTATTTGAAAAAAATCTTTAATTTGTTTGAATAAAATTTTTAAAAAATGTGTTTCCAAATGGTTTGGGAAGTTGTTGTAAGAATACTTTGAAAAATCTATACATGTCATTTGAAAAATCTTTGCAAAACTATTTTCAAAATTTTGTAAATATTTGGAAAAAATATCTGTCAAATTATTTTCAAAATAATGTTTTATAAAGTTTGTAAAAAGATTTGCATATATTTTGGGAACCATATACATAATTCAAGAAAAAAAAATCTTTACAAACCCTATATATGAAAACCAGTAAATAACAACTTACTTAATTTATGTAAATGCCTAGTATAAATTCTTCACCTTAATTTTTTTAAATAACTAGATGCACTCCAATGTAAAAATTAGCACATAATTCTTTCACTACCCTTTTTTTAAATCAAAAAAATTGCAAAGCAAAATTCCCATAAAAATATGAAAAATGTTTTCAAAAACTTTCATAAAAATCTACAAAACAATTTCAAAAAATCCATAAAAAATTCAATATCAGAAAATTGTTTCATAAAAATATAATCTTGTGATATACATAGCATTTGCATTTTTCTAAATAATCAAGACAGACGAACAAGTCTAAATAAAGTCTGAAGATTGGAGCTAGGAATGGACCTTAATACATTTAATTTTAAAGGAACCAACTGAGGACTAGAATTGGCGATACTTCAAGTCACCTTGACTTAATTATTTAGGTTCCATGAGACAATGTTCATGGATCGATTCAATGTGTCTAAATAGAACCAATCAAATCATTCATAAGACTCTTGAGACAATGGCTTGATCAAAAACCTTGTACTTAACACTTAGCTAAACCTAAATGGATTGTTGAAAAATCATGGAGTCTAAGTCAGGACGATGCTAGGTTGCTTCGTCAAGGGTGGCTCAGGAACCATTCTTTGGGGTTGCCGAAACTAGTACTCTAACCCAATTCTTTGGGTAACAATGATATCTAATGACTGGAGATGGATGGAGACAATTCTTACAAGGGTCTGTCAGCGTAACCTTTTCCACACCCCAAAAACATGGCCGTGCTAAAAGGTGTTATATATGCCTTGGCATAAACAAGAATGCAAAGAAATGCAAATTCATAATAAATTATATCCAAAAGATGTCTACACCAAAAATTCCACAAAAAAATGAGCTTCAAAAAAATCCCACTTCTTGGTGAAGACTCGGTTACACTTACCAAGCTTCACAGTGGAATGAATACTACACTGCTCCATTCCCATTTCTTTTCCCATTCTTCTATCATCTCCCCCATTTCGATTGTAAAGACCAGCGACACTTGACCTTAGAAGGGAATATCTGTCTTCATGAGGATGAGTTACTGGAAGAGAAGACTCCTTTATGGTTTAATGGTTTGTATGGGAAGATCTAAGATATTCACACACATGGTTCTATCATTTCAAGGTAGCGACAGTATGCGACAAAGAGAATGGTTCTGACCTAACCGTGAATAGAATATGATAAAAGGATTATGGAACCTAAAGGTTGTTTGCCACACTTCCTAACCTTCGTGCAGTTCCGAACAAACAAATAATTCAATGGTCTTCTTTAATATCCAAACTTCGACTTTATTAAGACAAGTTTAAAAGTCTAAAATATTCCAAGTTACTTCTTTTCCTTTTCTTTATTTTCTTTTCTCCACTTATTGGATGGGTGTTTACTAGGGACTAGCAAAGGAATGTATGGGGAGTGATGAATCTCCTTTTCATCACCTTTATTCTTTCATTTTGGACATAAATCCCTATCTAAATGCATGTATATATCATTAAATTTTGAAAATAAACACTCAATAATTCACAAATCATATAGTACAAATATTGTAATAAAAAACAATATTTATGACAAAATAAAGAATAAAGAAAATAAAATAAAAATAATGAGGCATCAAAGACATTGAGTGACCCCATCCCCCTAGGCCCAGTCATCATGATGACTTGGTTGACAAGGAATAAAGTAGGATAGGGTCATCTATATAGAAAATACAACTCAAAAGCCCTAAATTCATAGGCCAATAATTACAGTTTATTTTCGTTTTCTTATACATAAAATAATAAAGCCCTCAACATGAATATTGAACATAAAAATACAAAGAAAAATACAAAATTAATTTTATTTAAAATTAATGTACAATGTGCTCGGGATACATAAAAAAACTGTAAAGAAACTTTGTAGAGTTTTATCTTCTCCATACTTATTCAAAATTCACCACCTTTATTTTTCATAAAATTAAATAAGTTATTTACTTAAGATGATTCCTTTCAATTTGGATTTAAAATGTAAAATTTAGGTTTTGGGGTCTCATTGTACAGTATACCTATATATTATATTTAATATATTTATTATTTATATTTTAACTTTCTCCTATTTTTATAAAATGGTAAATAGTACTTAAAATAAATGTACATAACTAAAATAAAATTTTAAAAAATAAAATGAAATAAATAATATTCTTTAATATATATAGGAAGTATACCTATATATACCTATAAGATACATAGATATACATAAGTTATTAAGTGTACAAATAGAAAAATATATAAAATACTTGTATCTATTAATGAAATATTAAATTCAAAATAAAATAAAATTACATAAAATTCATGTATAAATACAAATAGATAGTAAAAAGTAACATCTAATAAAATAGCTTGTACAAATAAGTAAAAATCATAATTAAAACGACATTAAATTGCAAATTTTTTTCATGTTTTAAGAATAATTTAAATCATTTGTTTTTATTTATTATTTATTTTACAATGATTTTTGACCAGGGAATTTTCTGGTTGGTCCACGTGGACCAACCAGAGACCTGGAATTGTTGACTCTGGTCAATTGAACATCCTCCTCCACCGGACTTAAGGGAAACTTTAACACCCTTTCTTTGTCATTTTTGCATGCCTCCACCTCTTGTCCATTCTTCTCGAGACCACCACCATCGTGTAGCATGCATGATCTTGTCTCCCTCCCATGTTAGAATCCCCACCAACCACCATCAGGGTTCACACCATCTCTTTCTCAAAAGTCATCGGAACTCTGTCTATAAATAAGAAGGCTTGACCTATATTTTCTTTTTGATCCCTCTTTGGTCATCATAACCTCCTTTGAACCTACTCGTTGAGCTCCTGGTGACAACATGACCAGCTCCAGCATTTTGTGGCATGGATAAGGTGGTGTAGAGCAAGATCCAAGATCACCGGACCTCCCTCCAGTGAGCTTCACCTACTCAGAGCTCCAGAGTTTGTCGAGCCATTGGTATGTTTTTATCTCTTTCTTTCCATCCACTTAGCGTAGATTAGGATTAAACTTTATTTTTTAATCACACTTTTAGCATAATTTTAGAAATTAAAATCGTTGGAGCTTCCGGCTCTAGCACCAAATTCATTGTAACCTTCGACTATTCCAACACCCTATTGCCTCCATCTTACTCAGCACCACCTTCTACATCATAGCCCCATGTTCCACCGTAATTCTTGCATGGAATCTCGTTGTCAAAGCTTCCTCCGTCGCTTTCTCTGAAACTCCTATCATCTCACTTGTCCCCTGCTTTTGTAGCTTCAGTAAAGGGTCAAGGAGTAGTCCTTGAACCCCTTAATATTTTGGTGCAGGTTGGTGACAACCAAGCCACTTGGAGCTCTACCCCAAGCTCTGAACATGAGCTCCATGTCGACTGAGCTCCAACGCTTCTCCGATAAGCCTCGAACCCTTTAAACGGATGTGCAAGACGCACAAGGATGCAAGGAAGGGGGAGTTTCATTAAGATAAAGATGAGGAGGCCGAGAGCGTGTAGGATCATCAAATCAAATTCACCCACGACGAGTTCTTCTTATTTCGTCCAGCCCTTCTCTCCACCGTAAGATCCAAGGAACGACCCAGATCTAATTTGGGCAGTTGCGAATATTTAAAGCATCTCCCTTCTATGACCGCAATATTTTCCACGTGTATCACCCTCCATCGTCCGATGGCGTGCAAGTATAAGTGTAAATTTATTAGTAACACCTTAATTTCTATATTGCTAACATTGGTCCTGTAAATGTTTTAGTAAGTTATAAATTTTGTGTAAAAGTTGCAACTAGCTCCTTGAACGTCATGCATCTTGCATATTGGTCCAATGCCACGTCGACTCGCGTAGCACCCCACGTGAGTTGGATATTTTGCATTCAAGCCCTCCCAAAATTGTATATTTAGGTTTAGTACATAAACTTTGTATATTAGTTCAAAATTTTAGTATTTTTTGCATGTAACCCCCTGACTTTATTTTTAATTGCAAACATATTCCTATCAGGCATGTATAATTATTGTGATGTATTTATTTTTGGATTTAATAGATCCCATGCTCTATAAATTGTGACAAAATTAATGAATGTGCTTTAAATGATGTTTTGTTCATGCTACAATTTTCATTTGTCATTTCATTACATTAGTAGTTTGTGAAAAATCATTTTGGTGTTATTTATTTCCTTTTTAAAGAAAAGTACAAGAACATTCGAAAAACACTTTCAAGAATTCCAAAATAAATATATTTAGCATATTACTATTTAATATAGCTACCAACAAAAAATAATAAAAAATAGCAAAAGGAAATCCAAAAAAATTAAAACTCTATCTAACCTTAAAATTTTAGAAAATATTTTCAAAAATGCAAAAAAATGTTTTAAATTCTATATTTTTATATGTACATATTACTATATTTAAAAACTAGTTTTAAAAAAATTTGTATTCATTTTATATTTTTAAATCTCAAAATGATTTGGCATATTTATTGACTCCCTTCTTTTTAGTATAACTAAATTTAAAAATGCCTAAAATTTAGCAAACATTTCCTAAAAAATACAAAATTAGAGAAAATATAAAAAGGCAAAAATCATTTACTTTATACTTTTTAATATTATTAGCCATATTTATAAGTATAAAAACCAATATGGCCTATATACTTATGTAAATAATGATATACTTACTTATATAAGTATTATTATTAAAAATACTTAAAAATTTAATGCCTTTAAAAAAATAAAAAAGGTTGTTCCTATATTATTTACTGAATTTTTATATTTTATGTAAATATATACATATTCTATGATTGATATTATACAAATTATTGTATAATACACACATATATATAATACTTATACAATATATACATGATTTTTATTTTTGTTGATTTTTGATAAAGTATTTTTTTGGTATTTTAGATAAGTAAAATACAATATTTACAATTATTTAAAATACAATATTTACAAATATGTACACGGAAAAAATAATTCAATAATATACATAGTATTCATAGGTATTTTGTAAAATAGTACCCTCATTATCTGCATTTCTCACCTTAACTACGATTTTTATTAAATCACCTTTATTTTAAAGATAATTTAATTTGGAGTATAATGAAAGAGAGTTTGATGAATTTGGAGTTTTGGTGAAGAAGATATTCATCTTGTAAGTCGAGGCGTGTGGCTTTTTGTAAGTGTTGTTATTTACATAATTTATACATATTTTTGCTGCAATTATTTTTATTTTTATACAAAAGATTTTTATACACAATTTTCAAGAAGAAATGTTTTTTTATTAAAAAGTAATTTGGTCGTGAATAAATTAAAGAAAGAATGTGTATTATGGACAGTGTTGCACAAATGATGAAAATATACAAGTCAAGAATGATTTTTTGTGTGTAAGCCTTATCTCCCCATACATAATTACTTGTCGATGAGGTCAAGTATTGACCTTCTCTCGGGGCCTGATTCAACCTATATCCATTACATATATACCGTATTTTATTTTCTTTATTTTCCCTTTATTTCTTTCTTTATTTATTTTAGGTTAAAATAGTGATAAATATACAGTATTTACATAAGAATCAAGGTTAGTAAAAGACTAATTTATTGATATTTACATGTGTTTTATAAGGGATTTTAAGCTAAAATAAATGAATAAAGAGATGAAATGCATATTCATCATCCCCCTATGCTTTACCATTGATACTAACTTAGCAAACACTTATTTGAAGAATAAGTGAATAAAAAAGAAAAAGAAATAATAAAAATAAAGAACTTAGAACAATATTGGGTATCAAACTTATCTTCATTAAATCCAAGTATGGAGCTCTGTAAGACCTTTGGATTATTAGTTTGGCCGAAACCTTATTGGGAAACATTCTTGATACTCTACAGCCTCTAGAAACCACATAACGCATGTTCAAGTATCCTCAATATCCAGGCCAGAATAAATCAACTCATACGCAAACCCTTATGGCTATGAATCTTTCTTGTACAGTGTAACTGATATGTATCTCTCCACAACAGAAGCGGTAAAAGCCATTCTTCTCAAACATGGTGACCCTAATTCCCCAATCTAGTAACTCTTTCCTAGAGAAGGGGGTATTCCCTTCTAAGTTCAAGTACAACCAGCTCAAGAAGAGGAGGTGGAGAGAAGAATGGACGGTAGCTAGTGTATCTACCTATCCTTGGATGCATGACCAGTGTAGCCAAGTCATCCAGATGTAGGATCATAAATATCTGACTTGAAAGCTCAAGCTCGCTTATTTGACTATACAAATGTACACACTCCGACAAGCATTTTATTTTCAATCAGGCATGTCCACTTTTTTGGATTTCTTGATTTCTGCACATTTTTTTGAATATACAAGGGTGCAGCATGTACATAAGGTGTTTTTTCTCTTGAGATAGTAGACTATCCCTCTTTTGAAGCTTTATTGCAACGCACAACATTCTGTCTTTAGATCTCGTTGCTATTGGCTTGGGTTAGGGTACAATTGCCAGAAATGTGTGACATCGAATGTTTCCATTGGCTTGTGTCTCATCTCATCAAATCCAGCCCTCTACCACTTTAGCTGAGGTGAGCAAAGTGTAAGTACATGTGTGCAAGATAGGTCATTGTCAACAAGAATCATCCATGTGCGTCGAAGTATACTACTTAGCCAATCAAGACAACACTTAACTAAGTATTGTTGTTCCCAAAGAATTAAGTCTATAGACCTGAAGAATCTCAATCCCATTTCCTATAAGGTTCCTCAAAATTAAGTAGATTAAGGCCCAATTAATCTCCATTCTTTGATTTTACTCCAGATTAGATTAATTGTCAATATTATCTGAAAAATGCACATGCAAATTCAATAAATATATACAAAACACGCATTTTTTTGAAAAGAAATTGAAGATATTTTTTTAAAAAAAAGTTTTCCAAAGCATTTTTGCAAATTTTTATGGATTTAGACAATTTTTGAGGAAGAAAAAGGGTTAATAACATGAATATATACAAGTATACATACAAGGATTATACAAATTTTAAGGATTTATGAGACAAGTTTTATAAAAGAATTTTTATACAGCAAAGAATTTATGCACATAAGGAGAAGTGATCGAGGTTTTTATACACACGTGGATTTTAAGAATATATATACATCTTGTATTTTTATATACAACATGGTAAAATAATTTTACAAAAATTTTATAAATATTTTCAAAACATTTCACAAACGAATTTGCAATCATTTTTTCAAAACATTTTGCAATGGTTTTTCTAAAATGTTTTATAGATATTTTTGCAAACATCACTACAGACATTTTTACAAATCAATTTAAAAAAATACAAGTAGGATTTTGCAAACCTTTTGCTTTCAAACAATATATGAACATTTTATACAGTATAAATAATTTTGATACAGAAAATTATTTACAAAACATTATACAAACAAAACATTTTTACAAATAATTTTGTAAGGATTTGTACAAAAAAAGTTTTACAAAGATTTTTACAAACGTTTTTACAAAAAATGTACAAATAATTTTTACAAATAATTTTCGCAAACATTTTTCAAAATATTTTTGCAAATCGTTTTACAAATCATTTTTACAAAATATTTTTTATAATAAATAATAGGCATATTATTAATAAAATTACGAGTTATGGCTAAAGTATTTATACAATATATATGACAAGCCCCTATACTTGGCTTGAACAATGTCCTCATAGTTACCAAAGAGCTACAACGGAAGACATAAGTCGTGCTAGGTATAGAAAAGTGAAGATTCCTTTACAACAACGACTCAAAGCATAAACGAAAATATAGAAGTCAATGATCCCCCTATACTTAGGATCAAATAATTCTATGTATAGAAGAATGTACAAATGGAGAAAATCTAGGAAAAGGATGAACAATTCAATGACTCGACTCGTCCTCCACTATACCTAGGGTAAAAGATCCCTACGTATAGAAAAAGAATATCAACAAGTTGAAGGACAAGCAAGAAATCAGAAGAAATAAAAGAAAATAAAAACACAAAAGAGATGGAATGAACAACATCACCGTTTATACTTAAGGTTATGTATCCCTAAGTATAGGAAAAAACAAGAGTGATGAAATGGAGCAGAAATGGAACAACTCAAGTCATTCAACACCGTATACTTAGGATAAAGTACATCCTATGTATAGCATATACACATGGAAAAGAGATGAATGAGACAAAACGGAAGAACTAAGAATAAAATGAAAGGATATATACAAGTGAAAATCAGCTCATGTATTAGACATAGAAGATGTCAAAAGGTAATTGTTTGATACCATATATATGAAATAAATACAGATAGGAATGTAACATGATATATATATATGGCTTCAGCAACTAGGTGTTTAAAAAAAATGGTTGTATGTCAGATGACGACCCGGATATGTCAATACTAACAATTGCCATGCACAACTCTTACAATAAACGGTCCTTACCATTTACTTTTCAATTTACTTGGAAACAACTTCAGTTTAGCATAAAACAACCAAACTTTTTTCCATCTAATATGTATGTCATGGTAATGCTTGACTTTCCCCTTGTACATGAGTTAGTTGTCGTACGCAAAATATCAGAATTCTAACAATTTGTTTAGATCTAACTTCCTGCTCTTTCCTGCCTTCTCATAATCCAAATTGCATACACAGAGTGCCCATAAAATTTTGTGAATTAATTCAACTAGCAGGTGCCAAGGATTTCCATACACCAATCTGTAGGGAGACATACTCAGTTGAGACTTTTACGTCATCCTATAAGCCCATGGAACTGAGTCAAGCATCTGGGACAATGTTCTTCCTATCTAGACGTACAAGTTTTTTCAATATCATCTTTTTCTCCCTATTTGAAATCTCAATCAATCCATTAGTCTGTGATTAGTAAGGAGACATGACTATATTCTAAATGGTGTACTCCTTTACAAGCTTCTTCACTTCTCGATTAATGAAATGGCTTCCCCCATCTGAAATAAGTATCTTGTAAATCTCGGTATACGTAATAATGTGGTCCTTAAGAAAGGAACGCACTCTACTACTATCAGTGGCTCGGGAGGTAATAGCCTCCACCCATCGAATAACATAATCCACGGCAGGTAGGATGTACTGAAATCCTTAACTGACAGAAAACGGGCCCATTAAGTCTATGCCCTAAGCATCAAAAATATCTAAAATCTGGATATATCTCAGGGGTATGGTATCTTTGGAACCAATAGTTCCTCAAATCTTCTAATAGTCAGTACAACCTCGAACATATTTTGTAGCATACTTAAAAAAAGTTGGCCAACATAGGCCACTATGTATAACCTTAGCTACAGTGTGTTTCCTCGAATGATGCCCACTAGACTCTAATTTATGCCAATGCTCAAGTATGCTGGTCGATTCCTCCTGAGGAATGCACATTCTCCAAGTACAATCCAGACCCTCGTGAAACAAGAATGAATCTTCCTATTGGTAAAAATGTATCTCATATAGAAATCTGTCTACCTTATGTTTTGACCTATCCTATGGAAATTTATCAGAGATAAGATATTTCACAATATCAGCATACCATGGGAGTGAGTCCACAGCCAAAATGGACTCATCTGGAAAGGTCTCGAAAATAGGAAGTATACTCTGCTCAAAAGTCTTTATATCTATAACACAGAAAAGGTGATTTTCTACAACATTCTTTGCTCATGGTTTACCTCTAATATTCAAATCAAACTAATGGAGAAGAAGGATACATCTGATAATGTTTGGTTTGACATCCTTCTTTGTCTGTAGGTATCGTATGGAAATGTGATCCGTGTATACAATTACGTGTGAAGCGAGGAGGTAGCATTTGAACTTCTGTAATGCAAACACCACTGTTAACATCTCCTTCTCTGTGACTGTGAAATTACGTTGCCTTATTGATGAATCTGTATTTTATCATCTTTATTCATTTATTTTAGCTTAAAATCCGTTATAAAACACATGTATATAACACTAAATTTATTTTCTTACTAACCAGCATATGTATGTAAATATTGTACATTTATCAGTATTTTAACTGAAAATAAATAAATAAATAAATAAAATAAACTATATATATGCAATAAATACAGGTTGATTCGAACCTCAAGAGAAGGTCAAGACTTGACTTGATCGACCAGGAATAAAGTAGGGGGAAATAATAATAAGAAAATCCAAAAAAATATTTTGTAAATACTTTTCATTCTTTATTTTGAATTTATTCTGTGTATATTTGTATAAAACCTACAATATTTCATTTGTCCATAAATTAACCTCGAATTAAATAAATTTTTTTAAAAAAGTTGTAAATAAAATTCTTTTCTAAATAATTTAATTAAAAAAATCATGTATAGAATAAAAGTAACCACACTTGAAAAATCCATAAAGCGATAGTTGAAAGATCAATTCCAGCTCCATATGAACTCAAATTGAATCAAACTCACTTCCATTATATTCCAAATTAAATTATTTAATTACATCATTAACATCATTCTTTTTCTCTCCATTATTTCAAATTCTGAAATTTTTATTCTCATTTATTTGGCTCCTCTTCCCTTATTCATACTTGATTAATCTTTTGGTGAGAGGAGCCTATTCTCCAAGGGCCATCTTGTGGTATAAGGGTGCCCTAGCCTACGAGCTGTCGAGTGACAACGAGGCGATTTTCTTTGAGGCCATTTCGGTGTTATCCACTCCCACTTGGTGAGATCCACATCATTTTATTTTTAATCTTTTAATTAAATACTTTTAGGACTAATTTGTGTTTCGATTTCGTTGTCAATTTTTTTTAATTTTCAATCATAGTTTTTTATCATAGTTTGTAACCAATCATCAAAATTATTTCCAATTCGACTTCAATTTCCATCTCATACTCTCAATCTATCAACTCACATTCTAACTCACGCAACCACTTACCTCCGACCATGGAGGGTGGCCGGAGATCCGGATCCATCCGTCCACCTCACTGGATACGCTTTTCCATTCACATTTTCTATCAATAATTTTTGGACTGAGTCATCATGCTTGAGTCGATTTCTAATTTGATTTTATTGCAGGAATAGGGATTTAAAAAAATTTACAGGTGTTGTTTGTTTATGTTTCCAAAAAAATACGGGTTGGTGTCTCTACTGTCGTCGCTAAAAGCTTGATTGCCATCTCTTCGCCTGTCGACAAGCCACCTGCGCCACTATGTGAGCTCGTCATCAACCGACTGCCATTCATA